>JAGPOW010003316.1:180745929-180760157 GCA_030014935.1 Caiman crocodilus
TGGGGGGCTTTTTTTTTTTTTTTTTTTTTTTTTTTAAAGTACCAGGACTCTGGGTCAGGGTGGGGGGAGCATTGACAGGACAGGGAGAGCAGGTGGGGGCCAGAGGGTGCTGAGGGGGGCTGGGGGAGCAGGCAGGGGATGGGGCCTGGCAGGGGTCCCCCCATGGTTCCCTGCCTGTTCCTCTACCTCCTCCTCCTGCCCCCTACTTATCAGCACAGACCCTGAGTCCAGCTCCCTGTGGTGGTGAGCAGGGACAGCCCAAATCACTGAATCTTTCTCTGAATCTTTTCCAAATACATTTGGAGGCTTCAAATCGATTTGGACCTTTTTATTTATCTCCCAATTTGATTTGGATTAGGAGATTTGACCACCAAATTAGGCCGAATCTCCTCAAAAATAGAATCAGCATCTGAAGCTTCGCACAGCCCTACTGGTTATACATTGTTACTGTAATTGCCATGTTGATCTTCCTGATGAGTTTTTCACACCATCTAAAATAAAAAAATAAGTAACACTGGAAAGCAGGTTCTAGTATCCCAGATTTGTAACTAGTTAGGTTATTCAAGGACAGCCTAGATCATGAAGGCATTCATCTTCCTGTTTCTGTTATGTATCATGGGTAAGTTTTTCAAGGCTGGAGCAAAGTAAGTTCTGTTGTACTGTGTACAATGCTGCTTCTGTTAATCCCTCCATGACATTAGAATATATATATAAACTATGCTTATACCACTATGAAACCAATGAGTCTCATCATTTTGACGTGAAGTAATTAAAATGATAAAAAGACCAAGCAATTCTCTTCTCAGAGGATACATTTTTATTTGGACTGACATTGAAAGAGTGCCAACTATACTGCTACATTTTGTCTTACCATTTCTACAGAGAGCAAACTATACATTAACTGTTAAGTTTCCAGTTTCTCATGATGAAAACCACATGGTCATAATACAAAGACGAGACAACTGGCTTAGGAACCAGTCCTTAAGGCAGTGTGGCAAACTTCTGCCTAAAGTCCACAATTAAATGCTGGGTAATTAAATGGAAGACCAAGACCTCAGGTCTGGGCTCTTAATCTAGAAACAAACTAAGAAAAGGCATTACTACATCAAGAGATCAATGCAAACTTGGGCATTTATTATTTTAAAAGGGACGTTGTCAAGTACTTTTTACATTGTTTGGGGTATTTGTGAGTACTTCCCCCCCCCCCACATGCTTTCTCATGTGTGTTACAAGTTTATCAGCTTTAAAATTTGTAGAGCTACCAGAAGCTTTAATAAGGCACAGAGTACACAGAGGAATGAAATTTTATTGCACCAAAGGCAAACCATTCTCACACTTGATGGAGGTGTGCTGAGCTAACTCTGGTGGAAATGAGTGACGAACTGGGCCCAGAGACTTTCCACACTTCTGCTTGATTCTGCCACTGTTCATCAACCCTGACCAAGAGCTGCCACTCTGTTTCTGGTCCAAGCTGACAACTGCTGCATTCTGTGGTAGTTTTAATGAGGAACAGGATTAAATTATCAAACTTATCTTCATACATGCTGTTTGTTAGAATTTTTACTAGATTTCTAAAGGGTAAAGTTCATTCATCTCTTGTACTGCCCAACTTTACTTTTTTGGTTGAAAAGGTAGCATAACAAACTTTAAAATGGGATAGAGGCACTGTATATAATTAAAAGTTGCCAGTTTTGGCATTAAACATGCAGAGTGCTGCATGTTTTCCTACTGCTATTTGTCACTCAGTGACATATTCCATAGTTTATAAACACTTTAAAGGTTAAGTCAAATTTGAATATAAACTGGCAGTGCAAATCAGCTTACTAGTATTAGACTGTCCAAAACTTTGATGAAATCCAATATCCCTTTCAAATTACTAATGCATTTTGCATTGCACTATTCACGTAAAAAAAGACACCTGCAAGGATTATTGCAGATGCGTTTTCCATGTATAAAATCTATACTATTGCACTTCACTAACATTTACATGGTTAAAAAAGTTCTCAATGAACACAAAAATAATTACAACCCCCCACACACATGCACACCCTTTTATGAGCTTCAAGTTTTAAGGAATAAATAACCCTAACTGTTCCATCCAATTCAAATATGTTACAAGATCTTTACATTTCACCACTTCTGAAGTAAACAGGCTACAACACACTTACTATAAGGGCACCCAACAAGTTTCACTTAAACACACAGTATCAAAATGGTTGTTTCTGTAAAAAAAAAAAAAAAAAAAAAAAAAAAAAAATTGCCAAAAAATGGTTTTAAAAGTTTTTAAAGAATAGTCTAAAGTGAGGGGCTTTAGACTTTACTCAGTCTTATTAAAGAAGGCTTTTTTGAAAGAGCATCTGCATACTTATCTCAGCAACAGAGAGGTTGACTATTATTGAGTATGATCACACCACGGGGCTTTGTTATAAAGAAATGGACAGATGGGAGAGTGCAGCTGGTTTTACAAAGGAGGGTTCTGTGCAGTCAGAGTTAACAACCTGCTTGCTTAATAGGTTTTCATTTAGAAAAAATCTAAGGCAGGAGAGCAGGTCACTCCAGCATAGGCAGCAGCAGTATGAAATACCCGTTTCAAAATCATACGGGAATATTTCTTGATACAAATATTCTAGAAATAGCCTTCATTAAAATAAAAGATTTCTTCTGTGACAGTCCTTGCAGCTTTGCTTACTAGCTATTGTGAAATGTAATGACTGCAGTCACGCCCCAGTGTTACACTTCACTTGTGGAGGAACGTGGCATTTGAACTGAGGCCACTTGGTGTCCTCACAGGCAACATATAGTATTATGGTTTTTGGTATTTATTTACTACATTAAGGCTTGCCTTGCTGTAAGTTGGGTCTAAGCAGACCTTATTGAATTAATTATCTGTTTTATAACAGTGCAGAGGGATGCCACTTGTAGACTACAGCCCTGTTGTACAAGCTCATAAGAAAAAAGGTCTAATGAGGATAAGGTTTCTTTTCTCTAATCATCTAGATCAGTTCCTAAGAATGGGTTAAAAGCAGGCAGCTTCATGTTGTTTTAAACCAGAGAATAAAAGTTTCTCCCTAAGCCACAACAGTCTGAAACAGTCTGAAATTATTTAAGAACAGCTGTAGGAGTCAAATTGGACACTGATTTGTAGTATCACTATAAAATGTGATTCAATACACTGCTTCCTTATAGTCAAGGAATAATAATTTTGAGAGAAAGCCTCAACACTGATTCTTCATTTGCTTTCCCAGTCCTGACAGTCCGTTTTGTAATAATAATGTAAACACGAAAAGCCCCAGTAAGCAACCTAAACAGGCAAACAAATGCTTACTGAGTTACTACGAAGCATTGCTTTCCATTGTTTAAAATGTTTTAAAGTGTATTTTAGAAAAAGTGGCTAAAAGATAACTCAGGCCAGATAGAATGTTGAAGTCAGCATGTGTAGAAACTTTCTGAAAGAGACATGCATCACCATTTTGGCGATTAAAATATGCATGGGCCTCTACAGCTGAAGAGTTTCACCTAATTTCAATATGACATTTGTAAGAAATGCTGAGATTCTGACAGGATATCCCTTCAGCAAGTTTATTACTAAACTGAATGCAGCCCTCCTCAAAACGTTCCAGGAACAAGTTACAGCAATCTCTTTGTGACATAACAAACACACCAGAAGAACAATGCATTTGCAGCAAAGGTGTCTTCATATTGTCTCAGCTGGTCGTTACATCTTAACTTTAATTACAATTGCAAAGTGGGGTGTAGGGTATTGCCTTGCTGAGTACTTTTAGCCTGCCATCCATACTTAGTCCCCAATATGGTTGAGCTACGTTAACATATGTAGCTCATGCTTCTATATAATATCACGCTTCCATTTCTTGCAAGGCATGTTTTGGAATATATGCAATTTGTACTGTGTTTGATACCATATGAAACAGCCTATTTAAAATGCAGCTTTCTTTAGAGACAGGATAATTAAAGAAATTCTGTAAAAGAATTAACTTTTGTTCAGCAATTTAATTTTCCAGGGGGAACTAGGAAAGGAACAAAAACCAAACCAGTTGAGAAATGCGAAAGTTATAGATCAAATTTCTGCAGCCCTTATACAAAACGCCCATTAACTTTCTGAGAAAAAAGAACCAAGACCACGTTTAATAGAAATACAGCTCTGTCATGGCAATCGCTTTAGATAAATTATTAGGAAGGGCATAACTGGAATCCAAACAGTAAGCCTCAGTGCTCAGTACTTCCAGCATTCATTTATATCTATTATGGTTAAGATGCTTCCGAAGGGAATCTGCCCATCCCATTTTCTAGTATCTATACTTTACACAGGTACATTCTTCATCCCCCATAAGAACATTTCTAGCTTGTTCATGGCTCTAGCTTCAGTTGCTGCTTTTGGTAATCCATTCTGCATGAATGCCTGCTGGACTTAAATATGAATAATTGCAAAGTAAAGTGTTTTATAAATATTTAAATTCTGGAACATGCTTTTTGCAGCATGGAGTTAACTGTGCTGTATGTACATAATCTGCAGAGTGGCTTAGCTTTACCAGAGAAGACCAGGATGAACTGCTCACCATGGGAGCAGTACCTTGTGTCTGAGATGGCTTATAAGTCCTCTTGTACTGCATCAATGCAATGTGATGGAGTGATCAGTAAGAAGTTAGAGTCTTTGGCGAATGTTTGCATCTTCGCTTGTTCTTCCGTTGCCACTGGAGACCCCTTCTGTCAAAACTAAAACAAAAGCGAAGTCTTAGTACACTGAAATTCCATCAAACTGTTTCATCACAAGCAAAAAAGCTCATGCTTTACCCACAGCAAAAAACCCAAAGCAATGATTAAAAAGCCACAAGACAACACGCTTTACTTTGTCAATAATTGGGGCAACTTTGCAGCTTCCTATACCAGAACTATATTGGTAGCCTGTGTGCACACAAAGGAAATCATAACATAGCTCTGAGCTTGTGCAGAAGCTTGCAGACTCATTTTGCTACCACTGGGTGCTATGCTAGAACCATCAGCCATGGCATAATGGGCCTCTCCCCATTCATGTGTAGCACTGGTGGGTGATGGTGGTGCTATCACTGTCCTAGTGATCACATCCCATGAATTTAGCTGGGATTCTGACTTCTCTTGTGTAGGCAAACTGTGCCTGCAAATAAAATGCCTTGGCTTTGGGCAAGGCAAACAGAAAGAAGCTCCATCTTGTTTGTAAGAATCACTCATTAAAACACACTAATATCAGAAGGGATGAGCAGTTAAATCAACATCCCACTTCTCTTGGGGTGAGTCAAAGGACACAAACAGATTCACAAAAATCACAGGAAAGTAGGGCTGGAAAAAACCTTGAGGTCATCTAGCCCAGCCCCCTGCTCAAGGCAAGACCATCCTGGACTCCCTTAGCCATGCGCTGCATAGGCAGCTCCAAAACACAGCCACCTGGATGGGAGGTGGAGCATTGCTGCACACACGGTAGGTGGCTGCCCAATGCTGTGTGCATGGGGACGGGGAATAAGGGAGGTGGTGCTGGGCAGCCCAGCTCCCCTGTCTACCAGCTATGTATGCTGCTCAGGCAGCTCTGTAGCACAGGAAGCCCCGTGTGCCCCTGCACTGCATGTGCATGGGGGCAGCCGGGTTGTCTCCCACACTGCACAAACTCCACAGGCTGCCCTCTGCACTGCCCCCATCACAGACAGCTCAGCTCTCTCCCTTGCTATGCATATATGACGCTCCAGCCCCATGCACCACCCACTTGCAGTGCAAGCAGGCTCCCTTCTTTGCCAGGTGTGCCAGCCCCTTCCCAGCTGTTGCAGCATGAGCAAATGAAGAGGGAGAAATAGTGGCTGAGGTGAACGTGTGAGGGCACAGGCTAACCTTTCCTTCAGAGATAATATGCAGCTCATGGGCTACCAGTTGGACAGCCCTGATCTGAAGAACTAACAACTTAAGCCATTGACAGCTACTGCCATTTTCACATGGGTTACAGTTGATGAGACATGTCAGGAAGGGCTCTTTCTTGCAGACCTAAAGGCTACTCTGCTAGTTCTTCACTACTGGCTAGAGCTAGATGCATACCCACAAACTATGCAAAACAAAACCAAACCAAACCAAAAAAAAAAAAAAAGACTTCCTGCCCAATAGCCCCAGTCAAGCAATTAAAAACATTACACAGTCCCCCTGAACAACATAACTGTCTTAGGAGAGACTTACTAAATAGGAATATGAACAGACAGCATGACTAGGCTTTAGATGATTAATTTTCTTATACAGCATATTTAAATCTGTACACAAGGCCAGGATATTTCTAAATTGGCTTCCTGCCTAGATACAAAATTATGTAATACTTTCTTTTCCTTATACAGGCCTATTTGAATGGCAGAACCATTTAAAAATCAAGGAACTGATCACATTTACCTTCTAACTCAGTTGCATTGTCTCCTAGATCTGCTGTCATTTCCTCTTCAGGCTTTTCTTGTACAGCTCCTGGCTTTCCATCTACTGTATCTGTTTTAATCGTACCCAAATTTGTCAAAAGGTGCATGATGTCGAATTTCTCAGTACCTGTAATGTTTGCAAGCACCTTGAGGCACTTGTATGATTTAAGTTCACTTACGTTTTCCTCAAGGAAGAGGAGATAAAGGCTCAAGTCATCATAATGATTTGACTTGAGCTTCAGAACATCAAATGTTGGTAGAATTTCATACACTTTAAGAACATCTGAGCTCTGTCTGAATGGAACGAGCATTGCATACATTACAAGGGGCATCACCAAAAGATACACAATTAAGTTAATGTAACTGAGCAGCTGGAAGACACCAACAGCAATAAGTTTACATTGAACCATCTCTGGAACGACTGAGTCATTCTTTAAGAGTCCTGTTTTGATAGTGCAGAGAAACTCATCAGTCACAGAAGAGAGGCTGATATAATAGCCTAGGTAGAAGCATGCAAGTAGGATAATTGCTAGTGTAAGTAAACGGCAAATAATGTATTTGATTATTAAGTGTTTGGAGGTTTTCTTTGTCTTCAGGTATTGTTCTACAATGGGGTATTTGAAGTGGCATTCAGATATCTCCCACAAACTGAAAAAAGAAAACAACACATAAACCAGTCAGTGCAAGATTCATTTTGCCCAAGCACCAAAAAAGCTGAATGCTCTAAGACAGACTCAGTGGACATGTCTATACCACAGAGGAGCACTGCTGCATACACACGCTCCACATGTGCCAAGAGCACTTTAATTTAGATGCTTTTTGGCACATCCAATGTGTATCATAAGTTCAGGCATATTTATTAAAACAGGAGTAAATGGGCAGGGCATGCTTTCAACACCGTGCTCTCTTGTACAGCACAACAGGAGGAAGATATACCCATAACCTCAAAAGATCTGTGTTCTAATCTCAGGAGTAATGGTATCAGGAGTAACAGTACTACCAGGAATAATGGTACTCAGACCAAGAAACAGATGGTCTTATATAGTTTAGACCATATTTTCAAAGGGTTTGTTTGAAAACACATAGCTATTAGTAAGATCTAAACACACGTGAACGCACAGAGTTATAGATCAGGGTTCTCAATGTTTAATTGCAATTCAGAAAAAAGAAGCATTTGCTATGTATGTTTGGCACATGTCTGGGATTTACAAGTGTCCCAAACTTATTTTACTTATAAAAAAACTAAGATGGACAAAGCACAAATACAAAAGTACAGCACATTACCTCTGTGTTAGATTTTCATTAACAGTAGGAATGGAGCAAGCAGGGTCTCTGGTGTCTGTGCTATGAAAACTGTTGGCTGCTTTGATTGCTCTGTTGTAGGCCTTGTCAAGCTCTTCCATAATAAATTTCAGGTCTGAAGAAAGGTGGGGTGCTGCAGTGAAGCGCCAGAACAGGCATGGTAGATACAACAGAATGGCAACTAGCAGCAAGATATAGGGAAAAAACTAGGCAGGTGGAGGGGGAGGAAGAGAGAGAGATGATTACACTGGATCAGAATCTACCTGTAATAAATCAGTCAAGTGAAAACATTGTCGTGGGAAAAGCACTCTTTTTTGTAGAATGCCACTCTGTCATGATTATCAATGATGTGAAGGAAGGTGTTGTGGGGGGAGACATGTATTTATCCACAATTTAATGTGCACTTGATCTCATCCTCCAAATCATTAATGAAGATGCTGAACAATACTGGCCCCAGGACAGACCCCAGGGCTACATATGGAGTATAATGATCCAACCAGTTACGTATCCACCTTACAGTACTGTACTTTTGTCTAGCCTGTATTTCCTTAGGGTACAGTCCTCCCGAGTGTGTGTACATGGTAGCAGGAGGAGGTGGGGAAGAGAGCTGGAGAGAAGAGACTGGGAGAGATTGCCTTGCTAGTAGCCAGAAGACCAGAAGGGAAGAGAGTGTGTGACCAGACAGAAACCACCTCCTGCTTTCCAGCAGCTAAGAAGGGGACTGGGAATTTAAACAGCTTCTAGCTAGTAGCTAACACAGAATCTTATTTCTTTCTGATCATGTTTGAAAAGCTGTAAGCAGCAAGTCACTGGAGCTGTCTGCCTGGAGACTCAGGAGGGTCGTGCCCTGCATTATTCAGAATGGACATCTGTCATTGTAACCACAGAGCTTGACCTTGGTTTACTTATTGTTTTGCTAAAATTCTGCCTCAATGTACAGATCAAAGACACCACTATGGTTCACAAGCCAAGTGTACCCCCCACTTCCCAGGAGAGAGTATGTAAAGTCTGGGTTATAAAGCTAGGCATCTCCACTGACAGTGCTGGCGCTATCACTATCTTCCATTCTGATCTCTGAACAGAAGTAGCTGGCTACATTTTCAAGTCCCGTTAAATGTTATTACTTGCTTCAAACAGAACTGCGGTCATAAAGCACACACGATCTTAGCGCTTAACACTCCATGCACCAGCACAGTCCACTGAGTGTATGCTTTTGTCAAATTTAAAGAATGCTTAATAATAATACATTCATAAGGCAGATAATCATATTTCTTTTGTTCATATTTCTAAATGCAATACCAGAAAATTGATGTACTCTCAAATTCCACCAAACCTACTTTTCTCTTTTGTTAATGCATACATTTCCATAGTTTTACAGTTGGTAAGGTTGGAAGGGACCTGAGGAAATCATCTAGTCTGCCATGGCAGGAAAGGGTACTGGGGTCAAATGATCCCAGCCAGATGTTCATCCAGCCTTTTTTTAAAGACCCCCAGGGTAGGAGCCAGCAACACTTCTTTTGGAAGTTGGTTCCAGGTCCTAGCCGCCCTGATAGTGAAATAGCGCTTCCTAATGTCTAGCCTGAAACTACCCTCTGCTAGCTTGTCCATTGTTTCTTGCAACTCCTGGGATTGCTCGGAGGAACAGGGACTTTCCCGATGCCTGCTGGTCCCCCCTGACTAGTTTGTAGACTGCCACTAGATCCCCTCTCAACCTTCTCTTTTGGACGCTGAACAGGCTCAGGTCCCTCAGCCTCTCCTCATAGGGCCTGCTCTGCTGACCCTCGATCATGCGGGTGGCCCTCCTTTGAACCCTCTTCATATTGGCCACATCCCTCTTGAAGTGCGGTGCCCAGAACTGGACGCAGTACTCCAGCTGCGGCCTGACCAGTGTCACATAGAGGGGGAGGATCACCTCCTTGGACCTGCTTGAGATGCATCTGTGAATACATGACAAGGTATGGTTGGCCTTCCTGACTGCATCCCCACACTGTTGGCCCATGTTCATTGTGGCATCAATAATGACTCCAAGATCCTTTTCTGTCTCAACACTGGCGAGAAGGGAGGCCCCCTCCCCCCCGTAGGTGTGCTATTGGTTCCTCCTCCCCAGGGGCAGCACCTTGCACTTGTCAGTGCTGAACCCCATCCTGTTCTCTTTGGCCCACCCCTGTAACCTGCATTGATCCGATTGCAGCCTGTTCCTTCCTACTAGCGTACGCACTTCACCCCACATCTTAGTACCATCTGTGAACTTGAACAGGGTGCTTTCTACCCCCTCGCCCAAGTCACTGATGATGTTGAATAGTGTGGGCCCGAGGACCAAGTCCTGGGGAACCCTATTGCCCACATCCCTCCAGGTTGAAGAAGACCTGTCCACCACCACCCTCTGGGTGTGGCCCTCCAGTTAGTGACCCATCTGTCTGTATAGGTATCAACACCACTGTCTCCTAGTTTCTGAGAAAGAAATGACTAAATCGTTAACTTTTAATATAAAGCACACTTGACTGAAACCCAGTATTGCAATATGCAGAATTTTAACTGCAGTTACAATATCAACATTTGAACTGGCTTAAATCTTGCCTAACTTAGAAATATATCTTTACTCAATACATACATCTGAACAGCCATGAAAAACCTAGAGGAAAGTTAGAGTCCAATCATGAGCTGGCCCTAACCCAGCCTCACAGCGGGGAAAGGGAGCATGGCCCTGCCCCATCCAGCTCAAAGAGAGGGGCATGGCCTGACCTCATCCAATCACAGGGCATGACCTGGCCCCAACCTGCTGTGTGGGGCTCAGGTTTGGGAACTTGGTAGTGGGGGAGGGTGGCCACATTTACAGCCACTGCTCCTCCCAATGCCAAATTTCCCAATCCATGGGGACTCCTGCAAGTCAGATACCTGTAGCTCTGCCGGTTGCATTTGGCTTGCAGGCTGGAGGTTGAACACACCTGTCCTAGACCCATTCCAGTCCAGCCTCTGCCTCCTGTATCCCACAGAGCCTGCTTTCACCAGGAAGAAGTCTTTGGGGCAGAGACTCTTTTTTTCTGTTCCTAGTACACTGAGGCCCTCACCTCTCACTAGATCTCCAAGGCACAACAGTAATACAAACACATGAAGATAATCAGCAGCAGCAGCAGCATATTCAAATTATGGAAAGAAGCAGCCTTTTACCATCAATTTCAGCCTATTTTACCCTATTTTAACTATTGGAAGGTATAAATCTTCATTTACCAACTATTCAACAGGGTTTTCAAGGTTTGGTTCAGAACTGTCTGTTCTCATCAGGATGTTTTTAATTTTCTTTAACTCATCAACTTTCTTTAATTTAAGCAGAATTGCTTTGTGGCTGCAGACTTACTCTTTGAGTGGCAGCTTTTTGCCACACTGGACAAACTGGCAGAGAAAAGTAAAAATACAAAATTGACCCATACAATAAATTTCAGAGATGGGGAAGATTATTTGGGTAAATGTGATATCTTTTATTAAATCAAGTGAATAGTTGAAAATTTTGTTTTTGCAGGCTTTTGGACACAGGTGCTCTTCTTCAGGCACAAGGAGATACTCTCCTATGCCTGAGGTAGGGCACATGTGTCCAAAGCCTGCTAAGGACAATTTTCCTAACTATTCAGCTGGTCTTATAAAAGATAGGACACTTACCCAAATAACCTTGTCTGCCTATGTCCTCAGACCAACAAGGCTAAAACAACACCTCTGAGAGATAAAAGAGGAAATTTTAGAGGATCATATATTAAATGAAACAACTTTGACCTTAAAGGACATGAAACAAAATTATGAACTATGCCTTTCTTGGTATAATGTAGGTCAGGCTATTGATACAGTAGCAGCAATACACATTCAAAGTCCCTATGGCTTTTTCAGCAACTGATGCAAAACAGACCTTTGATTATGTTCTCGGAGGTACCTTTCTGTGTATTATAAAGGATGGATTTTGGTAAAGAATTTGTAAGGTGAATATAGCTGTTAGACACAAATCTCACTTCAAGACCTATGACTAATAATTTTTCCTTGCAAATGGGGGCTCAGCAAGGTTGCCTACTACACCCCCTTCTATTTGATCTAGCGCTGAAATCATGGCTGCAACAAAAAGGAATAAGGATAATACAAAAAGCATTAAAAGTAGAAGATAGCGGGTGTGTCTACACAACACATTTCAAGCATAGTATGTAGACTAATTCTACTGCACATAAGCACGGCAGGAAAAACCTGTGCTAATCCACTAATGTGCAGCAGAATTAGTTTATTGTGCATTAGCATCACCAAAAAAAGCATTTGTTGTGACTAATGCGCAGTAGCATCGATTATGTCTCATTAAGGTAGTACCTGTAATTACAGGAACTAAACTTGATGCCCTGTAATTACAGGGCATCAATGAACATGTAGATATGCCCAGTGAACAAAAGGTTCTGTTGCATGTAGATGATGCAGTAATACTTCTGTCACAGTGTAACAGATCAATTCCTGCTCTCATTAATAATCAACAGTTTTAGCAATCTAGTTCTAAAATTAATTGGACTAAATTCAAGTTACTTGAACTAAGTATATACACCACAAAGGGTATGTTTCACAAATGACACTTTCAATGGGAATCAGAACACGTAACTTATTTAGGTATTAAAACATCCAGGAATATTAATGTCATTCTCTACCAAAACTTTCTTAGTGTTATACCACAGGATTTGAATAAGCAGAACAGTTTATCAGTGTCCTTGTGGAGGCATGTCAATATTTAAAAAATGAATATCCTGTTTTGCCTTTACCAATTATAAACCCTGAATTCTATTTTGTTAAAATAAACCAGATGTTCAACAGGTTTCTGTGGGAAGTAAATGAAGGGGGCTCGACTATCAGCAAAAAAGATGCAATTACCAATTGAAATGGGTGGTTTTCATTTTCCAAAACTTAGACAGTATCAGAATGCCTTCTTAGTAAATCAAGCTATGCATTGGATGACTGATAACTACTCTCCTGTATGGATGGAAATTGAGCAGGCACTTGTTTCCCCTTCCATAATCTACCATTGTGAACTTTACACATCACCGTCTTTCTAACTCGCTAACCTGGACCCTACAATTTTTGTAGCCTGACAAGCTTGGAAAAAATTGATAAATTTACTGAAGTGTTATCCTTCATTATGTTGTGTACAACTCCTTTTAATTAAACACTTTTCTGAGTTATGTGTTGAATCTGACACAGACTGCCAAAGCTACCATAGAGCTGAGGATGGTATTTCAAGTTAAGGATAACAAAAGATTGGTTTTTAGATATATAGGGAGTAAAAGGAAAGCCCAGGGAGGAATAGGACCCCTACTAGATGAGCAGTAGCAATTGGTGATGGACAGGGGGGACAAGGCTGAACTCCTCAATGAGTTCTTTGCCTCAGTGTTCCTACATGAAGGGCAGGACAAGGCTTTCACTGGGGTTGTAGAGAGGCAGCAGCGAGGCACCAGACTACCATGTGTAGACCCTGAGATGGTGCAGAGGCACTTGGAGGAACTGGATGTGTTTAGGTCAGCAGGCCCGGATGAGCTCCATGTGAGTGTGCTGAAGGCACTGGCCGACGTCATTGCACAGCCACTGGCGGGAATATTTGAACACTCATGGCGCACGGGCCAGCTCCCGGAGGATTGGAAAAGGGCCAGTGTGGTCCCCATTTTCAAGAAGGGGAGGAAGGAGGACACAGGCAACTACAGGTCAGTCAGTCTCTCCTCCATCCTTGGCAAAGTCTTTGAAAAAATTATCAAGGCTCATGTTTGCGAGAGCCTGGCAGGAAAAATTATGCTGAGGGGAAACCAGCATGGGTTCGTGGCAGGCAGATTATACCTGACTAATCTAGTCTCTTTCTATGACCAGATTACAAAACACCTGGACGCAGGAGTAGGGGTTGACATCATATACTTAGACTTTAGGAAGGCCTTCGATACGGTATCCCACACCATACCGGTGAACAAGTTAAGAGGCTGTGACTTGGATGACTACATAGTCTGGTGGGTGGCGAATTGGCTGGAGGGTCGCACCCAGAGAGTCGTAGTGGATGGGTCAGTATCGACCTGGAAGGGTGTGGGCTGTGGGGTCCTGCAGGGCTTGGTCCTTGGACCGATACTCTTCAATGTCTTCATCAGCAACTTGGACAAAGGAGTAAAGTGTACTCTGTCCAAGTTTGCAGATGACATAAAACTGTGGGGAGAAGTGGACACACTGGAGGGCAGGGAACAGCTACAAGCAGACCTGGACAGGTTGGACATATGGGTGGAAAACAACAGAATACAATTCAACAAGGAGAAATGCAAAGCGCTGCACCTAGGGAGGAAACATGTCCAGCATACCTACTGCCTAGGAAATGACCTGCTTCGTAGCACAGAAGCGGAAAGGGATCTTGTGGTCCTAGTGGACTCCAAGATGAACATGAGTCGGCAGTGTGACGAAGTCATCAGAAAAGCTAATGGCACTTTATCGTGCATCAGCAGATGCATGACGAAC
>JAGPOW010003316.1:180760257-180792552 GCA_030014935.1 Caiman crocodilus
CCAAGGGAGGTGGTGCTCTCCCCTACTCTGGGGGTCTTCAAGAGGAGGTTAGATAGGCATCTAGCTGGGGTCATCTGAACCCAGCACTCTTTCCTGCCTGTGCAGGGGGTCGGACTTGATGATCTATTGAGGTCCCTTCCGACCCTAGCATCTATGAATCTATGAATCTGACATTCCAAAAACATCTGAATGGCAATATATGCGGTTGCATCAAGTATTAGGAAATCCCGTTTGGACCTGAGGCCTTAGGGGTAGCAAATACTTTAGATGTATTATTTTTTGCCTTGAAATCTGCTTTTCTTCCCCAGTCTGTGCCATCAGTCTAAGAATATATACTATCACATAAAAAACCTGATATACATTATTTGTGACTGAAATGGAATGAAGACCTAGGTATACATGCAACAGAATCCCAGTGGAAATCAGCAACCTACAATATTAAACATTGACAACTGACCTTAGACTTCATCTTATAAAACATAAGATCAGTTTTGTCAGCACTGAGCTCCCTTTAAACTTAAAAAATTAAAATATACTGCTAGTAGATACAAGTTGGATGTGTGTGTCTTGCAGGCAATGTTTGGTCACATGTTTTGGTCATGCTGTATCATTAGTTATATTTTCTTTCCAAAAGAAGTGTATTTTTACATTTACATGCATTTTAGTATTATATTAGTTATTAATGGAAATTTTCAAATGAGTTGAAGTCCCACCTACACAACCTTTGCATCCCACTGGTTGAGAAAGACTGGACTAGATGACCTCCAGAGGCTCCTTCCAGCTCTGTTTTTCTGTGATTTTGTGATAAGACCTGTGTCACACTGTCAAAAGGTGACCAACCCCTGGATTAGATCTTACAGTTTACCTTTCTAAAATACGTACTTTAGTGGTTCCCAATCCAGTGGCTGACAGTATTATGCCAGGCTTCCAAGTCACCAAATGGCAGGTTTTGGATAATTTGTGTAATTTAAAACTGGTCATGTTTCTAGTTAAAGACTGATTTGCTCAAACACACTGAATTTCTGGAAGTGCAAAAGTGTGTTTTCCTCATAGTGTCTTACCTACCTAGATGAGCAGAATAGCCCCTCTCCCTAGCATTCTGTAAAATTTGCTGGAGCCCTTTCCTTAGTGATTTGATTTAGGATTGGGATAAATAAGTCATCTGTAGGAAATATCCACATCCTGAGCTCCACCAGTTAAAATGTATCTGGACAGGTCAGGATGTTAGTTAAGTCTGGATTGCCAGAAGCCTTATGTTCACTTCCACATTGCTGTGCGAGAGAAGAGAGCACCCAAAGGCACTGAGATGCACCAAAACAGAGGAAAGGAACCCAAGTGGCCTGATCCCTGTTTCTAGGTTATTGGAAGTAAGCACTGTGTGGTTTACTCTGGTAATTTGGGTTGGACATCTCAGGGCTAGAACAGTTGTTGGGAGCAGACACTCCACTTACGCCCTATGGCACATTCCCCTATAAACCTAGCTGTATTTCTCCCTATCAAGTTGATGGAAAGATGCCAGGATCACTAGCAACTTTCCCTCTGTAGGAGATTTTCTCCTAGGATGATGATGCAGGTGTCTAGCTCCCTCGAATGCAGTCTTTTCCAAGGAAGACAGGAAGCATAAGAACACAAGGTGAAGAAGATCAAACCCATGCACTACCCTCCATGTGGATGTCTTCCCATCCAAAATTTTTAACCCTGCAGTTTGGATACAACAGTTTAACACCACTTGGAAGGCCATGCATCCTGTCATACCTTAGCCAATTGTGTATCAACAATTTCCACTTGTCAGAGCTGCCCTCTACAAAGCTTTTGTAAAGGAAGGTGCTATGTAAACCTGCTCTACATATTTTGAGGAGGCATTGAAATCCAAAATCCTCCTGGAGTATGGCTTTAATCAGGGATGGATATTAAGTCAGGGCTCCACAGCCAGGCCCAGCATATACTTGCTTAAAGTATATGGCCAAATATGGACATGGTGGTGAGTGGCAGCAGTGGGGTGAATGGCAGTGACTGTGGGGGTTAATGCAGCCATCACTCCCAGCCTTGGAGGCCACACTCCACAGGCAGAATCTGGCCTGTGAGCTGCAAGTCTGACATCCCCAATTTAAAATATGTGAATGGATACAAGAAAATTGATTTAAACTCACAAGTACAATGTGTATAGACTCTATGTGCCAGTAGAACTGCATCTGTCTTTTTCTTTAGCTTCAGGTGCTTTAACCATCACCACATGGATTAAACAGTCACAAAAAAATTCAGGTCTGCTGCTGCTCCCCCATATCACGGATGGTTGCTTGGATCCCAGAGTTGTAATGTCTGTTATGCAGCTGGCAACACTGTCGATTGTTCTGAGGCCCATTCAATAAACTAAGAATAATAAATTAAAAGTACATTTCTCCAACAATTTCTTAATGAGAACAGCACATTCATGTTTTGGCTGGATGGTTCTAAAAATAAAACAGTCCTAAGAACAGTTAAAGGGCAGCTAATGAAAGTCTTCTTCATGGTGGAATACAAGAACATTGCTAACGTATAAGCTGAACCATGGAGGGCTTTAGCTCTGGGGATGCTAGTCACAGGAAGATGGGAATCTGCCATTCAGAGACTGTTCAGACTTTAGGAGAAACCATGTTAGTGTCCCCCAAATTCAGCTCATACAGCACTAAATAGAGGGGTGTGGTGGCAGAGCAGGTACCTTGCTCAGTATCCTAACTGGGACACTTTAGGGAGCCCCCTAACTCCTCTCTATACCATAGCCAGAGGGAGACCCTGGTGTACGCACACCTGGACTGCATGAGACTGCAGCCTCTCTTGTCTTCTCAAACACCTCTTATTGTGCTTCTGGTTTCACTTTTCCCCATGCCTTTAATTTTATGCGCACACCATCTGTAGCCCAGCAAAGTCTTGGGACCTGCTGGTCAATCTCCTCCTGGCCCTGGTTAAACTGTCCATCTACCAGACAAGGAAGGAGATGCTGGCCAGGAGGAGCCCAGGTGACTGTGTGGCTGTCTTCCTTTCCCTCATCTGTGTGGGTCTCTGAGCAGTTTTACTAGGCAACATCAAAGGGGGAGTGGGTGCCAGGTCTCTGCTCAGTGTCCTCCGTTGGCACCCTAGTTACTGACCTATAACCTGCATTCTTGCTCCTGTTTTCTCATTTATTGTCCCAAGAAATCAGCCATCCTATATTAAGTGGCCTCGCTCTAGCCATTAAGGGCATCTTGTGGTTTCCAGTGGGCTTAGGCCCACTTTCTTTCTATAACAAACAGGCCTGTCACCAACAGCTGTATGTGCTTCAGGGGAAAGAGTATGACAGGGTATGTGTAGAATGAGCACATCAGGGACTCCTGCGGCACCTATACATGTGCTCTGGGGTGGGGAGTGGGGATGTTTTAGCTAAGAGTGGTTCTCAGGAGCTTCCCTATATTAAAATGCCTAGTGTCTCGTGTATTTAGCGTCCTGCGATTCAAAATGGCAGTGGCGATGGCTTTAACTGAAGCTCGTCAAAATGCGGGGACACCGAATACTTGAGATGCTGCAGCATGCTAGAGCGCCCTGATAAGATTAGAAGGCTCCAGCAGACTCAGTTCGAGTCTCTCTGATGGGCTCTAATTGGTGCATCACAGCATGTGCAAAAGTGCCCCCCAGTTACTAACAGTCCTAGGGGCAGGGATGCCCCGAGTTTGAGGTCACATCCTTAACTGTTGAATTTTGTGGCCCCTAATGGAACTGTCCTCCAAAAAAATACCTAATCCCTTTCTGGACCTGGCCATATCATTGGCCTCCGATGTCCTGTGGCAATTTAATTATACACTGTGTGAAAAAATATTGCCTGTTCTGTGTTTTAAAACTACTGCTTGATAATTATATAGGCGCTCCCATCTCTTTTATATTATACAGCACAGTGAATGACAGTTGCCAGTTCACCTCTTCCTCACACCATTCATAATTTTATAGACGTCTATGATATTTCTCTTTGGTCATCTCTTTTCCACGAGGGCATCTTGCTACAGCTAGCTCCAAGAGCATGATTTGAAGTTGACATCGCCTCAGCCTATAGGGTGCAGGTCAGCGAGTCTGGAGTCAAAGGTGTCTAGAGATGATGCTAGTCACGTCACTACTTTGTGTGCTGTTGGGTACAAGACACTAGCAGCCCTTAACCATGCCAGCCTGATGGGTGGCTCACTTGTTTGACTTGCTGCACTGAACGTAGGTATAAGCATCAATTTAAGGCTGTTTTCACATGGTTGTGAAAACAGCCTTAATCTCAAAACTGGCTCATGTTGGTGAGAAAAGTAATTTAAGTGCCACAAAAATGAAAACTGTGGGAGAAAACAAAGACATAAACGAATAAGACTTCTGAAGGGGAAGGTAAGGAGATGATGACATAAAGTCACTTAGACCGATTGCCCACAGATTTTGAGTCTGTGTGTCTCTTGGGAGAGATAAAGCTGAGAAAAAGACTATGCCTGGTAAACCCCTCCACAGATAGAAATGAGCCAACAGAAACTTTGAGAAGCAGGATATGAATTAATTATAGACTTGGTCATTTATATTAAGAGTAACTTGGGATTTAGTAATGCCATGTGGACAGAGATTATCCTGGCTCTAGACTGGAAACTGAATCTCAAATTATTTTCAATATAAATGACTTTTCCAAACCCAACTGTTATTTATTTACTTTTATTGCTTGAATATGGGTCAATATAAATGCCTGTTTTGACAGGTTGCAGAGACTGCCCCAAAGTAATGTATTTTAAGAAAATACCACATACTGTCCTGAATAATATTGCATTAAACCACTACCGAGATCACATGGTAATAAGGCCACATGTCAATATTTGGGATAGCATCTATTGTCACATCAGTTAAGCCTTCATAACAAGACTTAATAACTGTGAATCACTTGATCTGTTCCCCACAGATAGCATTAGAGGGATCTACTGCTGCTGCTATCTTCCCAACAGGATTAATGTCAACTTGTCAGAAACAAAACCAAATGAGTCGAAAGCAAGCAATGAAAGCTCATGGGCTCCAACCTAAACAAAATAGACAGCCCTGCTGCAACTGGCTCTTCTAGTACAACCCAGGATCAGACTGTGACATCTTGGCTCACACTGTGTGGTACCACAACCTCCATAAAGAGCTCTGCTGCACTAATTGTAGCACTAAAGTAGTACAGGCTTTTCTTTTTGAGAAAAGGTGGCAACATTTGTCCATTAAATTAACAGCATCCAGCTTACTTCTTTAATGCCTGGAGGACACAAGGCTAAGAAGAGCCAAAGACAGTAAACTCTTTTCTTCCTCATTTCCAAATCAGCAGACATGGCTCTGGGTTTGGTCTTAGAAGAGGTTTATTGAGGAAGAAAAGGCCATTTTTGCCTGAATATTTGTACTGCATTTTAGTGCTGCCATTTTTTATATATCAAACTGGCAACATTCACTGGATATACCATACTACAGCTTTTTTTGTAATGGAAATACCTCTTCCAACACTACCATATTTGGGCACAAGAAACAGTAAATGTGCCTGTTAAAAATACAATAAAAAGCTAAATCAAAGCCACACGTTCAAGCATAAGAAGAAGAGCATGAGGAGGATCAAGGACAGGCCTCTGCTCTGGACGAGCCGTCCTGGGAAGCTCAGCGGGTACGTACTTTGTGGAGCCACAGTGGAAGGTTTCCTGTGCCGTCCTGCCTTTGCTGCACAGCCGCCCAGCAGTAGGAGTCCACATAAGCAGCCTGGCGCCAAGAGAACGAGCTGGGTGCAAAACAGCTTATCTGAGTCCCTGAAAAGCAAAGCAGGACTGTTAAAGGTCAAAATTTAGGAGGAAAAAAAAAAAATGAGCATTTGTGTTTTTCAAACACCTCAAATCAGTGGTTTTCAGCCTTTTTTCATTTGCGGACCCCTTTGGCAATTTTGACTGGAGGTGCAGACCCCTTTGAATTGTAAGTATGAGTATTTGCATACTTTTGACTGATCACAGTCATCTTTTGCAGACCCCTTAGACATAGTCTGTCGACCCCTGAGGGTCTGCAGACCACAGGTTGAAAACCACTGCCTTAAATCCATTAATCCGTTGTATAAAGACTCCACCCCCACTACAAAACAGGAAGGGCAAGTTGCTTATTCTCATTTGTGGTTCCTCATACCACTTGTTGGACTAGCACCCCTGGCTCTTTTAGCGTTTTTGAATGGCACTCTCAACACATGTAAACAGTCCCCGTGCTGGACCCCGTTTCTGCCCCCAGCCCCTCTCATTCACTCTGTACAACTGGAGAAGTCCCAGCTCTACTGCAGGTGACCTTGTGGATGGCTGACAGGGAGCTAGGAGGAGAAGGTGGCAGGCCTAAGTCTGAAGGCATTTCTGTCTCACCCATTTAGCAAGCCCTACCAATATGCTCTTACTCTGCGCATACTACATCCCACACAGGAGACAGTGCAGCTGCCTTTCTACAGCTCCGAGTGTGCATGAATAAGCACAACTGAGACAGACAGCTGAAGACTGGCATGTGCCTGGCAAAGCATGTGCCTGGAATCCCTCCAATGGATGACAGGTAGCACAGGACGAGTGGGACCACCTAGGTGGGATATACTTCACGGCAGTGGTGCTGGGCACAGCAGAAGTAGTCACGACATGACCATCAAACCAAATCCAAACCTAGCCCAGCTCCATTCACACACGAAGCTTTATCAAAGCAGACTACTTAATAACAGTGGGATCATCTGGGAAGGCACAGTATTAAATAAAGTTACTGCAATTCAAAAAAATAAAGAAAAAAGTTTAAGACTATTAAAAAACCCCCCCAAAAACCACAGAGTAATCAGTGCTTATTATATGATCACCAGGGGTACTTTTTAAAAAAGAAAGACGGCCTTTTATATTAAAAAAAAAAAAAAAAAAAAAAAAAAAAAAGAGCTAAATGAATCAAAACAGGGATTGGTATGGACTGTACAGCACTGTGAACCAAGGATTAGAGGCTTCATGCACCACATGAACAAAAACCTTTATTATTATGAGTCATTATCGTAATTGTTTATAAGGCTGTGGTGTCATGACAACATGCACTGAGCAGTCACAAGACTCTCTTATGAAAACAGTAACTTATTTATCAGATTTACATAGAGATTGGATGGATTTAGCAGGGTTGGTGCAGTGCTCAACCATTATATTCTTCAAAACTCCAGGGACTTGTATAATTCAGAGTTTTCCCCACTGTCTGTAGAAGACTAGGAAATACCATGTGGGTTAGCATCCAATTTGGAGGGCCCTTCCACAGGCTAGATATCAGGCTGCAAAGCTGAGCTCTATATCAGGGGTCAGCAACATATGGCCTGTGGGCTGGATCCAGACCACAGAGCCACCTGTATTGCCACTCCTCCCAGGTGAGGGAGAAGTAGTGACAGCAGCAGCACAAGCACAGGTGTATCTACCTAGGCCCAGCACAGCTCCCCAGGGGATAGAAGCAGTGTTCGTGCCTCAGTTAGGAAGTGGAGAGCTAGTGGTATGGGTGCCGGTCCCACCTGCCTGGTCGTGGCATGAATGCAGGCAAACCCCACTTACTGCTGACATACTGCCAAAGCCACCAGGCCCATACCAGACTGGAGTTAAGTTGTTTTGGCCCATGGCTTGAAAAAGTTGCTGGCCCCTACTTTATGCTCTGCTCTCACTAGTTAGCAAGACTCCTGCTGCCATCAGTAGAGTTGTGGGTGAAACAATAGTAAAGCACACTTTTAGAAGATAGGCAAACAGGAATATGTTGGGTTATGCCTGCCTTAATGCCAGTGACATTAGTCGGAAAAAGTGAATACAATTCATCTGCAGCAGAATCTCACTCCTTCAAATGAATGAATGAGACTCACTGCAAGTGACATTTTTGTGAATGAGTAATGGAAACTGATGAGAATCTACTACTGTGTTCCAGCTGTCTCAAATGTCACTGAAGTTGAGAGGAATTAAGGGAGTACTCACTAACTTTTGTCATAACAGGAAAAAAAAGTTCTACTTAACACACATTTTTCTCTTTAGTGTTATAATGTAGTAAATTATTATTATACCCAAATGTCACAACAATTTCAGGCAGGTGTCACTCCTTATCTCAGTGGTGTACCAGGTAAGTCCCTGTGTAATTTAATAGTTCCACTAGTATAAAAGGTATTTTTACAGATAAGCATACAACCAGACACATCATGGTACTCAGGAGCTTGTATGTTTGGTGTTTAAACAATTATTGTATCAATTTTTTTTAAAACATTATGGAGTTTTACTGATATGAGCCATCATTTATGAGTGTTTTCTTAATAAGCTGGAAGAAATCGAATGCTTGTGCTAATTATGCACTCAAGTGTGCAGGTTACAGAGATCTTCTGCATATTATTTTCATAATTTTCCATTCACTTTTCACAAAGAATTCTTGTCAGTTCTTATCAGTAGAACAGGTTTTTAACATAAAGGTATCTTGGAAAATTGAAACTATTAACATATTACCTAAAGAGCATGCTATAAAGGTTAAGACCCTATTATGTAACACACATTGACTCAGGTTTATGAAAGGGATATATGGTACAGTTGTCTGTGACAGCAGGGGCCTGGATTCAGTAACTCAGGAAGTCACTGCCATCCTGCACTCCTGTGTGTAATAAGACAAAAAAAAAAAAGAAGCAGTCACTGGCCACAATACATTGTCCAGCGGTTCATACATAAGAGAATACTGGTGAATATGACAGAGTAGGGGGGGGCAAGGTAATAGCAAAATGATCTTATTTATTATATGAACAAGCAGTCACAGCACCTCACTGCCAAATTTGCAAGAGAAATTATAAATATAATTTCATTGATGTTTGTAACACACTTAACATAAAAGGGTGGAGAGGAAGATTAATTTATGTACTAATGAAAGCAACCACCACAGAAGCAGCACTCTGCAGAAAGCTGCCCTACTGAACGAATGCACAAAACAGCTGCAGATTTGTATTACAGCTAAAGATAGAGAAGCCCGTGAAGTGTCAACAGGGTGCAAATCATTTTCACTAGCATGCTTGTGATTATCACCAAACTCACAGAAAGAGCTTATTAGGGAAAACAGGGAATTACCTAATAGCAAGCAATTTGAGTGCATAGTACAAGTCTGTTACAGTACCTTCCTAGGGCTGCCTTATGGGCCATGGTATTGCATGCCCCAGCCCCACCCATCCCTGGCATGTCCTCTGCACTGAACTTGCAAGCAACCTTCCAGCTGTCTCTCTTAAGTGCCTGAGCACTCGCCTGAATTTAAGGTCCCTACTATGGCACTCCAGCCACTTTTCCCAGTAGCTGTTCCTTGAAGAGCCTGATGATAATCCAACTGTTGAGCACCTAAGTAATCTGGCTACTGGCTGGACCCCAGGAAAAGATGGCATTCCTAGAAAAAAGCGTTTGAGTGCAGGAAACCTGTGCTTCCTCTGCACTTATATGAGCTTCTTATTCACTGCTGGGCAGTAGGCACAGTACCACAAGATATGCAAGATGCTAATATAGTAACTCTGTACAAGAATAAAGAGTCCACAGTGACTGTAACAACTATTGTGGCATTTCATTACAAAGCACTGTTGGAAAGATTGTCACTCGGGCAGTGCTCAGAAGACTTCAGATCCTTGCCGGCTGTGTTTGCCCTGAGTCACAATGCAGCTTCAGAGCCAGTTGGTCCACCACAGAGATGATCTCACTCTGATAAAACTAAGAAAAATGTTGGGAACAAAGAAGACCCCTCTGTATTGCCTTCACTGACCTGACCAAAGCCTTTGACCTTGTCAGCAGAAAAGGCCTCTTCAAATTATTGGAAAAGATTGGCTGTTCACCAAAACTCAGCATAATCCGCTCTTTTCATGATGGAACAAGGGGAGCTCACTTCAGAGAGGACTGAATACCCTTACTGTTAAAGTATCAGGTATTATGAGCATGCTAAGCAAGCAAGTATGGAACAACAAAAGACTGTTAAGGTCAAAGTTAAAGTACGGCAAGCTTGTGCCAGTAACATCCTTTTGTACGGCAGCAAGTTCTGGACTACATACTTTATGCAAGTAAAGCACCTGGACAGCTTCCACATAAGTTGCCTTTGTCGTATTGTAGGACTTTCCTGGCAGAACAAAGCTGCCTACGCTGAGGTCTTGGAACATGCCAATATTCCAAGCACCCGTTCTCTTCTCAGTCAGCATCAGTTTTGATGGCTAGGTCATATGCGGGAAATGGATGATGACTGTATACTCAAGGATCTCTCCCATGGAGAACTTGCCAGAGGAAGAAGACAATGTAGGCGTCCTTATGTCTGTTTCAAAGAAGTTTGCAAGAGAGATATGAAGGCAATGATCATTGAGCCAAACGGCTGGGAGAAGATTGCTAAGGGCTGCAGTGCTTAGAAACGTTCCATTAAGTATGCAATGAAGGCTTTTGGAGGAAAAAAGCCCAACATGCAGGAAACTTCAGGAAGATGCCCCCCCCACACCACATTCAGAACCCTTAGATATGAACTTCACGTGTGATAAGTGCGGAAGGGGTTGTCATTCAAGAACTCGGTTCTACAGCCACAATCACAGATGTTCAACAATATGATGCCTCACTCAAAGCAAATCTCTTGTCTATTGTTTCATGAGATAAATGCCTGATGTGTCACTCGAGCTGCTTTTCCCAGCAGAATGAGTAGAAAGGGGCTGAATTTCAGATAAAGTTCTTACCCTTGCCATCAACATACTTGTGCAAGTCAGTTTACCGATCTGTGCTTGCCCATGTGTATTTACACTGTGGGCTCTTTGGGACAGGGTGTTTCCAATGGCTTTGTAACACAATGGGCACATCAACACGTGACACTTTAATGTGAATTAGCCTAAGTTAATGTGCATTACAGGCATGTGTCTGCATGTGCACACCCTTAATGCTTATTAAAAATGGTGAATTTAAGCTATTTGTGCCTAAATGTGATACTTGCAAATGCAGGCATAGAATTTAGGCTCAATTAGTTAAAAGCACATTAGCACATGTGTAGATGCGTTAAAGCGTAACTTTAGTCCCAAGTCAGTCCACACACAGCATTAATGAGCTTTAATGCCTGCATGTATAGACATCTGCCTAAATCCGCTTAATGTGCATTAAATTTTGACATACTTAAATGCACATACAGACATGCCCAAAGCACATTAGCTTAACCTGCATTAAATTTAGTCACGCTTACATGCATGTGTAGACACGCCCAGTGGGACCATTCTTGGTTGAGGCTTCTAGGCACTTCCATAATACAACCAACAAAACTTGGCCAGCTCCTGTTTTCAGGGATGCAAATGAGAGTTTTGACAGTGTTAATGTTTTAAAACAGAGCAGGATTTAGTTGTATTTGATAACTTACGGCCCTATTACTAGAAAAGGATCAATAAACCAAGATCCTTATCTCCTCCCAGAGTCCCAAAGAAAACCTTAACCTGCTATAAAAAGAGAAAAAGTCAATCAGTGAGATTTTACGGTGCCAGGTAGATTTCCTGTTGTGGTTCATCAGTGTTTGTGTTCCACTTCATTTCAGCGCTGGTAGAGCACAAACCTCTGTTCAAACTTTAACTCTGCCAATTCTCTGGTGAGATAAGCATTAACAACTTCATTTTGCAGAAGGCAAAATTAGTCAGAGGGCTTAATTTTCATGACCACAGCTTTTCTTTTCCCTGCCCACAGATCCCAATTTGACACCTAAGGAAGTGACCAGAATTTCAAGCAGTAGGTACTTTTGAAAACTGATGATAATCACTTCCGTTTTTTCTGACTATAGATCAGAATGTTTAGTCCGTTTCAGAATTCAGCCCTGCATAACTAATCATTTGTTCTCATAACGGAAACTCATTACTAAGAACAAATATTAAATTTTTATTTGAAAATATGCAATGTATAACTATTTATTACTTATGAGGCTAAAAATGTGTTAGGCAAATCACAGACAAATGAACGAATCACAGTACCAAGATATTTGATTATGAAAACACCCAGGAAGATCTGTTCACTTTAGTACTATGTTATTTCTGATAGAATGCCAGGATCTGAACAAAACACAAAATAAAAAACATTTCCTGATCCAACAGGCTTTCACTCTAAGGCACCAAGGGTGCACTGAGAAATCCCAATGAAGAATGGATAACTGTGTATGTGTTAGAGGCTAGACGAGATGTTACTATTTATGGGCACATCTACACATGTAATTATGGCACATGGAAAAATTGTGGAGCTTACGGCTCTGGAGTTTATTGCTCCTGGGTATGCCATGTGAACATGCACCGAGGAGCAATAAACTCTGGAGCAATAAGCTCCACAGATTATTTATGCATAGCATGTTTAGGTGGAGCAGAGCAGCACTGGCTGGCGAGGGTCTGGGGATCAGCCGACCCAGCTCAACGTGCTGTGGAAGACCTGTCTGGGGCACAAGGGTGCTTCAGTGTGGGGCTAGCCAGCAGACATCCCCTACACTGAAACACCCTCGTGCCCCAGCCAGTCCCTCCAGTGTCTAAATGTGCACCACTGTGGAGGTTTTTACTCCCCAGCAGGATAGTATGTGTATTGACATGTACTATCCTGCTGCAGAGTAAATTAGTTTACTCCAGCTTAATAGGGGCACATGTGTAAATGCCAAGACATTTACTGTGTAGCTAATTAGTCAACTGTGCATTAAACGTCGCGTGTACAGAGAGACAGCTTTAAATGATTTTTCTACACACCTCTAGGTAGCAGGGGCTCTGAACCCGGTGGTGCTGGGGCAGATGCAGCATCCCACAGCAGCGCCGGGGGCTCCCCAGCATGCTCAGCAGCAGACCTGGAAGTGGACCAGAAGCATTTCCAGTCCACTTCCTTATCCACTGCGGAGTGTGCTGGTCCCCCCCACGCCCTCCCAGCTTGGCAATTGGTGCCTCCTGGGTCTGAAGGGGGGGCACCTGGGATCCCCCTGTGGCTGATCCACTTCCAGGCAGACCTGGAAGTAGACCAGAAGTACTTCCAGTTCACTTCCAGGTTCACTGGTGAGCCCCCCTGCGTTGCTGTGGGACGCTGCCTGTATCTCCAGGTTACTTGTGAGAATGTTGTTTGGGACATTAGTATTAGCAATTCATTAGTATTAGTATTCAAAAGCATTAGTAGAGGCCAGTACAGTAGTATATCCATTTCATTCCCTCCATCCAGGCAACCAGTGACTTTGTCAAAAAAAGCAGTCAAGGTGTTTTGGATTGATTTGTTCTTAACAAATCCATGGAGGCTGTTATTTACAAATTGTCTTGACTTCCTTACACATACAGTCCAATAACTTCCTGGATATTGAAGTCAGGCTGACCAGTTAGTAGAGGCAATAACTTATGAAGTATAACCTCATGCTATGTGGATGAAACCTCACAGCCTGCGATATAGAGGAGGTCACTCTGGAGCAGTGATTTTCCACCAGGGTGCCACAGGACCCTGGGGTGCCCCAAAATCCATTTAAGGGTTTTGTGGGGTGCTACACCACATTACCACTTTTACGTATGCACCTACACATGATTCACAAGACAAATCCAGTAGCTGCAAATAGTAAACCATAGCGTCAATGACCTGTTGTGGTTTTTCTGAGTTTGCTGCAACAGAAGAATTACTGTATTATTTTTCCATAGTCAAAAATAAGTGAAAGCCTAAGGACTGGTGTTTTCTGAGGTGCATCTTGAGTCTCACAAGGGTGCCTTAACTTTAATTAGGTTGAGAGCCACTACTCTAAGGATCTGGCATTCCCTCCTGTGTTTAATTTCTACGAAGCTGTAGGACACACAGCAGGGGCTTTCCAGGGGAGTGCTGAGGGAACAGCAGCTTCGCTTTAATTTATGGAGCGTGCACAGTTGGGAGCTGGTCTTTCTCCACATTTTTTTACAGGAGGAAATCTCAAATATCTGAAGTTGGGTGGAGGCAGGTTTTATACCTACATTTCCTTAAGGAGCCAACCCAATGTCATCATTTGAACAGCACAGCTTCCAAGCCACAGGCCCTCTTCCACACTAACATCCAGCTATTTGAATTTCCTCATCTTTCATGAATTTCCTCATGCTTCAGCCTCCTGGGCTACTCCTGGAATATGTCTGAGGCCTTGTGTTCTTTTTTCTCTTCCCACATAAACCTCCCTTGCTTTATACCAGCACCTTCAGGTACAAAAGCTAGAATAGCTTCTTTAGACCAGCTACTCATGAAAAGCCAAGACCACTTGCTCCAGAGGTGAACAAAGCTAAAGCTTACATCCTCGATAGAACTCTTTCTCCTGGCCGCTTGGATCATTGCAGACAACTCAGGGTAACCATGGATTTCAACTTGTGTCTGGTGTGGTGCCAGGCTGCTGCCTTTCCCCAATGCACCATGGCGACTGTGACACACTCTAAATGATAACATGTAAAAACACATTACTTAATTCTACAAATAAAAGTTTGAGATGCAAGAAATTATATTCTCTCAACAGACTAAGTTCTAATCTATTTAATCAAATATCCAGAAAAAGTAGCTGCATCACCAAGTATAAATCTGGCACAAAATTAATTCACCAATTAATTACTAAATCCTTTAATAGTTCCAAGAATAGAAAGTATGTTGGGACTGTAGTGTGTATGGAAAGGGGGCTACAGGAACATAGGAGTGGAAGGTATCTCCTGGGCCACTGAGTCCAGTCTTCTGCAGTTGCAATAATTAACTAAAGGAATTCCCAGAAATCTGAAATGCCCCAAACTCCCTACAACATATCACAGGTAGAAGGCACAAGGGCACTGCCAATGTCTTACCAATGCAGTTAAAATGTACTCAGAAGATCCTGATAAGACTGTGCCCCCCACTACAAAGGAAGACAAACGCCACTCTCCAATCTGACCTAGGCATGGGCAGATCCAGGAGGAGCCAGTGTGGGGCATCTATGCCCCCCTTCAGCTGTGCAGGGCATGCACAGTGAGCTCTCTAAGCTTGCTGGCTTGTCAGTGTGACTCCAGAACCCAAGGGGGAATACTGCTACTGCTTGCCCCACACCCTTCTGCTGTCAAATTGGGCAGTGAGGAAGGGGTTGAGGGGCTAGTAACAATGGCATTCATCCCCTAGGCTATGGAACCGTGCTAGCAAGCTCCAAGAGCTCACTGGGCACGCACCACACAGCTAAAGTGGTGTGCAAATAAATGCACCTCTGTACCCTCACCTGGATCTATCCCTGGACTTAGGAGAAAAGTTCCTTCCCAATCCTAAATCTGGTGATCAGTATGACTGAGTGGAAGAGCAAGATGCTCTGGCTTGGAACCTCTGTATTTTTAGTACTGACAGGAGCATCAGTGTATCTCAGCAAAAAAAATAAAGCCAAAAGTAGGCTTAGTTGTGGCCAACATACCAATGCCTTGGAGGAAGGCAAAAAAATAAAAGGAATCCCCACCCAAACCTCCACAAGCTGGAGCATTTATAAGGTGAACCTTCCTACCTAGCCCCAAGTGACAAGCAGCAAAAAACCCTGGGGCTTATGGTGTGTTCTCAGAAGGGCAGGGAAGCAAGAAGCAGAGGTAAAGGATGGGGTGGTGTAGAAGAGTGATGTGTGGTATAATGGTAAGAGAGGTAAAAGGCTGTGTGATGGGCATTTGGTTGCCTATATTCAGAGAAAGGCAGTGTCTGGCCACCATGCAAAGTTAAAACTATGCATATACAGGGAAGGGCTGCTTGGATGGTTTGAGGTATGGAGGACCTACCTGATGAAGACAGATTAAGAGAGCTTGGATTGTTAACATTAGCAAAATGAAAGTTTGGAGGGAATATAATCAGCCTTTACAAACACATTCATATGACTATTATAGAGAATAGCTAGTTAAGGTAAAGAATGTTATGAGCACAAGATCCAATGATAAGTATACACTGATCACAAACAAATTTAGACTAGAAATGAGAAGGCAACTTCTAAAACCAAAGGAGTGAGATTTTGGAATGGAGAAGTAGTGGGAGCCAAGAACTTGCAATTGTTAGTTATAGGAGTACGTAATATATGAGAGTACTTAGCATCCACTAGATGGTTGAAAGGAAACACAATCTCTGTGTGGGACACTTTAAGAAATCCCATATACGAGGGCTTCTGTCAGCTGCCTGCAGAGACCAGGGAAAAATCTCCCTTGTAGGCCAGGACAAATGCTTTCTCCTCATTGCCTAAGCCTGAAAGTCAACCTAAGCGAAGAGAAGGTTGAAGGGTATTTTCTACTGACTCATCTCTGCAAAGTTTTCCAGGGTGCTTTACAGATCTTCTCTCTCTCTATCCCCAGATGGCCTTCTATGGTGCCAACGACTGTAAAACCTAAACAATGGTACAAGCAGGAAAGCTTTAATTTTCAAAGCCTCAAGCATTCAAACCTCCACGGACATAAAAAATTTGCATCTAATCCCATATCTGAAATATATATCAAAATTTGTTTGCAAAGTTTCAGTTACATGAGGGCTATAGGTGTCCCTAACACCTAATTAAAATTAATATTTACCTTATAATTCATATAAGGTAGCCATCTCTCCGGTGAAAACGGCAGTTGTTTGCTAGTACACAGCAACTTGCAGAATAGGGGAGAGAGTGAAGAAGATGACAGTATCCAAGATTAATTGCTGAAGGAATCCAGGAAAGAAGACTATATTTATCCAGCTTAAATTTGGCCAGAGTACTTGTACTCTTTTGAAAAACAATTCCTGTACCCTGATGTATGGATATTTTCACGTGTGACTCATCCCCTGATTCTGCTTTCACATACAGGTAATCTTTCTTCTCTGTTTTAGATTTTTGGTCTTCTTCAGACCTGAAATACTACATTTACTCAAATAAAGCTCCTTATCTTACATTCAGATACAACAGAACATCATTAAATACATTGTCTATCATTAAACTGCCACCAAAAGTAGCACATACTTAATAATTAAAAGCAACTCTGAAGTTGATTAAGTGCAGACAACACCAAATATAACTATGAAACACATGGCCCACATTGAGCAAACATACTAAACAGGAATCCTTTTTTTTTTTTTTTTTATGAATTTTATTAAAAACACACATATCCCCCTAAACTTACAGTTTCATATACTGATTAATCTTGCTTTCCAAAAACTTCATATTGCAAAAATAGCTACATATCCAAAAACATACAACTATATACATTAAACCCTTAAACAACATGCATCAACATCCCTACAGAACTCTTTTCTTCATAGAGAACCCTATGAAAAAATGACTCCCCCCATAACCACCCAAAACTCTCCAACCCTCCCATCAGTCCTCTCTTTTGGTTCAGTGAAACAAGTGTGTCCAGTCCTTTTTCCACCACTTCTTCTCCAATCACTTGTTTGTCCGGATGGATGTAGTATTTCAGTTCATACAGCACTCTCTTTCAGTCAAAGTCAACCCCTTCAAAACCCAGAGGTTTATTCCTTTCCATAAACAAGTTTTAACACATGCTAATAAAGTTCTTAATCATATGTCCATAGGTCCCTTTGGTATGGGTTCATATGGTATCATCTCCTGCTCCAACAACAGGTTTATTTTGGTGACACTCAGAAAGTGGCGGACCCTGTCACACACCCCCTTTGCATATGTACACTCCCAAAACGCTTATCCCACCATTTCTTCTTCCCTGCACCTCTCCCTTGCACCTTGGTGAGCTCATCAAGCTCCATCCAGGTGCACCTCTCTCACCAGTAAGATATTTCTTACAACCATGCAAGCTAGGTCAGCATGTTCCCTTTTAGTCGTTTACCCATCACAGCTCCCCACACCTTTGCTTGCCCTTCTGTGAAGTTTCTCACCAGCACCATCCTGTCTCTCCCCTGTACATCTCTCCCTGCTTTCATCAATTTCTTATGCTCCATCAGGGCTTCCAGCCCTCCCTTCCTTTTTTTATACACCTGCATGAAACCTTCCCTCCTGATGTGATCACTCAGCACTTGCCATGCCTAGGGACTCTTCAAAGAGGTCTGATACAGTCCCCATTTTCTCAGCATTGCAGCTGTGTGAAATCAGGTGATCTGTGCTACTTTCCCCTCTCCCTTCATTACTGCCTTTCATACTATGCTGATGTAGTTGGCAAAGAGGAACAGTCCCAAAACCCACAGCTCCCATTTCCCCCTATCTTTCTTGCTTTGTACAGTTCAGATGCAGGCAAATTTTCTCTTTTGGCATCCCAGAAGAACACCCATATTTCCCTCTGAACTTTTGCTATCTGCCACTGCATCAGTGGGACTATAATTCCCATACATAAAATAATCAGCAGTAGCACAGCCTTAACCGCCGCCACTTTTCCAGCAAAGGACAGTGCCCTTCCAGACCATAACCAAAGTATTTGCTGTATCTTTGCTGTCAGCTTTTCCTCTTGATCTTCATGTATTATCTTCTGGAAATTTTTCCTCATCCTCAAAGCCAGCATCTTGGCTATTATCTTACAGTCCATATTAAGGAACATAATTGTTCTCCATTTCAGTTCTTTCCCCCTTTCTTGAAGACTAAGATCACAATGTCTCTTGGAAGATCCTTTCCTGTCTCGCCTATTTTTACAAGATCCTTGAAAAAGTCCACTATATCCTTTGCTACCTATGCCCAAAACTTCCTGTAAAATTCCACAGCTCATCCATCCACTCCTTTAGTGATTTCCCTCTTTTAAAGGTTTTTAAGCACTCCTCTACTGCCTTTACATTTTTTTCTCTCATTTTCTTTGTTTCATCTACCAGGGTAGAGAAAAGATAGTGATTTTTTTATTTAATCATATTTTTATTTTTTTGTTAAAATGCTTTAAAAAACCAAAAACAACACCCCCATATAAAAATAGTTTTATTTTAAAATATGTTAAAGTTCTAAGATATTATCATTGAACAGGGAGTATAACTTCTGATTATATACTACTTGAGACAATGTATTCATGTAACCTTATTAGAAATGTTTTATAAATAGGTCACAACAGGCCATGGGCTATATTGGGGGCCCAATCTTATGAGGTTCCCAGAGGATCCTCTATAGATTAGTAAAGATTAAAGAAAACCACTCTACCCAATGGGACTCAGTGCTCAGTCTACAAGATCCCATTAAGCACCTCTGCAATGCTTAGTTTCTGTTCTCAAACTGTGGATTTGTCTCCAGAGATAACATCCTTGTTAACAGCAGTATACGGAAATAAGTGATAACAGGGCCTGATTAGTGATTACCTACTCTACTCATCAGCCCTCTTGTCTCTCTGCAAGTCTGTGTACACAGTCGAGCCCTTACACGTCTTGCTAAAAGCGCAAAGTTTCAAGAAGTTAAATAAATAGAGGATATCAAACAACAAGAATGCACTTTTTTATCGAAAACAATGATTAAATCAAGGCTTCCTGACCAGTGATTTAAATTATGATTTAAAATAGATTTGATTTAAATGAAATCCAGCCTATCCTATACTTTCAATCTCTTCCAGCAGATCCTTCGCCTTCTATTTCCTCCTTCTGATAGAGCTCTTCATAAAAACTTCCTGTTGCCTCCAACACCTCCTCCTGCTTTTCCACCTGGGTACCACCTTCTTCCTGCACCACTTTTAGTTCTCCTTTTCCTGTCTTCACTCTGAACAAAAAGTACCAGTCCCACTCTTCGCTTTCTTCTACCCAGGGTGTTTCTGATAAAAACATTTTCTCTCTCATCTTTCTTTTCAATCTGTTTCTACCTCTTGCCTTGTTTCTGCTAGTTCTTCTTGTATCTGTCTTCCCTCTGTGGCTTCCTTTAGCCGCTCCTGCATCTTTCTTTGCAGCTCTCTCAGCAACTTCTTTCTTTGCCCTGTGGTTCTTCAGTCTTCCTTCCTGAAGAAGTCTCCCGTTCTCTTCTTCACCATCATCCACCATTCTCTGGTAATCTTAAAATATTTCTTCAGTGTTCTCCATCTTGTAATAGTCACGCATTTAACTTCCATGCTCCCCAACATCTTACAGGCCTCTTACCAAGACTCAGTTCCATCTTCAACATCTCTTGATCACTAAATGCTACACACATGGTTGCTTTCTTCCTTATCTCTATTTATTTTAATACTAACACAAGTCAGTTCTTGATTGTTTCTTTCCACTGGGGTCAGTTGTAGTGAAAATTTTCTCCCCTGCCCATACATCTCTTAGTGACTCTTCTTTCATTATATTTGCTAACAAGCTGGATGAACTGCCTAAGTTTCGGTCTCCTCTTTCCCCTGATCCGTCACCCACTTCCATTATACAACTGAAGTTCTCCACTATTATCGGAGGTATTTCTCTGACCATGTAAACTGCTAGCTTCTAAGCACAGCCTTCCCTGCCTCCTACTCTGCTGGTGCATACACATTGAAAACTTGTATTTCTGCTCCCCTGAATGACAGTATCATTCACTGCAGTCTGCCACTGATGATTTTTTCCACCTGCTTTGTTTTCACCTCTGCATTTTGTAATAATATTGCCACTCCAGGCATTTCTTTTCATTTGTTCCTGACCACCAAGACAGTCCCCATCTCAACTGTTTCTCAAAGTGTCTATATTCCTATTCCCCTGATATACTACATTCTTGTAGACAGATTATGTCTGCGCCATTTCTTGTTTCAGCACGGGTTCGATCTGTTCCCATTTTACCTTTTTAATACACGTCTGACATTAACAAATGCTATCATCAGTGCCCTTGTGCTAGTTTTAAAATGAGTGTGCCTGTCTTGTTAGAGTTCGCCAGTGCTGCTGCTGGCCATGGCCAACTCCACCCCTCTGCCATTCTCATGCCTGTGGCTTTTTCAGGCTGCCTGACTGCCTTTGTATTCAGGAAGGCTTTCGTTTTCTCTCCTCCCCATCTTTTCTTACCTCCCACTCTCCACTCCTCAGACTCATTTCTCTCATTTTCGGGTTCCTTTCCTGATTTTCTTCTCCTGTGTTTTCTTCCTTTCCCTTCCCTGACTCCTGGGCTCTTTTACTTGTTCCACCTCCATTTCTTCTGCTTGTCTGGATTCTTCTTTCCCCACCTTCACATTTGGGCTCTCCACCACTCCCACCTCCCCTTCTCCTGCTTCATTTTCTGCCACCTTAGTCACAGACACCAGTCCCCTCTTTCTTCCCTCTTCTGCCATCTCATCTTTCATTTGTACCTTGCTCTCACCCCTCTCTTCTCCACTGTCCCTTTCTGACTCATACTGTTCCTTAGGCAGTCTAACCTTACTTGCCTAGGCTTTGGGACATCTGGGATATAAATATCCCTCCCCACAACAGTATTTGTGTATTTTAGGAATTTCTGGCACTCTGCAGCCTTATATCCTATAAACCTGAGGCACGCAAGAATACAAGATACTCTTGAAAATGTTGGCAATCTTCCCCTACATTCAGTGGCATAACATAGAAAAGTGGAAAATAATGCCTAAGTGCTATTTAAAGGCAGAGCAATTTTTACAAAACTAAACACTCCAATACATTTTGTATCCAACTTTGTAAACAGTAAATCAGTGTCATCTTTTGGATGTGGAAAACCCCTCACTAATTCCCCAGAAATTAAAAGAATCTGTGCTTAAATCACAATTCCTGTTCAAGGATTTTTTGGAAACAGAGTACAAAGATACAGAGCCAAGAAGCATGTGTGCAAGCAATCTTGAGCTGGCACATGCATTCATCAAACATAAATTCCACATAAATATTTCTGGGAGATTTCAGGGAAATCTGGGAGATTATCATAAAAACCAAATGATGTGGTTAAGGAGACAGTTTTCAGTCAGATATTTCTTCAGAAAACACTCCCGAACTTCCACGTGACTTTCCCTCACAGAATGATTTCAGAATCTAACTCTAATTTACTACTTATCTACTCTACATACGAGAAACATAAAATACAGTTCATCCAACACTATTTCCCTATAGTCGTAGCTTATAAAAGGATGCACCATATAGTTTACTGCAGCACAGTAGATTGATTGATTAACAAGAGGCAGAACAGAAGGCACATCTGGCAATATTTAGGCACCCCAGTCCAAAACTGAACTTGTGAAAACTGCTTAGCTGCTGTCTAAACTTGGAGGAACCTAAACTTCAGTCATCTTCCTTTTTTCTTTCAAGTGTTGTGAGTTGGGCCTTTGCAAATGTCTAGAACTGCCCACAGCTTGATGGCTGGGCAGTGCAGCACAGTGCCTAGCTCAGATAAAGTTCATCAGGGTCAAGGAACAAAACGCTCCTTCTGTGAAAGACTTGATCCAGAAGGTGAATTCTGAGCATGCTGAACACATATCACAGGATGAGGCACTAAGGGCAATGATGGCCACAACTTGCTCTAAAATGCATATAAAAGAAGAGATGGTAACTCCCCACTTATACCTGGAAGGGCCAAATTCAGACCCTTCCTTTCTCTGAGAGGGAATCAAACCCCCAGCTCCCATGCTTGGAGGTGATAGGATATTCTTAGAAGGACACTTTCCATACCTCCTGCTGTGCAGCTGTGACACTGGGCAGCAAAGCATGCACGATTCAGTGGCCCTAGAGGGAGAGCACAAAACGGAGAACTACATAGCCAATGGTTAGGATATTTGCTGGAGGGATAGGGGGAGGGGAAGAGAAGGGCTGGGCTGAACAGTTCCCAGGACTGTAGTTTATCCAATTACTTTAATAAAATAATACAGGAAAGAGTCCTGGGGCATAGGTCAGAACCTAGGTCTGTCCTCTGCCTGTTCCCCTCCCACACCCATGAACAATGGTCTCTATTACGCAGTGTCTGTGGCCCAGTGAATCTTACTCTATTTGTTGCACAGGGACATAGAAATGAGGTGGAAAATGACCTCTCCCCACATGCACACAGCCTGTATCATAGTGTTTGGGACACTCTCCTGGGAACTGTGGATTTGAATCCTCTTAGGGCAGTGGTGGGCAATTATTTCAGGCAGAGGGCCGCTTACTGAGTTTTGGCAAACCATCAAGGCCGCATGACAGGCAGCCAGGGGCAGATAAATATTAATTTTCTAAAATTTTTAGGGGCCCAGTGGGCTGGATAAAATGGCCTGGCAGGCCGCATTTTGCCCACCTCTACCTTAGGGAGAAGTCCTGTTATACCCAGGTCTCTTATTTCCTGGGTGAGTGATCTGGCCACTAACCTATTATATAAAGGCAGAAGAAGTAGCTCCCTGCCATCCCTCACATTTTTAAACAGTAAGTTCTTTGAAAGAAAGGACATGGGTGCCTATCTTAGTCAGGGATGATTCAGCCTTGAGCAGGGGCCTGGAGTAGATGACCTCAGAAGATCCCCTCTAGCTCCATTTTCCTAAGATCTTATGCGATTCGTTGGTCCCAAACAGACACGGGTGCCTTCCTCTTACCCCAAGTAAGACATCTGAGGGTTGAGATTTTGGATTCCCCCGTTCTCAGTGTTTCCTTATTGTCTACCTGTAGACATCAGAGCAGTGGGATGCTGCCTTTAGGCAGCTCCCCACTCAGTTGGCTACCTGTTTTTGACCTAATTCTAAGATGCCCGATTCTCCTCCCCACATCCTGAGTAGGGAGCCTAAAACACCTAACAGAGAAGCCAGGAACCTAGAGCTCCTATATACATGCAGGGAGGCTACTTCAACTTGCTGTAATTATGATTGAGTCTGCTGGACCATGGTAATTACCATGGTCCAGCAGACTCTAGCATCAGAAGTATCTCTGCACTGAAAGGCCTGTTCAAAAAGCTTTAGCTCAAAGTGTTCCACCGCCATTTTTCAGTGTGGGGACACTGATACACATGATGCTCCTGGCGCTTTAATTAGCATGGCTCTTGGAGCTGAACATCTATAAATGCCCCTAGTACTAGGTGATCCAGGACACAAATTTGAGATGCCTAAGACCTGGCTCAGAACACTTACTACAGCAAGTGGGACTAGTCCCATCAATAAGTTTACATGTTTGCCAGATCAGGCCTTAAAACTATTATCAGTTAAATCACAAATCTTCTGATTTACAGCTTAAGTTCAGATAAGATTGTGACTTGCCTTGGGAGGGCTAGTGGTGGAGGTTGCAGAGGGGACCATGCCACCCACCCAAAGGCCAGTTATAGTCCCTGCAGTTGTAAGACTGCACAGACTGAGCTCTCTGTGCACACTCAGGCAGGGATAGCTTTCCAAAGGAAGGGGCGGTAGGAGAGAGCAAACAGGCCGTGCCTCAAGCTCAGGGGTGGACGATCTCCCCCGTGGTACAGTCTTGATTTCCCACTGGGGTACTACAGTTAAAAGTATCTACCCCCTCTTTGGGACTGTATCATAAAGGCTCCATTCAAATACTGCAGATCACTTCTGGAGTCTGTAGACCTCTGTCATGCCACAAAATGTATCACAGCCAACCATACATCTGTAGCATCAATCAAACTTTGAAAAGAAAGGGGGTGGGAGGGCTTTTACAATCCGTGGAATAGAAATTGGGAACCCCCGTCATAAGTCATGAGTAACTTATATGTCCTTTGCCCTTTAATCTTGTGTGTGCATGACCATTTCTCTGGGACTCAGAAAAGCAACGTGACATTTGAGAAATCAATGACAAAGGCATTTGGCCTCTATAATCACGTTTAGGAGAATGCTGCTGTTAATAACGGACAATCAGAGCAGGGAGAGAAAAAGCATGAAAGAAGTTAGATCAGTAGCTGGGATGTCAGCATGGGCTTAAGAGATGAGACCCCCATTTCACCACTGAATTCTCTTTCTGACCTTGGGTAAGTCTGTGTCTCGGATCCCCACATGCACAATTGGGATAAAAACCCTTTGTCACCTGCAGTCTCTCAGCATAAACATGCTACAGACTGTAAGGTTCTCAGATACTCGAAGGGCCATAAACATACCAAAGGCAACAGCACGCAAAATAAAGCACTTCCGATATACTGTAATGTCAAAGTCCAGCAAAGCACACACGTAAACATAAGAATCAAACATTTCTTCCCCTCCAAATGTAACATCATTTAATGGCAGAATGGAAAGAGAACAACGGAGTGGAGACGGCCAGGGTTTTGCCTGGATTGCTACACAAGAACAGCCATTTACTGGGTCAGCCCATGGGTCCACCTTGCCCACTTGCCCATCACATGGGGCAGAGAGCGAATGCTGGAAGAGAGAGTGAACTAGATCTGACCAGGGCTCTTCCCCCACATCCCCGTTGTTCATCTCTGGTTTGCAGCCTCCAGCATTTAAGGGCTAGGAAGTCCTGCTTCAGAGGCTGTGCCCCACACTCCAGTGCTCATCAGCTCCTCATGCCCCTTTCCTCCAAGAGTGTGTCCCATTCCTTTTTGAATTTGCCAGCTAAAGTATCAGCTCCCACAACTCCTGGTGACAAGCTCACACTTCAGTTACACACCGGGTGAAAGAGAACCTCCTTTGGTTCGTTACGTGTATACACGTGCTCCCGAAGTGGGAGAGGGGGTGCTTGATTAGAGCGGCTCTGAAGAGCCACTCTAATTAAAACGCCTGGAGCGTCTCATGCATCAGTGCCCCTGGGCTTAAAAATATTGGTTGAGGGACTTTATGTTAAGCTCATCAAACGAGCTTGAGATAAAGCACCCCCACTCCCATTTTTAAGTGTGGGGACACTGCTACACGAGACGCTGGAGGCTGCTATCAGACTCAATTGACTGAGTCTCCCCCGACACTGCCACTGAAGCGTATCAGAGCACCCTCGCTGCTCGTGTATCGGCGCCCTTAGCTCTCGTCTTGCCAGAGTCCATAATCCATCCCCGCTGACTTTCTCTTCGCCGTCTGGGATTCAGCAACCCCCTCGCCTGCCCCGCCACAAGCATCTCTTCTGCCTCCTCCCGGAGCCCCTCGCTGCCCGTCTCCAAACCTGACCCCAGGTCCTTCCTGCGGCGCGGACCACCTCTAGAGCAGACCATGGCTAAGAGGGGCGCGGCGGTACTTCCACAGCCTCCCAGAAAAGCCCCCTCCCTAGCGCGCTCGCGGAGTAAACACAAAGCAAGCTTCTCCAACATGAAGTCTGAGAGCCAGCGGTCTACAGGGAGCAAATCCACCCTGCCTCCTGCCAGGCTTCAGACTCCCGGGGGCTTAGGAGACCTCAACCCGCTCTAATGCAACGTGATTTCGCGGTCAGAAGCAAAGGGGAAGCGAGAGGCCGGGGCCGGTGCAGATGCAGACACAACAGCGAGCGGGCCCGGCCGCGTTACCGATGGAGATCTCCTGCGCGAAGGCGAGCGAGATGAGCAGCAGCGGCAGCCCCACGGCGATGCACGTGACGATCTTGTCCAGCGCCAGCTCCAGCCGCAGCCCCTTGTAGCGGCTCTCGGCCGGCTCCTTCAGCAGGAAGTCGGAGAAGACGTACTCGGTGGCGAGGTGCGCGATGGCCATGGCTCACCGCTTCCCTCCGCTGCTCTCCGGCGGCTCGGCTCGGCTCGGCTCCGCACGGCGCGCCCCGCCCCGCCCCGCCCCGCCCCGGCTGCAACGCCCTCCCCCAGCGCGCCGGCGAGGCCACCTCACCCGTCTGCCCCCCGCTTTCCCCGACACCAGCGCCCGGTCCTGGGCGCTGGCCCAGTAACTGGCCAGTTGGGGTGTTTTCAGGGGGGCTCCGCTGCTCGTCTGCCTGCAGGTGCGGTGCCCTGAGTGTCTGGGCTGCCGCTGCCAGCCCCATGGCTTCAATCCTCTCCGAGAAAGCTGGCATGTGAGGGCCGTGCAGGCCCAGGCGGTATCGCTGCAGCCTGTGAAGCTGCATCTTGGCTACCCCAGGTTAATGCTAGGGAGGGTATGTGTGCCCACACTCACTGGCAGCGTGCAGTGGGTGCAGATGCACCCTCTGTGAAAAGGTGCTGTGGGCAGTGCCTATGGGCAGTCGCCACCTGCCGCCCCCACCCTTGCCGCTGACGCCGCTAACAGTGCATGCGGGCAGTCCGCGAGCACCGCTGGCCACTGCCACCACTATCTGCAGGCCGTAACCAGCCACCAGTCAGCGCCCACCACTGACACTGCCGCGGCTGCCTGCAGGAGCTCCCTGCTCGCCACCTCACGCTCCCACCGCCGCCTATGGGAGCTCACCATGACCCCCCATGCCCGCGCTACAGGTGCACTTTGGGTGGCAGTATAAACACAGAGGTACTAGCCCTGGTAGTCTGAAGTCAGGCAAGAAGCGGGGTATATTTGCATCCTGTAGACCAGTGGTTCTCAAACTTTTTTTTTGGTGGACCACTTAAATATGGCTGAGGGTCTCACCGATCACTTAATAAACTTTTTAGTCGAAGCACAGAACTCCTATTTAATATCAGTAGTCTTGCCTTACAAGTACAGATATTCTCAGTTGTTCTACATCCTTTTTGCAGATTACCTGAATGGAGCTTACAGACGAGTGGTGGGCCACGGACCACTGTTTGCGAACCTCTGCTGCAGACTTCTCCACCAGGTGGGCAGGGGTCCTGGGGTAGCATGAGATTGTGGTAGGGAAACCGGGGGGGATTAACCCCTAGATCCGAACTGGCCGGGGACGAAAGGGTTATTGAAACTTGTTCTCTTTTTTCCTCTACTTCTTTCCATTCAAGAAAAATCCGAAAAGACAATGTAACAAATAAATGCTTTACTCACACTGCTGAAGTACACGGACTCGCGCTGTTGATGTACACAGTGTAGGCACCTTCCGTAAAAGTTGCACCAGGTAGCACATAAATGCTCTGTTCACACTTCCGCGCTGGCAGTTCCCTTTAAAACAACTTCAGAACCAAACTTACAGGGAACTCGAGAGCTCTTCGCACATCTGAATGATGTATTCAGTCATGATGTGGGTGTCCGGGGGGAAAAGGGATACCGTGGATGCAGGACCTCCAGTGAGGGTGATCAGACCTCTCCGATGTTGTGTGGGTCCCGCCTTCTTTTTTGAGGGCTTCGCTTTTATACTGTCCAAAAAGCCAATAGGATTAGGACCTTTTTGGCGCGCTGAACGGACTGCATGAGCTAGGGATTCTGCCACATGTACTGATCACGTGGCTGTTAGGCTGTCCCCGCTGCTTCCCCCACGCCATGAGCATAGCTTGCTCTCATGTCTGGCATTTAGTCACCTTTTATTTATCACAGAGATCTTCTGAAGTGTGCATTGATGTGTGAGGAGATAAGTACAGGCTCAGGCTTGCCTCCGTGGCTACTGCCTGCACCCTTTGCCAGGAGCCCCTGCTGTGGATGCAAATAAATTAATTTTTGAAGTGTCGTGCTGCTCAATTCACAGGCAGTATGAAAATGCCTCGAGTCAAAAAAGGTTGAGACACACTGTTGTAGATTCACTAAATCAGAGATGCATAGCATAAGCTTTCATAAGCAGTGGGTTCACTTAATGAGATGCATTTTCAGCAGAGATAAGAAAGTATCTGTTACCATACAAAGCACTGGTGAGACCTCTCATGGAAGGCTGCGTACAATTCTGGTCACCCTGTTCAAGAAAGACAAATAACCTGTCTGTAACTGTGGGATAACTGTTTATTTGTACAGGGGAAAAATGGAAAATTTCTCCATCTAAACCAGGGGCAGGCAAAATACAGCCTGCGGGCCATATCCAGCCCAACAGGCAATTCCATCCAGCCTGTGGGGAACCTCTGTAAGCCTGGCCCTGGGCTGCCCCTCTGCAAGCTAGCACCTCCATGCAAGAGATGTGTCTCTGGTTGCTAAATAACCATCCTCCGACCCAGCCTGGCCTGGCCCATGCCAGCCCCAAGGCATCAGTCCCATAGTTGTTTCCCAGCCTTCCTCCTTCAAGTGGAAATTCAGGTAAGGGCCCTACCAGGCCAGGAGCCAGAGACTCCCACTGGGGTGGAAAAGGGGACAGGAGTACAGGGAGCTGCGTGCTATGGGGCCAGGCTAGGCAGGCATTGCATGCTGCAGGAGGGCTAGAGTTTGCACTGTGGGGCTGGCCCTGCACACTGCCACAATGTGCAGTCAGGGACTCTGGATGGAGTTGTGCATTATGGAGTGGGGTGGGACTGGCCCCGCATGCTGCTCTTCCATGCAGCCAGGGACTTCAGCAGAAGCGCTATGGGGCTGGGTGCAGCTGGCCCCACATGTGCTGCCACGTGTAGCCAGGGACTGAGGCAGGAGCTGCGTGCTATGGGGCTGGGCATGTCTGGCCTTGCTTGCTGACACACGTGGCACCAGGGACTTGCTCACACCAGGGACTCTGAGGACCTATCCGCACACACTCCACCTGACCCCACATAAACCCAAAGCCATCCTCCCACAGCCCCCACCCCCCACCATACTCCCACACACCCCAGTACTCCACCCTCCCCCACACACACCCATGCACACACAGTTTAGGAACCGCTGGATTACAGATACTCTTGTGCATGATGGCAGGCAAAGCCAGGTGACTGAAAAGTCCCTGAGCCTGAGCAGGCAGTCAGGGAAGCTAACTGGAGAGAAGCAGTACCCAGGAAACAAGGCCATCCATAAGGGTAAGACAAGTTTAGCCCTGGGAGAGGATGGATAAAAATCAACAATTACAAAAAATGTAAAATGGAGTCTATTTTATTTCAATCATATTTTTTTATTTAATCATATTTTTGAGATTTTTTTGTTGTTAACATGCTATATAAAGATAGTTTTAATTTAAGATATGTCAAAGTTCAAAGATATCATGGAATAGGGATTAAAACATCTAATTATATATCATTTGAGACAATGTATTCATGTCACTTTTTTAGAAAAGTTTTATAAATAGGTTGCAACAGGACTATATTAGGAGCCTGGTCTTATGGATCTATAGATTAGTAAAGATTAAAGAAAACCACTGTACCCAATGGGACTCAGTGCTCAGTCTAGAGGATCCCATTAAGCATCTCTGTGATGCTTAGTTTCTGTTCTCAAACCGTGGATTTGTGTCTTCAGATCTAACATCCTAGTTAACAGCAGTATATAGGAATCAGAACTGGGGGGCAACAAAGGCGCCAGTCACAGGGCTCAAGTGCCTATATACTAATGCTAGGAGCATGGGGAGCAAGCAGGATGAACTAGCGCTCCTGCTTGCAGAAAACACCTACAACTTCGTAGAGCTAACAGAAACCTGGTGGGATTCTTCCCATTACTGGGCAGTACATATTGAGGGTTATAGGCTATACAGAAAGGACAGGATGGGGAAGAAAGGGGGAGAGGTTGCGCTCTATGTCAATGAGCAATATACATCGACCCTTATCAAGACAGAATCGAAGGAGGAGAAAGTAGAAGGATTGTGGGTTAGGTTACATGGGGGTCAAGGAGAAAGGTATTTGGTGGTAGGGGTCTGCTACAGACCCCCACACCAAGGGGAAGAGCTAGATTTGGGGCTCCTGAGGCAGCTTTCAGGGACCATAACAACTAAGGAGGCAGTAGTCATAGGAGATCTAAACTACCCAGACATCTGCTGGGAGACAGACAGCAGTGTCCCACCGTTCACGCAGGTTCCAATCCTGTGTACAGGACCTCCACCTGACACAGGAAATACATGGTCCCACTAGGGGGAATGCCTTGCTGGACCTGGTATTGGCAATGGGGGATGACATGGTAGGGGACCTACAGATTGGTGGTCACCTGGAGGACAGTGATCACCTAATAATAGAATTCACCATAAGACATCGAGTGGGTAAGGTAACTAGTAGGGTGAAAGTGCTAGACTTTAGGAAACCTGATTTCAATGAACTCAGGTGACTAGTAGAGGATGCACTGCAGACTAGGAGTTTTGAAGAGCGGGAGCCCAGGAAGGGTGGCTGTGCCTTAAGGAAATGATCCTTCAGGCACAGAGGGAGACGATCCCGATGCAGGGAAAAAGAGAGAAAGGGGCCAGAAAGCTTCCCTGGCAGACCAGAGAAATCTAGAGTAGCCTATGGGCCAAAAGAGGAGCATATAAAAAGTGGAACAGGGAGAGATTACCAAAGAGGAGTATACCTCCTCTGCTCGCACTTGTAGGGAGGCCGTTAGACGGGCCAAAGCTACCATGGAGCTGAGGATGGCATCCCAAGTAAAGGATAACAAGAAATTGTTTTTTAGCTTTATAGGGGGTAAAAGGAAGGCCCAGGGAGGAATAGGACCCCTACTAGATGAGCAGAAGCAATTGGTGACGGACAGGGGGGACAAGGCTGAACTCCTCAATGAGTTCTTTGCCTCAGTGTTCCTAAGCGAGGGGCACGACAAGGCTCTCACTGGGGTTATAGAGAGGCAGCAGCAAGACACCAGACTGCCATGCATAGACCCTGAGATAGTACTGAGTCACTTGGAGGAACTGGATGTGTTTAGGTCAGCAGGCCCGGATGAGCTCCATCTGAGGGTGCTGAAGGCACTGGCCAACGTCACTGCATAGCCACTGGCGGGAATATTTGAATGCTCATGGCACACGGGCCAGGCCCTGGAGGACTGGAAAAGGGTCAATGTGGTCCCCATTTCCAAGAAGGGGAGGAAGGAGGACCCAGGCAACTATAGACCAGTCAGTCTCACCTCCATCCTTGGCAAAGTCTTTGAAAAATTATCAAGGCTCACATTTGTGAGAGCCCGGCAGGAAAAATTATGCTGAGGGGAAGCCAGCACAGGGTTCATAGCAGGTAGATCATGCCTGACCAATCTAGTCTTTTTTTATGACTCGATTACAAAATGCCTGGATGCAGGAGTAGGGGTGGGTGTCATATACTTAGACTTCAGGAAGGCCTTCTATACAGTATCCCACTCCATACTGGTGAACAAGTTAAGAGGCTGTGACTTGGATGACTACAAAGTCCAGTGGGTGGCGAATTGGCTAGAGGGTCGCACCCAGAGAGTCGTAGTGGATGGGTCAGTACCAACCTGGAAGGGTGTGGGCAGTGGAGTCCCACAGGGCACAGTCCTAGAACCGATACTCTTCAATGCCTTCATCAGTGACTTGGATGAGGGAGTGAAGTGTGCTGTGTCCAAGTTTGAGGATGATACAAAAAGGTGGGGAGAAGTAGACATGCTGGAGGGCAGGGAAGAGCCGCAAGCAGACCTGGACAGGTTGGACAAGTGGGCAGAAAACAACAGAATGCAATTCAACAAGGAGAAATGCAAAGCGCTGCACCTAGGGAGGAAAAACGTCCAGCATACCTACTGCCTAGGAAATGACCTGCTTGAGGGCATGGAAGTGGAAAGGGATCTTGGAGTCCTAGTGGACTCCGAGATGAACATGAGTCGACAGTGTGACGAAGCCATCAGAAAAGCTAATGGCACTTTATTGTGCATCAACAGATATATGATGAATAGATCCAAAGAGGTGATACTTCCCCTATTTCGGGATGCGGATAACCTGGAGAGGGTCCAGAGAAGGGCCACTCATATGGTTAAGGGCTTGCAGGCCAAGCCCTATGAGGAGAGACTGGGGCACCTGGACC
>JAGPOW010003316.1:180792652-180826685 GCA_030014935.1 Caiman crocodilus
AGAGAGCAGATTTAGATTGGACATTAGGAAGAACTTCTTCACAGTTAGAGTGGCCAAGGTCTGGAATGGGCTCCCAAGGGAGGTGGTGCTCTCCCCTACGCTGGGGGTCTTCAAGAAGAGGTTAGATATGCATCTAACCTCTTGGGCATGCTTCTTGGGTCATCTGAACCCAGCACTCTTTCCTGCCTATGCAGGGGGTCGGACTCGATGATCTATTGAGGTCCCTTCTGACCCTTGACTCTATCAATCTATGAGTGATAACAAGACCTGATTAGTGATTACCTACCCATCAGCCCTCTTGTCTTTCTGCATGCTTGTGTACACAGAATCAAGCCTTTACCTCTCTCTAAAAGTGCAAAGTTTCAAGAAGTTAAATGAATAGAGGATATCAAACAAGAATGCACTTTTTTGTGATTAAGTTGAGGCTTCCTGACCAGTGATTTAAATCAAACCTGCCTGCCCTGGGAGTTATTGTTTGTGAGAAGTGAGCTCTGTGGATGCAGGATGAATGTATTTTAGTTGTGCTTATTTATGTTTGTTGTATAACCAGAGGAAAGGATGTGGCTACAAGGGACAGACTGGAGGCCACAGGGCATGCAGCACAGAAACTTGCCAGGGTCGGGGACCCAGTGAGATGCCAGGCGGGCTGAAACAGGGCAAGACAGTGCCATCAGGCCTGAGGACAACTGAGATAGTGAAGGCTGTGGAGACTGGAAAGGCCAGGCCAGTGACAGTGGGCCTGGGCCACCAGCTAACAGCCAGAGTAGCCCATAGACTAAAGTTTGTAACAAGCGATCAAATGGCAACAGAGTAACACTTGTGAGGCATGGGCATGGCTGTAGACACAGAAGGATGCGACAGATTTAGTCCTTAAGGCACTAAACCTTTAGTCCGTAAGGTCTGGGGGTGACGAATGCTGCGAAAGAGAGAGAAAGAGAGAGATAGCACCTACACTCACCTGTTTCTGGGAGCAGCCTCCCCTCATTACTTTCAGTAACAAGGCACAGAAGGTAAGGAAGCCGGGTGAGACCCTGGGAAGCAGGAGCAACAGCCTGATAAGAACAGGGGAGCCACTGCATTTGTCACATAGTCCCTTCCTGGTTATATAGGCTTCCTCAGTCTTAGGGGAATAGTAGGAATACAGGATTCAGTTATTATAAGACCCTTATTTTTCCAGACAGACTTACCCTAATCAATCCAGATTTTTGGATTGGATTGTCCTGGTCAGATGTTGACCACAAAATGACTTCTGATGCCAGTTGTGATTCTTTCAGCTTCCCGTCTTGATACAGTGTCATCCTTTGCCTGCTAGGGTGAGTCCTTACCTGTTTTACAAGCCTGACATGCATCCTTTGTCTCTCCAAAGTGCCTAGTCATTTAAAATGGCAGTTTTAACTGGCTTTATTTCTACTGAGTTGTATATTTTAATGCCTGCTAAGAGTCTGGTTGGAAATGGTTACAATCACAGGTTCTGAGTATCTTCCTTTCCTGTTACTGTTTGGGACTGGTTCAAATGTGAACACTAGTGATACGACTAGAGTTGTTCAGCACCCATAGCACATTTCTGTGTCCTTGATTATTTGTATCTGGTTTATGAGATTAATTGAATAAATAACTGAAGGGTAGGATGTTTGAAGTGGTTCCCTACTCATCATCCCTGTAATGTTATCTGTTCTCCCCTTCATAAATTTGGCTAGGCACTGCTGACTTGTACTGATTGTACGATTCTGACAATAGTCAGTGGGTGTACTTTTCCTCTTCTGCTTGTATTTAAGCATGCAAGCATATTGAAAGCATATTTGCTTGGTGTGTGAGTAAGTGACATTGTCATATTTTATGTTGGTATTTTAGTCTTCCTCTTCCCCTGTAGTTTAAATTAAAGCTGTTATATATTCCAGTATAATGTTAAGAGTAAATGGAGTGCTGCTTGGATTCTCTGTTGTTCAGTCAACCGTATGCCTACCTCTACTGCCTCCCCCCTTCCGTCTCTTCCGGAGAGAGTCCTAATTCTGGCTCATCAGGGTACAAACCTACCAATAATGCTTCTCCTTCTTTCCATGGCTTTAGGAAATGTACATGGTATATCTCTTTGGTCTTCTGCTTGTCAGGCTCATACTAGCATCGGAAGTGAACATAACCTGACTTAGCAGCAGGATGGTAAGCCACCCAGTCACACAAAACACAGCTGTGCCTCATGAAACGTAAAAGTAGACAACGATTATTTTCAACAACTATTCTTTCTATCAGTGGACTTTCTGGTTGTGCTTTTCAAGTGGTCTGTCCTCAGCCCCAAAATACTATTAAAGAAACCAAGTGTCAACACCCTTTCTGTGCTGAAGAAGCTGGTATCCAGTTTCAGTGGCTCATTCATCCAGGTGTGCAGTCCTTGCTTGCTCTGCTGTTATACTTGCAGAAAGCTATTTAATAGTAGTGCAATGATTCCCACATGAATTGGGAAAGACTGTATGAGAAAATTTTACACTGGTATGCCTGGGTCCACGTTAGATGTATTGGCATATCTATGAAGTGGTTAGCTGTGTTAGTTCTAAGGTGTCAGGTCTGCCCTATCTTCTGCCTGACTTCAAACTAATTGGTTCAGAGAGGCCTGAGCTTTCATAGGCAATCACCAGCTTTGCCATACAAGGTCTCCCTTAAGATCCCACTGGACTACTATTCTTCTACCACGGCTTCCTCAAGATCTAGCAACTGGTTTCAGTGACCCTGTTTGTGTAAGATGCCAATGAGGAAGACTGCCATATGGAACCACTGCTATACAGCGCTCATGCTTAGTGTATAGGGGGTTAGAAGGCCCATTCTCACAAGGTTTGGCTCATGGGGTCACCCATGCATTCCCTCCCAACTACTGTACTCCAGGAGATGAAAGCCATCCTATAATCCCTATTATATTCTCTTATCTCAAGCAAGTCCTCTTGGAGGATGCCCCCTACCGACTTCTAACCTCTGTCATTGGGTCATGTCTCACTAGCACCTCGCACACCTCCCCATTCAGTGTCTAGGCCATTGGCTTCCTGTAAACATATGTACAGACTCAGGCTCAGCACTCTCCACTTCCTTACTCTTGTGTCCTGCCCCAACACCAAGCACTAGGACTTCTTGCCACTTGTGGATGATGAGGACCCTGGCTAGTCAGTCTGTACTTGAGCCTGGTCACATCAGTTGTAAACTGCAGATGCCTTCATAGCACCATGAACATAGACTTGTTACTGGCATGGCTTTCAACATCTCCCAATGGTTGACCATCCTGTGGAGAAAGAAGGATGCTGATAAACCCCTAAATAGAGGAAGTCATACTTGTTAGAGAGAGAATTGGGAAGGAAGCAGAAGTATCAGCTTTCAGACCACATGCTGAGGTTTTGGATGCTCTTCCCCCTCACAAGCTCATCTTTGCATTCCTTACTTGAGGTCCCACTAAGTTGCAAGACTTCCTGCATTATCCTTCTTCCTTCACACTCCCTGCTTCCAGTAAAGTTGTTGTGTGTATGTGGTGGCAGGGAGGTCCACTAAGAGCATCGGAAGAAGTAGCTCCCTGATCTCAGTTTCAGTCTCCAATCATGGCCCAGCTTCCAACAGCCCAGAATTGTAACTGAAGGGAAAGCTCGGCTGGACCTTTTCAGCATCCAGTTGAAGCATTCGTACTATAGACATAATCTGCCAAAAGTTTCCTGTGAAGCTGTACTGCAAAGTCATCCATCTTTTCCACAGCTCCCAGCTAGGTGGTATTTTATAAAGGGAAGTGTAATAAAACAAAATCAGATGAAACAAAGGAAAATAGTCTGTAGGGAAAAATTCTGCACTGGTTAAGAGGTTCATCAAACAATTAAAAAAATCTTTTCCACTTGTAATTGCTATAGTTCTAGGATTTTTCAACAGTGTTGAAAGAACTGTAGTAAGAGTTTTAGGAAAGTTTGCATGAACCAGGTTTTACATCTTATTTGCACTATCACTGGTTTTTTATGGGTTTTATTTCAAGAGGTAGAGGAGCAAAGAAAAAAAAGGGCAGATTCTATATTTGTAATAGTGAAAGAAAAAGGGAAAGCACTACAGAAAAATTAGAAGACAAAATATGGCAAAGAGAGAGAAACAAGTTTCTCATACCTAGAGGTGTTTTGTTCCGCCATTATAGACTGTTGCTGAGCTATTCTTTATGCTGTTGCTAGTAGTTGCATAGTTATCTTTTGAGCTCTGCTAAGATACTTAATAAAGTAGTCCTTTATTTTTTAATTTTTTTATTGATGATCTTGCCCAGCTTGTATATGACAGCCTATTGAATTCAATGCAGAGCTTGGACTGTAAGACCAAACTGCTTACCAAACTCCCTCTTCTAACCAGAAACTACACTGTGCTAAACTATCATTACATTAACTGTATATCCCAAAGAATAGTTTACTAAGAGTTGTTGCCACCTCATTTTTAAATCACAGGTTGGGAGATGAGGATGGAGAGGAGAGGGAAACAGATTTCCCATTCCCTCACTTCTCTAGTCCCATTTGAAAACACCCTCCAAAACCCAAAGAAATAGATTTATTACAACCTAAGGCAAAGACCAGGATAACGGTGAATGCTGAACCAGGGCCAACACATCACTAGCCGTTGGCAAAACTGAATCTTTGTGATGTCAGTGCTGCTATAGAAACCAAAGAGCAACACAATGAACATCAAATCTGTCAGCAAAAGAGCATGAGAAGTTGAGAGAAGAGGTAACATCGAGACTGGCAGGGTCATCGCTGCAGCTCAGCTGACAGAAGGACACTTTACGGTCCTGGGTACAGTTCCATCATCAACCTGCAAAGATGTCTCAGGAAGTTGACTGGCTACACAGCCAAGCAGGCCTGTGTAAAGTAGACTTATACAAACCTGAAGGACAGACGGACCAGGACCGTAAAGTGATCGCTTTTGTTGACATCTCCAGCCTGAATTTAAAAGACAACGATCCAAAAGCAAAGAAAGCTGCAAGCCAGTCCAGCAGCATCTCTGACCGTTCAAATGAACTTGATCTAGCAAATATGGAGGAAAAGGAGGTCATTGTAATCAAAGACAATGAAAAACAAGATCATTCTAAGACTGAAGGAGCAATTTGTCTTTTTAAACAAGGTTCAACTGATGAACTTAGCATTATGAGCTGGCTCAACAATGACCTTCAGAAATATGCAGTTGGATTCCAGCATGCACTGGCTCCTTCAGACAATCCACAGAAACACAAAGGTAGTGACAACTTCAAAAATACACTACTGTACCAGAACAATGACACATCATTAAAGTGTGCTGACACTCAAAAAGGAAACAAGGGAGACACTGATAATGTTTCATACTATGTAAATAAACTCTGTTCCTTGGTTGCTCAAATGGCAAGTAAGGAGATCACAGACAAACTGGAAGGAACTACCCAAAACTGTATACATCAAGCAATTCATGGATCCACTCATGAAGGGAAAAATAATATCTATGGCTCTGTAAGCAAAATTGCAACACAGATGGTGAATGAAGCTGTTGAAGCAAGCACACAAGATGCTTGTGGTAAGCTTCCATCTCCCAAGGCATTTCAAGAGAGGAGTACTAAGGGAGAAGATAATTCAGGCTCCAAGAAAACATCACTTTTTTATGGTGAAATGTCCAATCAAAAGGGCTGCAAACAAGGAGAAAAACCATCAGATAAACAAATGTATCAGCAAGCCAAAAACTCCAGGCAAGATGATTCTGGTACTTCTGTCAGCAAAGGGCTAATGGTTTATGCAAACCAGGTTGCTTCTGATATGATGTTCTCCTTCTTGAAGAGCACGAAAGTCCAAAAAGATGGGAGACGTACACTTCCAGCTTGTGTAATTTTGAAGAAAGTACTCCTCAAACATACCAGGGATGTTATATCAGACTTAATAGACTCGATAATGAAAAATCTGCATAATGTTACGGGTGAGCTCATGACAAACTCTGATTTTGTTGCTACAGTGAAGAAAAATCTATTCAATGTAGCGAGCCAGAAATCAACTGAAATTTTGGAAGCAATGGTGAAACGCCTTTTTCAAATCCTAGCAGAAGATAAAGGACAATCCAGGTCTCAAAGTCTAGCATTTACATCACTTAAATCAGGGTCCCAGGACCCAAAATCTCAAGCCATGCAGTTTACAGCAATGAAAAGTGAAATGCATAGCTCTGGAAAAGACAAGGAAAAAGGAGGAAACAAATCGCAATCGTCTTCATGCAAGCCTTCAGAAAAGCACTGCTCAATGGATAAGTACGCAAAAGACCTCATTGTGACTGCCTTAATGCTGATACAACAACATCTATTGCAACAGACAAACAATGGCAAGGACTCCAGTGAGTCAGGTGCCACTTCATTTGGGTATGCTTCTCCGGATGCACATTTCGAAAAAGCTGGGAACAGCCAAAGCTCCAAGTCCCTTGCAGAGACTTCTGGGTCAAGGCCAGCAGGGACAAGGGACGATTACCAGCAGCAGCTCAACTCCCAAAAGGGAGACATATCAAATATCCTCTTGTCCATCATACAGAAGGTCTTGTGTGAAGCTGGATTCAATACAGAAAACAGTTCCAGTGAAACAAATAAGAGCTTAAAGCATGCTCCTGCCAATGAATGTGAGTCCAGCAAACAGGCTGTAGCCAAGCAGCCCAATTCAGCCATGGAGGGGTTTGACAATATGGATCAGGTCAACAAGCAATTTATTGACCAACTGGTGGAATCTGCAATGAAGCTGTGTCTCTTCATGGTCAAAGGCAGTGGTGCTGACTTAGCTATAAATGACTCATCAGAGGACCCCAATGCATTTGGTGCCTCATCTGCAAAAGCTCAAGCAACATCCAGGGGAGCTTCACAATCAAAACAGAATGGAAACCCACTTACAGGTTCATCCTCAGGTTCTCAAGTGATAGTCACCAGCCAGAATGCCAACAGCAGTTCACAAAACAAAGAGCTGCAGGCTATCCTCCAGTGGATGGCTGCTTCCCAGTTGAATTTACCAAATCTGTCATTCATGCAAGGAAATGAGGAGGATCTGAAGAAGCTTCCTTTGCTAGCCGAAAAAGCATCCAAGAAAGGCTACAGCGTGGGGGATATTCTCCAGGAAGTCATGAGGTACCTTGAAAAACAACAGTTTGATGCCACTCTGGGAAACATAACTCGTTGTGGGCTGATGGATTGGATGCTTAATAACGTCTAAGGAAGTGCTGACTGCCTCTCCCTCTCAAGTCACTTTGACCCAGCCAGAGTACCCAGGCCAGATCTCTGCTGGCACAACAAACACATGATTGCAAATGAAAGCTCTGCATTGGATTCAATAGGTTGGGCAAGATCATCAATTAAAAAAAAAAGCTGGGCAAGATAATCAATAAAAAAAAAAAAGAAAGGACTACTTTATTAAGCATTTCAGCAGAGCTCAAAAAATAACTATGCAACTACTAGTTAGAGGACTAAACCTGTTATGAAACAGGCATATATGAAAATTTGGGTTGTGGGGGTAGAAGGATAAGCAGATGGGAAGCATAAATGAGGAACTAGGGTGGCTCCACCCCGAGTTGAAAGTCTTCCTAGGAAACAATTCTTTGGAAGCTCTCCATTTGGCTCTGAAGTTCCCTCACGAAAGGGATTACCTGGCTAAGGAGGGCATCAGCAGCACTGAGGCTCTTGGTGGCCTCAAGGAAGGGCTTGAGGATCACCAAGATCTGGGAGATGGTATCCCACTCAACTTTGTTCAGGGAGCTGCTCGCTGATCCTGATCTCCCTGAGCAAGGCCATCTTATGGATGGCCTTCTGTTGCTCCACCAGCCTCTTGAGCATCAGGTATATGGAGTTCCACTGAGTCTCCACATCCTGCATGATTTTGCGTTGTGGGATGTTCAGCTCTTTTTGTTTACCCCACAGCATCTTGCTCCCACCCAGATGCTCCGGTGGAAGTAGCCTGCCACCTTCCTGCATTTTGAAACAAGCTGGCTGGTAGTGGCAGTGCCACCACCAGCAGCCCTGTCCCCCTCCAAAGTGCCCCTGACAACAAGATGCAACTTGTGTGCCACACAATGGATACCAACAAAGTTGGTGTCAAGGACTGCCTTCACCATATTGGCCCCATTGTCAGTGACCATGAACCTGTGGGTGATCTCACTCTGCCCAGCAAGCCACCCCTGCACCAAGCAGTTCATGGCTCCATGATCTTTGCTGCTGTGTGGGACTCATCCAGCACCTTGGCTTGAAGGAGAGCCCCTGGGCACACCAGTGCCCTGTGAGTGAGAGGTAGGCATGATCTCCACCCTGGCTGCTCCCGATGTCCGAGGTGAAGTGTAAGGCCACCTATGGACCTGCCTTGCACAACTCCTCCCTCAAGTACCCCATCATGCCTCATACAGGGATGGCACCACCGTCCTACTGAAGGTGGTGCATGTGGGCACTTGGTATGATGAGACCATGAGCTGCCTGAACCCTGGCTGCTCAACGAGGGAGAACAGCTGATCATCGACAGCAAGCATCTCCCCACTTCTCTGGGTGAGCTTACTCACCTTTGGAATATGCCCTCCTTCCTGTCCGCCTTTCCCCCACTGGTCCGGGGTGGCCTGCTTCTGCTTTGTGGGGATGGGGGCTTTGGAGTGAGTGGGGGACTTCCCTTTGGGCACGTTCTCACTGGTGCCAGGCTGAGGAGGAGCAAGGGCAAAGGGGTGGTGCCTGTGGAGATGCATCAGCATCCCCGTGGTGCTTATATAGTTGTTTCATAGTTCGTAGGGTTGGAAGGAACCTAATCAGATAATCAAGTCTGACCCCCTGCCATGGGCAGGAAAGGATGCTGGGGTCAAATGACCCTGGCTATGTGATTATCTAGCCTCCTTTTGAAGACCTCCAGGGTAGGAGTGATCACCACTTACCTTGGAAGTTGGTTCCAGATCCTAGCCACCCTGACTGTGAAGTAGCATCTCCTAATATCTATCTTGAACCTACTCTCAATCAACTTGTGGTCATTATTCCTAGTTACTTTGGTTAATGCTTGGGGGAACAGGGCCTCTCCCATTCCCCACTGATCCCCCCTGGTAAGTTTATAGATAGCCACCAGATCCCCTCTCAGCCTTCTCCTGTGGAGCTTGAACAGGTTCAGGTCCTGTAGCCTCTGCCCGTAGGGCCTGCCTTGCTGCCCCCTGATCATGCAAGTGGCCCTTCTCTGGACCCTCTCCATGTTGTCCACATCCCTCCTGAAGTGCGGTGCCCAGAACTGGACGCAGTACTCCAACTGCGGCCTGACCAATGTCGTATAGAGGGGGAGGATCACCTCCTTGACCTGCTTGTGATACATCTGTGGATGCATGACAAGGTGCGGTTAGCCTTACTGACTGCGTCATCACACTGATGGCCCATGTTCATCTTGGAATCAGTAGTGACTCCAAGATCCTTTTCTGCCTCTGCACTGATGAGAAGGGAGTTCCCCAGCCTGTAAGTATGCTGCTGGTTCTTTTTCCCTACGTGCAGTACCTTGTACTTGTCAGTATTGAATCTCATATTATTCTTATCCACCCACCCCTGTAACCTGTCCAGATTTAGTTGTAGCCTGTTCCTCCCTTCTAGCATATCCACCTTTACCCACATCTTAATGTCATCTGCAAATTTGAACGAGGTGCTTTTTATCCCCTTGTCCCAGTCACTGATAAAGATGTTGAACAGTGCGGGACCAAGCCCTGGGCGACTCCACTGCTCACATCCCTCCAGGTCGAAAATGACTCATCAACCACCACTCTCTGGGTGCAGCCTTCCAGCCAGTTTGCGACCCATCTGACTGTGTAGGCATCAATGCCACGATCGCCTAGTTTTTTAACGAGAATGGGGTGAGAGACAGTGTCGAAGGCCTTCCTGAAGTCCAGAAAGACTATGTCCACCGCGACACCTGTGTCCAAGGATTTTGTGACCTGATCGTAAAAGGCAGGACCTGCCCCTAATGAACCCATGTTGGTTGCCCCTAAGCATAATCTCCCCTGCTGGCCCCTTGCAGGTGTTTTGTTCCCTTGCCCTGGCTGGTTTTGACTGGTTCCCTAGCTGTGGCTGGTTTTGGCTTGGCAGTGCAGGCAGATAGCGTACATGGGATCATTTGTCAGCTCAAAGTGATCCCAGACCACACTACCTGCTCGCTTCTGGGACACAGGTGCACTTTCCCTCTCCTCAGCAGGCAGAGGCACAGCAAGAGTAGTGAACTCAGCTGAGCCGCTTGCCTCCACCTCTACATCAAACTCCTCTGAAGTGCCTTCTGCAGAAGGAGACCTGGCTCAAAGGGAAGCTCGAGAGGTATCAAGCACAAACTCAGCTGGTTCCCCCTCCTTCCCCAGAATTTCCCTTGCTATGGCACTCAGATCCAGATCCAGCACCAGCTCTTCCTCTGGCCGTGGAAGGCTCAGCATGGGAAGTGACACAGGGGTGGAGTAGGCTGCAGTGCTGGTGCTGCTGGTTGTGGTTGTCATCATGGTGGGGGTAGGGATGGGGGGTTATGGCTGCTGCACGTGGACGGGATGCAGTCTTGGGCACAGGCAGTGGCACTGCTCCCCTCTCCTTGCTGCTTGTAGCAGACTCATCCCTTTTAGCTGGAGGAAAGAGGCTGCATCTCAGTTTGGCGGGGGGAACTTCCAGCTCTCCCTCTACCCCCTCTTTCATCTCTCTCTGAAGGCTGGCCAGTGTAGCCACCTGCCTTTCCCCCCACACTTCATGATGTGTTTCATCTCTTCCTTTTCCAGAAATATATCAATGTATTGGCATTACTATATGAACTCAAAAATGTAGTTGTGGCGCAGTGAAGAGATTTATGAACACAATAAAAATATATCTGTCTGTGTATATAAATTCAATAGCGGTGTGGTGCAAAGAATGAATGTATAAAAACAAATATATATCTTAAATTGCTATATAGAGTAAATTCTATAGTAACTCTATCCAATACAAGTATGACATTCAAAAGAATAAATCAATGAATATAATAATAAAATAAAAGCACCTACAATAAAAAGGCATTCTGAAATCCCTCTTGCTAGGATAGCAAGCAGGGAATCCTTTAGAAAATCAGTGCTGCTAGTCATAGTGGTCTGACATGAGCTGCTAGAACAGACATCTCAGTAAGTGACCCAAGGCAGAAAGCAGGGGCAGTTCAAAAAATCCCGCTTTTTATACATTTTTTCTGTCCCTCCCCCAGGGCACAGGGGTTGGAAGGGTGACAGTCACTGGCCAGCTACACATGTCAATAATGAGAGCACTCCTTTACCTACTTCCTCCCCCTTCCCCCTCCCTCCCTCCTTCCCTCCTTCCTTCCCCTTACTTTACTTTCTCTTTCCCTGTGGGGAAGCAAGCCAAGCCAAGACATTGAAGGTAAGCCCATAGCCCAGCTTCCCGGTCCAAACAAAGCATTCCAGTATTTAAGAAACTCTGTTAGAAGTTCAGAGTAACAGTAAACTTTTATTATCAATACAGTGAGCTTTATTTAACAGGCTTAAATTACACCATCAACATATTTTTTATCCTATTTTAAAAATCAGCTAGGAAAAGGAAAAATACCAAAATCATTTTTCTTTATTTATGATTCATTTGAAATGGAGATTTTAACATTATTTATGTGCAGTATGCAAGTATTTTATACACACGAACAGCATGTAATGCAGAATAGGAGACCTTATTGTAAGGATAGCTAAGTAAAGGAACGCTATCTTTAGAATATCTGTGGTTTCCTGGGTGGAATTAAGGTTAACCAGCTCTATAGGGAGCTTTAAAATGAATCATTATGATCAAAGGGATACTTATGGTCAGACTGTTACTGCTATCTTATTTTTGATCCCTGTGCTGCAACCCTTTCACAAGCAGTTGGTGATAAAGGACTTCCTAAATGACTAATGATTGCAAGATCAGGCCTTATCTAGCATTTGGTTTTTGTTTTTATTTAAAGAATCAAGAGAAGACAAAATTGAGGAACTCCCTTCACCCACACAGTGTCACTTATACCACTTATATGTTGATAACCTGGGCATTAATGCAGAACATCATTAATTTATATGCAGGGAAGAATCAAAGGAATTTCCTGTAGAGTTTAGAAAATTTTTAAATACAGAACAGAAAAAAATACATTATGTACCAGTTTGAATTTACTGTTAAATATCACACTCAAGATAAATTATTTCACAGATAAAATAATCTTTTGCTCAAAAATAGCTTTTGCTCTGGTACATATAGTGGAGTCACATCTTATGCAGGGGTTAAGTTCTGAAGTCAGTGCGTAAGGCAAAAATCGCATATAGTCAAATCGCATGTTACTGTGCCAGCGATTTGACTAGCGGTGACTGCCTCTGCCTCCAAAACCTCCTGCCACTGCTGCAGAGTTGCGCTTAGAGCTGTGTGGCCGGCAGCAGCAGCGCAGCGTGGGGTGGTGGTGGGGATGGCTGCGTGTCGCCCAGCCACCACCACGCTGCCAAAACCTCCCGCTGCCGCCGCAAACTCAAGCCCCGCCCCACTTCCCACCCTGTGTATAGTTGAATTCATGCAAGTAAATGAGCGTACGATGTGACTGTACTGTACCTGCAAAGCCTGTAGTCAACATGAATACTTTTGTTGCAGGAATAAACAATACCTACAAAATAAACTATCCACATTCAAGTATCACTACGTTACAGGACCTGATTGTTACCCTTACACCAGGGATCAATGTCCTGACCTCCTGAGCAGTCCCATTGAAATCAGGGAGTATGATACTACCTGGGTGAAGAAAGGTCCCAGAATTAGGCTGACATTAAGCAGCAATTGCAAAATCATCTTTGGTAACCCAGGATCAGATTTGTAAAGGTATTCATTCTGGTGTCTAGACATATAAATAGACACTCACTGTGATGCTTAGAAGTGCCCAGGTGATCAACATTCATTGGGTTGAACCACTTTTGAAATCCCATTTAGATACCTTTAAAAATGTGGCACTCACTGCATAGTTCTTAAATTCCAGCAGATGCACTGAGCCACTGTCTGATCACAGGCTGGTATAAATCTGGAGTACCCCCAATGACCAAATAGAGTTTTTCCAGATTTTCAACAGACTGCAAAAGCGGGCAGACTGAAAAAAGCAAAATCGGGCAGACTGAAAAAAGCTGAGCATAGCAGAGTTGTATGGGCCAAATTCTGAAAAGACAGACAATACTTTAGGGCATTGTTTAGCTCTGTGTGTTACCTTCCTGGCAAAAAGATTCTGTTAAAATCCCTCTCTCTATGGTTAATATATTTTTTGTCTGAGAGAAAATCATTACTTATAAAACCAGGAGCATGGAAAAACTCCCATGGTTTGTGCTCTGGTCGCAAATCCAGGAAAGTTAATGAGAATACATACATCAATGACAACAGGCTTTGGCCCCTGTTTCTACTCCCAGCTCCTTAAAAGGGAGCAAAAGTAATCCCTATAAATTTAACCTACATTTGTCAAAACTATCACTAGTGTTTGCCAGTCTCCATAGAGGATCTTGAGCTCATTATAATGTGCACATACAATGACTGGAGTTACTGTGGTTCCCAATAGGCTTTTTATTGCTTACTTGAGCTCAACCCCCTTGGTAATACAAACACGCACAGCAACTAGAGAGAACTTGTCCTGAACCCCCTAATGGGCTGAGCTACGCATAGCTCCAGTCACAGCTTGTTCCAAAATCTTGAAGTAACATAGTCTAATTAAGTTTTACAGAGTGAGTCAGACATTTGATGCAAGGGACGAGGTCTCAGAAGCAAATCCTGCTTAAGATACTCAGGTGAGCGCTCACTGACATCAGCAAGTATAAGCCTGAATCTGCTTCTTCCTATTTTGGTGACAAAGCTCCAACTGACTTTTGCAGAGCAAAATCAGGCTGCAAAAGCAAGCAGGTTTTGGCTGTGGGAGTCTAAGCCTGCAGGCCACATTCATACACGCTGAACTACTGTTGCCAGATTGGATGCTCGTTTTGTACATTTCCATAATCCTATATCTAGCCTGAAGTATGTCAGCAGCATGCCTTGAAACCCTCTAAACTTGCCTTGAACTGCTCTAAAGTAGTCCTAAAAACAGAGCTATAGGGAATCAGTTGGCAGCATGCACTTGCGATGTGTACCCCTGTAATACGTCCTTTTTCTCTGGCATGTGATAAGGCTGAGGAGGATTAACACTGTTACCAGAAGAGTAAGTCCAATGAAAAAAAGGGCTACAAGAGTTGAACTAGCTTCTCCAGGATCCAGAGTTTTGCCAAGGAATTCTACTCCTCCTCTGTCATGGCCTGTCAAACAAGAAGCAGCTTGTGAGAAACCTATACATATCAATGGACTGAAATCTAAGTTACTGAGTTTTTTAAAATAGGTCCATACCCTTAACAGTAGTGCTGTCCTTTACAGTTTTTAGCTCATATACCATAGTTGTAATTCCTTCCATAGACCCTTGGTTATCTGCATAACAGAAATTAAAACTTTTAGTGAAAGCAAGATTTAATAAAGATGTTAATGGCCTTAAAAATAGTGAATGCATCATTTATTCTACCTTGGTAATGTAAACAGAAAAACTAATTAGGCCAACAAAGTCACCAGCTGATTGCCCATCAATCCAGGGTAGTTAAGGACCTCTTCCTTAGTGGTGTTTCGTTTTAATCACGGAAAAATGTGGATCTGAGGTTACCTTTTTTAACTGAAAATTGGGGATTCTTTTAAAATCAGAGAAAACCTGCCAATTAGCTCAGCAGTAAAGTCTCATGTCTACACCTGCAGCCCTATTAGGCTGCAGGAAACTAATTCATTCTGCCCTAGATTACTACTTGTAAACACAAGCACTGTCCCACAGCGTCATTATTCAGTACACAGCAACACATGCATAGACACTGATGGGGCTGGCTGGGGCAAGTGGATACTTCAGTGTGAGAGCTACCTGCTGGCTAGCCCTACATGGGAGCACCCTTGTGCCCTAGCCAGCGTCTCTGCAGCATGCTGAGCTGGGTCAGAGCAGCCCTGGGCTGGCAAGGCTGATCCTTGGGGTCCTCTGCCGGTCAGGGCTGCTCCAACCCAGCTCAACGTGCTGTGGTCCCAGGTGCACATGTAAACCGGCATCCAGGAGCAATAAACTCTGGTGCAATATCCATTACATTAATTTCATGTGTAAATATGTCCAGTGTTTTCTTTTCCAGTTTTTCTTAGTGCCCGTTCCAGAAGACAGGAGTTACTCAGCCGTGGGTATAGCTTGTCCACTGAATATATTTCCATGACAGAATGTGCACTTTGGAGACAAATTTATAAACAGTCCTTTCACCAGCACTAAAATGAAAAAGTTCTCTATGTGCACAATTCCCAAATAATTTAACAGGAAAAGCTCCCAAATATGGTACAAATTAAGTTTGATTTTGCATCTGCTACATGTTGGCAATTTGCACTAAAGCCAATGGGCTTTGTACTCTGGCAAGTTTGGGAGGTATGTATGTTTCTATTCTTCCCTATCCCCAGCCCAAGAATTTTTTTTACTTCCCCTTTCCCTTTATATTTACAAGCCTTTAAAAAAGTGAACAGCTTTTCTCTAGCTGTTTTCCAAGCAGTTCAAAATGAGTATTGGTTGGAACTTTTTCCTCCTGTGGAACATACTGAGTTTTCAGAGAAATCCTGAAAACTGAAATATTTAGCTGGAAAACCAAAATATTTCAACTCTAAAACATCTTCAAGGTTCCTCATGGGAATTATCATTCTGGTACATTCAGATGCACCCTGTTCCTTTATTGTCTATATGTTGGATTCTCTAATCAAATGATATCTGCAGTGAAGCACCGTGGCTTCTCCTCTATGTGAGGGTGACTGTATGTTGTGGCCATCACATGGCTACCCAGGATTCTGGCAAAAGACTTTGGCTCATAGGGAACTTGACCCTGGATGACCTGAACTGTGTCTCCCATGAAACATCAGCAGCAGGATTTCAGAATCAAGCAGAATTTCTGTTTCAAATTCTAACCAGATTTTGGTACACTGGGTCACAGTGGGTGCATCTATACATACGTTTTACTGCAGTTGGTTAATTAGCTCCACAGTAAAGCATCACAGTCTGCATGTGCACTAGTATTAGAACCCAGTAAATCAGTTAACTCTGCCATAGGATAGTACTGTCCCTGACAGTACTACAATACACAGGTACAAATTAATTTACTCCATAAAAACACATGTGTAGACAGTGATGGGAGCTGGCTGGAGCACAAGCATGTTAAAGTGCGGTGGCTGCCTGCCACCTAGCCATGCACTGTAGCACCCTCGTGCCCCAGCCAGGCCCGGCAGCCTGATGCCGCCACCCAGAACCTGGGCTGAACTCCTGGGCCCCCTGCCAGCCTGGGGCTTCTCTGCCCTGCCTCAAAGTGCAGCAGTCTCAGGTGCACATGTAAACACTGGGCCCAAGAGCAGCTGACTCTGCTGCAAACTGCACCAGAGTATTTCTTATAGCATGGATAGATGGAGATGCACCCAGTGAGTGGCAATTCAGCTCTTAAAATCCTTTGCTCCGAGCACAAATCTACAATCAATCCAGGTCAACGTACTCTCTGGTTTCAAGGGACAAATTATGGTTTAAGCATCCTTCAAATTTTGAGGCCTCAATTTCTGAGTATCTATTTGTGATACCTTGTGCCTGCTTTCCAAATGCCAAGCAGCTAGTTTTAGTATGAGCTGTTCCAGCTAACTGAGTTATTGTTAGACAGAGATTATTGTTAGATCCAGACTTTGGTTGCCCTCTTGGATGATCTAGTAAGATTTTTTTGCTTTTGATTTCTACAAGTATACAGGCCATATTCACTAGTTTATCTGGTTTAAAGCAGTAGATTCTCTTGCAATGATCTCTTGTGACAAGACTTGTTGCAGGAACAGGATAAGAGAACCCAACCCAGAAAACCTGTTTCCTTTATCGCCATCAGGAAGAAAAACTCCTATGAATCCTCACATGGTTTTAAAGTTGCAGAACACATGTGTTTGCCCTCTCCCAGGAAACAGATATTGCTAGGACATAAGAGTGTGCAATCATTTCCATCTCCCTACACCAGCAGTGCTGAATCTAGTATTTTGTTTCTTCTTTGCCTGCCCTTTTTCTGAGTAGTTGTAATCCCAGTGTATGGTCAGGAAACAGCATTCATGACACTGTACCTGATTCATTGATGGTATAAGTTGTCTCCATCCCAGCATGAATGTGGTCAGCTACATGACAGTGCAGAAGCCACGTTCCAGGATTATCTGCTACAAGTTCAATTGTTTGAAATGTCCCAGGATAAAGGTCATACACATCTGCTCTGTGATCTTTATCTGTCTGCAGCAAGACAAAACAGCATTGCTAAGGCTTCCATTACTGAATCCAAGAACTATGCATTCATGTAGATGTTCTGAACTGAACATAAACTGATCTCCTTATTATATGTGTATACAATACCTAACACAACAGAGGTGGTGCCCATAGGCAATCCACATTAACACAGATTGCTACAAATACTTTTTTCCACTTTGAGATATAATTCATAGGGTTAAACTGAACTCTAAAATAAAACAGGTACATTTCCTCCTGGCTTCCCTCAGCTATCTATACAAGGTTCAGTGTGCTGAGTGTTTTAACCATCACATGGTATCCAACAATAACCTCACACTTTATTGTTGACATTCATTCATATTTCACCATTTAAAGTCGCATTAACCAGGACCTTTACAAAGTTCTATCCAATTCTGTGGTTCCTTCACGGGCATAGCTCTCACTGAAGTCAGAACTGATACTGCAGTAATGCCTGCTAGATCAGACAAGAAGCTGAACGTGCCCAAAGACATTCCCCCTCACAATGTAAAGGTTTTGCTTTGCTTTCAACCAACCTTGAAGATGAAGCTCTGTGCATGAAAATGGACTGTATGTATATCGATTTCATTTCCCATTCCGATCAAGTACCAGTTAGTGTTTTCACCCTTATTCATCGTTAGACCAAGAAGGTTGTTATAGATCTTCCCATTAATTGCTGAAAGATTTACAAAGAGAGAGTGATTAATGTATTCAGTAATGTTCAATAATGAAATGTGGCACAGAGTGATTTAGTGCTGAAGAGAAACCACAAGCACCAGAGTGAGTTCATGCTTGTTTTGTTTTTACTTTCTTTTTGCAGAGATCAAGGTCTAGTTTTCAAATGCCTGCTACAGTAACTGACAACAGGGCAAATCAAGTGCAAAATGAGAAGTAAAACATCATTGCATCAAAGGGCCCCCTCTCACTTATTCCGCTCACAGTATTTTACACCAGTTTGATATTCAGTAGGACTGATTCCTCACCGCATTACTCCAGTTTTATTCCAGTGTCAGTCTACTGAAATCCAGTGGGGAACAAGTGGTGGATCAGGTTCACTTTGCAGTGATACACTAACTGCACTGGGTTGGTGACTTCGCCGTGACTGCACTAGGCTGAAGAGAGCAAAGAATCAGATACCGGGGGTATCTATACATGTGCTCTAGGCTGGGGAGGGGAAGAGAGGGAGGGGAAGGAGCACCTTAAATTAAGGCAGCTCTGAAAGCCAATCTAATTAAAGCGCCCACAGCATCAGAGGTGCTTTAGCTAAAGCTTGTTCAACATGCTTTAGTTAAAGTACCCCTGCTGCCATTTTGAAACATGGCAATGCTGAATATACATGACACAAAGGCTGCTGGAGAGCACTAATTAGCATGCTTCAGCAGACGCGATTAATCAATGTGTACTAATTAGCACACATCAGGGCAGAGGTCAGTCATGTGTATAGGTGTCCCAAGTCTTCGAGATTGAGCAGTTTCTAATATTATTGTCCACTTCACAAAGATAACACGATAAGAGAGAACAGTTTGCATTTCAGTTTTAATACAGCACCTCATCTAAATATAACATAACAAGTTTGTTTTCCTCAAAATGGATAAGATTTTCCCACCTGCCATACAGTTAAATTACCAAGTGAGTGGGCTTTATGCAGGGACTATGGGGAATGGGTGGGTGAAATCCCAACCCAGCATGGCTGAAGGGCATAGAAACAAGAGCATAACTTTTCTATGGCTCCTACAATGGCATCTACTCCACTGTGCCGAGCATGAATATCTGACCAGGGAATCACTATCACTCGTCTACCTGTTTCTAAACCTTAGTGTCAGGCTGTTGCCAAGTTTGTCACCACAACTCTACTACGATAGGGGGAATCTGACAGCGTGGACTCTGCACCTACACTGCCTGCTTGGCTGATTTTTCTTCTTTGACCACTTACACAAGGGTGACAATGGGGGATTTGGCCTCTGAGAAACCAAGAAGTTAGTCACTCATGGCCAGGGATATATGCTGAAAGTGCCACCTATCCACAAATAAAATAAAAACTAAACTTGAATTCTTCAATGATCCGATAAAGCTGCTGGCCGGGTCTATGTTTGTTGTCAACACGTGGAACATGTAGTGGTGCTCCCTGGAAGCCATCTATCCAAATGACAAACCTAGCCCAACCCTGTGTAGTGAGTAAGCCTTCGTTTGTAAAGACTGTACCATAAGATTATACAACTGCTGGCTAACATACCTCTCTTGCAAAGGATTATAAAAAAAGAAACCACCATTCTCTTGGATAAACTGCTGCTGCTGTCAATTAAACCACATACCATGCATGACGTTACTCTCCAAAAATTCCTCTGTGTAATTAAGATTAGCAGGATTCTTATGAAGATACTTTTCAATATTTTCCTTCAAATACCAGGACTCATTTTCATCAAACACCAGGAACAGAAGAGCAAATTCACGATCAATATCTTTCCTTAGGCCTTTCTCTTTTAGTATTCCTTTTCTGCAAATTATTAATGGCCCAACTAAGCCACTATACATGTCCTGGAATTGAATAAACAAAAATATGGCAATATCATCTATGGCCAATAGGCCTACATCATTAAATTACTTTCTAGCCATCTGAGCTATAATTACATTTAAAAACTTATTAGTTATGAAATAAATACAGATGGATAGTACACATTAAATTATTTCAAAACTCATGTTTTTAGTTGAGATATAAAGCTGATTTAGGTGATAATACTTCCTTAGTTCAGGCATTATTATATTTCACAGAGATGTAGGAACAATTTTCTATTATACATTCAAACTTCTAATGTATTTCTCTTATTATAAAACTTTCAAAATGGCAGATTTAAAAATTATTATTTTTAATAATTTTATTATTAAAAGTATATTTGTGAAAGTATATTTGTGAAAATGATACTTAATGTTTAGTTCCCTTTCTTGACGATCAAAAAAGGAAGATAATTTTTTTACTTTCTGGTTTTGTTTTAGTCGAAGAGCTAATGGGAGAAACAAAGGAGACTGTATGTAGAAATATTCTCTTGAGGCACACACTGCAGAGCCAGATTACAGCCCAGATCCACAAAAGGACTTGGGTGAGTTGAGTGCCCAATTACAAGGATGCAACCTTCAAAATCCCCCACTGAGTTTCATAGTTGCCCAAGTTTTCCAACAGTAAAGTTTCCAGGTGCCTACAGTTTTGCTTCTACACATGCCCAAAATTGCTATCTTCACTCTATAGCTCTGGTGTCTTCCTAGGGTCACTGTGGCCCACCATCACCATTAAAGAAAAATGAGCCAGTTCTATATACCCAGAGGAGCTATGGGTGGACTATATCAAGGTGCATTATCAAGCAGAAAGGCAGGGTTGCAGACACTTCCTTCTTTTGGCACTATCTTATGCATCTGCTCTTTCTGTGTCCTGGCTGTTGTCAATCCCATTCCAAGGCATGTAACTCCCCCTCCTCATTTTATATGGAATTTAGGGTGTCTACAGAAATCACAGAGCAGCATCATGCTCACTCTATGCATGCAGGCTCCTGAACTGAGAGCAGTATAGCTGCTATAGTACAGTGCTCTGTATAAACCTATAAAACTCTGTTGAAAGTCTTACCCTCAGGCATCTAACTCAGGGCTGAGAACTCATTTCTTGGGGACAAACACCTAAAAGTTAGGTGCTGCTGACTCTCAGTGTTGCCATACTACCATCCTTTTGTGGGTGGATTTGGCCCTAAGAGACAGAATTTTGGAAGAGCAGTAGGATCTGCAAAGGCCTTAGCCCCTTTTCAAATATGGCTACTTCACCTGTGTGACTAAATGGTAGAATAATGAAAACTGGGCTTATTGGTACCAGCCGCCAAGCAGCAGATCTTTGATCACGATATGGAAAATTCACAGGATTGTCTGACCTAGCCATCCAAAGAAGTCACTAATTGACTGGTAATTAATAAACCAAAGCACTTCTGGTTGATTAAGAGTTAGTAAAACAGAAGCTCTTCTTCCTTTCAGCTTCACATATTCTCTATGCTACTCATGCTGGCCTGCACTGCTGCTCATAAGGGCTAGGGACAGACATTACACATAAACCAGTTTAAGTGATCAGATGCTGGTTTAACCCTGTAACAGAACAGATGTTCAGTGCACATAAACCAGTTGTAAAATGGCTGAAACTGGTTTGAGATAAACCTGGTTGAATCAGACTTGACTGATTTGGGTCAAACCAGTTTTGCAATGTCTGTCCCAGACTCTTTGCTGGTTTAAAATGCGTGCTCTCTGGGCTGAGTGGGGCTCTACGCTCCACAGCAGAGCTGGCCCCTCCCCACTGCTCTTTGGCTGCAGCTCCTGCAGAGGCTGTAGGCACAGCAGGGTCTGCCTGGCTTCCCCGTGCTCTACCCCACCATCACTGCTCACTGCTTAAGCAGAAATCCCTGCTCCCTCCTTCCCACCTCCCACAGTACAGACCCTAGCCCCACAGACCTTAGGCATATGGTATGCTAGCTAATGCCAAGAGGTGTCTGTGTGCATCTCCAATTTCACTGGTCTGACAGGAAAAGAGAACAGTGGCCGCTTAGAGCATTTTGGAGCTAATCAACAGGTCAGCTGACAAGCTGTTTAAGAAGATTTTTAACTAATGGAGAAAGGCTATTGTTTTGCGGATGCACTGATAAACACTGCTATCAGCTTCCTGCTGGCTTGCTTGCCTGTCAGTTTGCTGGAGACAGTATAAAGAAGCAAGAAGGGAGATTGAAAAGCTCCGTATCATCAACAGATGCATGCACTACATACACCTCCTTGCCCCAAAGTGTTAGCAGGGGACTGGGGGCTGGCGACATTCCTGCCCCTTGACCAGTCAGCAGGGAAAAGCCTGCAATGCTGCAGCCAGACCTCCCTAATAAAAGGTCCTGCCAGGGCCCCGCCATGGGCCCCCTCAGCTCAATACTGTTCAAGGGAAAGACGGGCTCCTCTAGTGCCCCCCAGCTTCTAGCCTGAGCTACTGCAGGCATGTGCCTGAATTTCTTTAGTCTAGAGAGAATGTCTGTCCAGTTACAAACCAGTTCAGCCTAGCCAGGTTAGACTAACCTGCAAGGATTGAATCAGTTCAGGCTAGGCTTTTTGAATATCTGTCCCTAGCCAAGTTGAACATTCATGAGGAGTCTCACCTCCTCCCAAACTACCTTGAAGTTTTCCTTCAAAAGAAAAACTTGGGATCCAAATTCAGTTGACTGCTTTTCATCAGCTGCACTGGTTCCTGAGTCTGACTCAGGCATTATCAAGTGAATGAGGTTCCCAGCCCTGAAAATCCTTCCTAGACCAGTAGTCTGAGTAAAAGATTTGCAGGATCGGGTCCAAAGCTAGGAAGTCATATACCAAGTAATGTAAATGTCAGTCACTGTTTCAATTACCTTAACAAAATTCACTGTTGAATAATAAACCCAAGTGATGCAGTTTGGATCTGAATAACCAGGGCCGGACCTTTCTGGGACATTCCATCTGTATGTGTTTATTTCCCCTGAAACACAAAAGAAAGAAAACCATTTTTCCAGCAATGATGGGACATTATGAGTTCCTTCAAAACAAACCAGAGATATGACAGTGTCTCAATTAAAAATGTAAAGGATCAAGTGCACAGTATTTGCACTGAAGCAAAGCAGATCGGTAACAAGTGGGTTTCTTTGTACTGATAATTTCTGTGATGTAATGGAAAGTAGAAGGTGGATCATGAAAAGGAACTCTACTTATGAGGCTGAAAATGTTACAGTTTTTAATAAGGAGGCGGGAGATATAATGTATGCCATATAATAGTTAGAAAATGACCTGAGAGAAGCGTCTCCAGCTGTCTGGTGAACCCTAATTTTACAAAACCAAGTCACCTGGATAGAGAAAATGTGTTTTGGGCTACATTAAGTTCTCTGTATTTAAAAAATATTCTGGTGGATGAAATATTTGCCTCTTATATCACACTATTAATTATTATTACCAGTTATTGGTATTATTACCAGTTAATATTACTGGTTATTATTACCAGTACTACTTCTGCTACCACTGCCACACCACCTAGCTTTAGGAGCCCAGGGACCAGCACCTAACCACATGAGGGTCTGTACAAACACTGAACAAAAGGACAGTCCCTGCCCCAAAATGCTAACAATTTGAGGTAAATACAAGAGACAGATGGATACAGACAGGGGATTACAAGGAAACAATGAGACAATATCAGTCAGCATGGTAGGCTGTGGTCTCAGCATAGTCCTGACCTAACCATCATCAAATTGTTGTAGGCATTGCAGCAAAGGAACATTTTAAAGCATAAAGTGTATATGTGTGGGTGAGCAGGGTGTGCTGGCTGGTGTGGTGGGGAGGCAGGCGTTCTGTTGTGCTGGTCTGTCTTGTCATAACTTAAATTTATGAGAAAAATATCAACTGCTAATTTTCATAGCGATTTAATTAAGCAGGGTCCAAAGCGTTACCCTGCTTATCGCAGGAGGGTGGCGGGGATGCATTCTGCCCTATAGACCTACGTGAAGTAATTACCATCCCTAGAAACTTCTTCACTGCCTGCTAAGCCAGATCTGTGAACTGGTATTTGTGAGTAGGGCAAGGAGGGATGGGGCGGATTCAGCCATTCTCCTGCCTTCTTCTGTTTGTCTTTGGGATTCTCTGGGGATATGGGGAAAGGAGTCCCTCTGCTTCCCTGGGCTCAGGTTTTATGGTGCCTGGTGCTCATACGAGCAGTGCAAGGCAGTTGAGGCCTTATTTCTTTCTTACGTGCAAAGAACGTTGTTGTTCAGCAGCCACGTGGTTCATGTTGCCCGGGAGTAACTGCAATAGAAATCTTTCTGTGGGAAATGAGAAGTAGGATACATAGTGGCAATAAATTAAAAGGAAACCAGTTTTAACTACAAAACAGTAGTAGTCACGTCAGTGCAACATTGTGGTGCCAGGACTTGATGGGTGCCAGGATTCACTTCAGAAAGTTTAAAGCATCACAGGATAATGCTTTATTCAGCATAAAGCCCTAGAGCCCTTCTGCTCCCCTGCTCTGATTGCATAAAGGGAGCCCTGACCCATGGAAAGATTGAGATAAGGGAAAAAGTAGTTATGCAAAGATACTGCTTTTCTCTGACTAAACACAAATGATGGATTTCCCTTGCCAAAGCCTTTTTTCCTGGTATTCTACAGATATACAAACCCATTGCCCCACCCTAAGTACCTATGAAGTACCTATGCAGTACTAAGAAAGCCCTCCCGCCTGGTAACTGGGACTAGCCCCAAACAATCAGTCCTGAAATAGTCCTGAAACAGGGCTGTCTGTTTTTGGCATCTGTGTAGCTACTTCAGCTGCCTTCACAAACTGTCCTTGCAGCCAAAAGAGGAGTCAGGGAAAGAGGAAAAGGGGAGCACATAACAGAAATCAGTGCTATATTTCTCACAATTTTACTGTAACCCTGCCCTCAGGTGCACAGAATAGGTATTACAAGGGAATCTCAAGTGAGTCTCACCTCTCAACTATGAAGTGACAAAGGTATAGCCCAGGGTCCGGATCCATCATCCAGCCCCCAAAACTGCTGCTGGGTCTGAACTGACCAGCATGCTGCCAGCCCAGCCCTGTGTGCAGGGCCCAGGATGCAAGCCACATCTAGTATAGCAAAACCCCCAGTTTTTCTTTTTTGTTTGTTTTAAAATGCATTCCCTCCCCCTTCCCCAACCATTTCTGACTTTTCTTTCCCTCTCTATTCCCTATAGATAAGTATAAGTGAGCTCAAACTTAAGATAAGCTTTAAACATTTTTATTTTGCTAGCAAGTTTTTGGTTTGGGATATCCGTTGTTTTATATCATATAATTATTAGGTTTGTATTAATTTTTACTGTTGTATATTGTATTGTTATAATTTTTGTATTGATTTTTATTATTTCGTATGGATATTGTTTGGTTTAGGCCTGTATTTTTAAGTGAACCAAAGTCATGTCAAGTTTCCATTTTATATGTCAAGCCTCCATCTGGTGTCCTCTGCCTGGGCATCCCATGTTGCAATAACACGATTCATTGTACCCCTCCCATGTAAATTGGTTCCCCAATGAATGAGAATGATTGAGAGTGACTGAAATACAATGGTAGCAGGCCTGCAATGACTGGGCCATCACCTCGCATTGATTCAACCAGGAACCATGGAGCTCACCCAGGAACAGAGACAAGACCAGCATTTGAAAAACAAAAGACCCTGCAGAACCAGCAACTCTATCATTGTACCCCACCATTACAGACACCTGAAACCGCACATCCCTGCATGGAGCACACATGCTCAATACGCTGAGGCTGACCCTTGCTTGGGCATGCCTCCTGTCACTAGGATCACACATGGTCTGCCCCTATAAAAAGGGGCAATGAAGACAGATCCAGTGGGAACGCCATTTCCATCCGCACCAGACCAGCTTCACGTCACCTATCCACCCCAGAGGCCCTGCCAGTGCCCCCCTCTGGACAACACCAAGCTGAAGGAGACCCTGACTGGCCATCAAGGATCAACTTCCAGCCTGGGATAGGTAGATATTACCTGCACACCTCCTACAATTTGGACTCTCTCTTTCTCCTCTTGGACTTCAGCCCCTGCACCAAGCCTCTCTAACCCCTGCTGCCAGTGTGGGTGGGTGTGTGCAAAGGAACCAATCTGGCATTGTGTCACCATCTCCCCTGTTCAGTAAAACCACTGACATTTGCAACCCCGATCTGAGTCATGTTTTACTGAATCCCAGTCTCTTCCTTATCTTAAATTTCAGCCTCATTCTCTCTCTCTCAATTCCAGTCCCCATCCCTCTCCACTAGTTTCCCAATCTCCTCTCAATTCCTACTGCCACTTTTCCTGTGATTTTCGCTGTCTTTCTCTGCTTTCCTGCCACCTTTCAGTCTCTCCTGCCGCTTTTTCTGTGATTTTTCTGCTGTCCATCTCTCTGGTTTCAGGCTTCCCCCTCTCCCCTGCAGCTTTCCAGACTTCTCTAGCTGCCTGGAGCCATCCTCTGGCTTCCCCACACCCAGAGCCCCTCTTTAACACCCACACTTTCCCTTAGTCCCACTTTCCCTCTCCAGCACCTACCTTTTCAACTCCCCGCCTAGCTCTGACTCCAGTCCCAGACTCTGTGCCAGCATGCTTCCCTGTTCTGCAGGCTTTGGGCATTGTCTTTTAATCAATTAAGATCAATTAACGTAACCAAGCCTCAGTTCTTCAGCCCAGGCCCCTGCAGTCTACTAGTTCTAATCCCGGTCCTGGTAACTTTAAATCCTTACACTTTTACTTTCTTACCTTAACCTTTCCCCAGGTATTCGAAGTACACCAAGCATATACATACATACACATCACAACACGCAACTTGGGAACTCACCTGTGCATATGTATAGGTGGGTGGTATGTGTGTGAATTAGTGAATACACATATATACACATATATAGATATCATTGTGTGTGTGTGGTATATGAATTAGTAATTCATGTATGTGTATTGGATGTAGACTAATTATTTTGAATGTGTGTATATCTGAGCTGCTAGTGTGAGTGTGTATGCCTAGTAGGGGTGTATGCACCTAGTGAGTGTATGTGTGCTTAATTTATTTTTATGTGTGCATGTGCAATTGTACACCACAGCCACCTATCTAACAGTGCAATATTGAGATCCTGATCCCGATGATCATCCCTGAACGGCTTCCCCAGAGTATCTTTGGGTTTGGAACATACCCAGAGGTAAAGCTGAGCAGGCTGTGCTCAGGGCCTGTGCTGCCTGGGACGTGCTGCTACCACAGTGTAGACAAGGTTTAGAGCTAAACAGAACTTGTACCTTATTGAACCAGTCTGAATCCTGTCCTTGGTTTGAAAATTGTTATTATAGTTAGTAATAGCAGTACACAATTTATTTTTGAGCGCCCAAATATATACTAAGCACTTCACAGAAAGAAGAGAAGAGGCAGTCTTTCTGACCCAACATCTTACACAAGCTGGGGTCTTCTCCTGTAAGAACCTAGACAGATGGACACAGAGAAATATAAACTTAGAATTTTCTGTGCTAAAGAAGACACGAGTCTGACAAAGCGAGAAAAAGGGAACATCATCTGAGTTCTGAAAAGCTTTACGTAAGACCAAAGGAGCTCTTTTATGACTCTAAAATAAAGTTATTGTGCCTACCTGGCAAAGTGACTGGCGTTTCAGGTCTTTCTCCACTACCCACTTCTTCAATGCCATGTGCAGTTATTGAATAGGGTCTGCTTGCTTTATTCTTAAACACAATCAGTATAGTCTCTCCAACCTCAGCATGAATTAATGGCCCTAAATCAAAGCAACCAATGGCGATTAATATTGCTCTTTGAAAGCAAAGAAAGCTGAAGCTTTTAAAGAAATCAGATCAGTGAGTGATATTTAACATTGCTTTACAAGCTATAAATTTGCCACAGTTTTAACTTAAATGCTTACTTTTGTGAAACATCACTGTTGATTGCAATTAAATCAACAGAAACGAGAAGAAACTTATTGGTCAAACCTCAGAAGAAATCCATAAACAGATTAGGGGTCTGTGCAGATAGTTAAGGATGAAAAATAATCTTCTCAAGCTGTCAATACAATGGTCCAGCAGAAAAACAATATTCTACCTCTGAGCCTTCCAGAAATGCTCAGGCTCCATTAGCCTTCAAAGTCAGACCAGCAAAACAAGTCTCTCACTTTGATTGCTGAAGACTGCCTCAAACATGGCTAATCAGACATATTTTCAAGGAAAAACAGCCCTCTGGAGTTTTTAAATCACTTTAATTTTTTTTTTCTTTCAAAATTTGGTTTTTGAACAAAAACAACCCAAATATTTGTCTGTTTTTTCAAAACTATCTTTTGTCAGTTTTCTATTAGGGAAAAAGGAGAAAATGCATTTTAAAAAAAGTTATTACTTGCACAATTTTTCACTGAAAATACTTACCATTTTAGGGCTAGGTCTAATCCTACTGCACAATCCCAAAGCCAAGAATCATTCTGAGATATTGGTAAAACTTCCAATTGTCCAAACCCTACTCCAAACCAAATACCTAACATCTCTACTTTTTTGCATACAAGAAAATCTCAAAAAACACAGTGTATGCAAGAGTTAGATAGGCGCTTGGACATCTCTGCAAATGTAACTTGTTACAAACTTCCTCCTGCATTTGGAAATATTTATATACAGCATAATCCCTGTTATCTGGCATGAGTGGGGAATGCCGGGTGCCAGTTATGTAAAAATTCCAGTTATCTGAAACATATAACACGAAGCAGTGGCTGCATGCGGAATGGCAGCAGTGCAGGGCGGTAGGCGGTGGCGGCAGCCGCATATGATCTCCCTCTGCTCAGGTCTGGCTGGCCAGAAATTCCAGTTAACAGAGTATTTCTGCTTGTAGAATACCAGATAACAGGGATTTTACTGTACTCAGAAAAGAGTCTTGACAATCACTCAGTTAAATCTGAATTGATCTTGTGTGCAAAACCATTGAAAAAGTGAGCCAGATATCAGTATTATCTCCTTTCTTTCTCGAGCAAACTGTGGAAAGGTGTGTATTCTTTTTAAAGAGATGCTTTTCCATGTTCTGTTTATTTTGTTAGTTGTAAGAGCTACTTGCCCAGGATTTCTAAGTGCTCCTCCCGTGCTGATCTCACTTTGTGCCTTGTAAAGTCTCCACTTGTGTACTCTCTGTACACTACCTTCTTGTATTTTGAACCAATCCGCTCTTCACCTTTGCTCACAAAAACATATCCATAGCTGCAATGTAAGATGGCAAAAGATTAAAATTAAAAATATATTAAATTATACATTAATTATATATTATATAATTATTATTTTTCATATATTATTATTAAAAATAATAAAGGCTAATAAAAATGTTTAATGATCATTATGTGCTGTGGAACACCTCTTGGCATATGCTGAAATTTAAACACATTGTTTCATATTTACCAGAATCTAAGACAACCCTGAATTTAAGACAAACCCCCCAATAATTAGATTATATAGATGGAAACATTTATAAATTTATTATAATATTTCAGGTATGGAGTCTAATTATTGGAGGTTTGTCTTGTCCCCCTCTCACTGCCACCAGGGAAAATAATAGCTACAGAGATCAGGTAATCCTTCTGCCCTCTGCCCCTCTAATTCTGCCCCACCCCCTCTACTTTCAGACCTCGCTCAGGTTTATTCCCTCCCTGAACATGTAGAAGTGAGACGCAATTTTGAAACACAAAGGACCATAAACACTGACTTGGAAATAAACACGCCTGTAATAATTTGCAAACAGAGAAATTACTAAGGGTACCTATAGACTTAGATCATTGAGAATCGATGCATTTAAAGGGTTTGTTGTTTTGCAGGTTTTTTGCAAACTGCTACTAGTTTCTGCACAGGTGCTCCATAAGCATACTTTTGAGCAGCGTTTTTGCATCTACTTATACTTTTTTTAAAATTGTTGTGGCTCAGGTCAAAATAGCCAAATCAGTTCCAAATTCAGTTGACTGAACACAACAAAATCATTCAAGTCTGTGTGGTGCTACCACCGGCAAGTATCCTTCTTCTCAGACTCATCAGCCTGGGGCTTCAGATACTCCCAAATCCATGGCAGGCACCCTACATGCAGGCCCCAAGTCTGGAAGTCTTGAAGTTCAGATGCCTGCCGAGTCTCACTTGTCCTTAGCCCACAGGCCAAAGGAGCAAGCTAGGGAGAGATCCTCCATTTCCATAAAATACGCATGTAGCTGAGATCCTCCTATTGGGAGGCTACAGTAGACTCTCATACCAGGAATACAGGAATCTTCCTGAATGTAAAAGCAAGCAGGCAGCTTGCAACAGCAACAGACATGCAAAGGGGTGACAGAGGAGAGGAGCAGAGTCGATCATGACAAGCAGCTGTACAGAAGATCCTTAAAGACATGAATGATGCATGACCCTGGGGACTGGGGGGGCACAGCGGCACTGGTGCTGGCAGGAGCATGGTGGTGGTAAGTCGGGAGCTCCTGCAGATGCTGTTGGTGCTGTGGGCAGGGGGGGGCTGGCTGGTGAATGCTGACCAGGGGTTGGCAACCACCCGCAGACACCACCAACAATAATTGGCAGCGCCTTTTCATAGCAGGTGGTGCAAATGAGAATAAAGTGGCTGGAGTGGCAATATTCTTAAAAAATCCAGACACGAAAACAAAGCCGGTGGAAAACATCATCAGTGGCAGACTGCAGTGAATGATACTATCAATCGGGGGGAGCAAAAATACAAGTTTTCAATGTATATGCACCACCTGAGTGGGAGGGGAGGAAGGTTCTGCTTAGAAAGCTATCAGTTTACATGGCTGGAAGTATACTATGGATTACAGTGGGGGAGTTCAATTTCATAACAGAAGTGGGTGACAGAACAGGAGAAGATGATGGAAATTTAGGTAGTTCATCCAGAATTGTTAGCAAATATAACAAAAGATGAGTCACTAAGAAATGTGTGAGCAGGGGAGAAAGTTTTCACTAGAACTGACCCCAGTGGAAAGAAACAATCAAGAACTGACTTGAAATCGAGATAAGGACGAAAGAAACTGTGTGCGTGGCATTTAGTGATCACCAGATGCTGAAGGCAAAATTGAGTCTTAGTAAGAGCTCCTTAAGAGGAAGGGGAGCATAGAAATTAAATGTGTGAGTGTTAACAAGATGAGGGGATATATCAAGCATACACATATCTGAGGGGTAGAGAATACTGAAGACATATTTTAAGAGTACCAGAGAATAGTGGATGATGATGAAGAAGATCAGACAATTCTTTAGAAAGGAAGGCTGAAGAACTGTGGGAAAAAGAATGAAAAAGAGAGCTGTAAAGAGCTCAGAGAGCTGAAAGATCTTGCAGGAACTGCCAAAGGAAGCCGCAGGAGGAAGACAGGCATAAGAAGAACTAGAAGAAATAAGGCAAGAAGTAGAAAGCTAATTTAAAAGAAAGACAAGAGAGAAAATGTTGCTAGCACAAGCCCCCTGAGTGGGAGAAAATGAAGAGTGGTCCCAACACTTTTCACCTACAGTGAAGCAGGCAAAAGGAGAACTAAAGGTGGTACGAGAAGAAGGTGATACCCAGGTGGAAAAGCAGGAGGAGGTGTTGGAGGCAATGAGAAGATTTTATCAAATGCTCTATCAGAAGAAGAAAATACACAAGAAGAAGATGAAGTATTTGCTGGATTGGAGAGAAGAGAAAGCAGAGGAGGAGGAAGCAAAGAAAATGGGAGAAAAGATAAGCTTAAAGAAAGTGGAGGAATGCTGAAAAATCTTTAAAAGAGGAAAAAGATTTTTCAAGATCTTACTGTTCAAGAAAAGGGAGAAGGAACTCCTGATAAACTGGGAACTGATTACGCTTCTTGATTATAGACTATAAGATAATGGCCAAGATACTGGCTTTGAGGATAAGGAAAAGCCTCCAGAAGATAACACACGAAGACCAAATATGCACAGAACCAGCCAGAAGGATCTCCAAAGAAATCACATCACGCATACATTGCCCCACATCCAAGAGAGGAAAACACACAGTTATAGCAAACCTAGATTTATAAAAAGTATATGGCAGAGTGGATCATGATTACATACTCAAAGTGCTAGGACAAAGTGCTGAGTTCCCAGATAAATTGATTTGTTGGATAAGACTCTTGTACAGTGAAGTGGAGAGTCAAAGCCAAATTAATGAGCAACTAAGTAGGGCCTTTAAAATCCATAGAGGCGTGAGATAAGGGTGCCCCCTAGTTGTATGCAGAAGGGAACTGTTAGCACAAAGAAAGAAAAGACAACATCGTAAGTGGAATAAAGATAGTGGGAGGGAGAGAGGAAAAATGCATATTAAACATGGAAGATAGAAATGTACTTAGAGATAGACTTCTGATGGGAAGGGTGCTAAAACATACAGTGTAGAGAAGTGACAGGCACTAAACTAACTACATCAAAAAGCACCATAATGGGAGTAAGAAACTGAAGGAACTTAAAAAAATCAGGCCTTCAAATAAGAGAAAGTTAAAATAGAGTTCTAGGGATCCCAACTGACACTGAGGGGAAAAGTAACACCGTGGGAAAAGATGACAACAAGGATATGGTAAAGACTTTGGTTGGGGGCCAGAAGGACACTGTCCTTTGCCAGAAAAGTGGCAGTGGCTAAGCCAGTGGCTATATGCAGGAACTTGTATTCCTATGACATCGCATCAGATAGCAAAAGTATGGAGGGAAATATGTGTGTAGAAAAAGATCTGGGCTGGCCTAGCAGGAGGCACTTAAAAGTAATAAATGGGAAATTGTTAGCATTTTGCAAGGGGAACTAATAATTCGTGGTAGTATCAACTCTATGTTTTACGAATGTCTTGGTTGACTCCCAACATAATTGTGCAAAATGAAAGCTCAAAATGTGCCAAAACTAGTACTTTGTTTATGTATACCAGAGCTGAGTTTTGTCCAGGGTACAGCTAAAATACTCTATCATCAATTTGCTTGTTCGTTATAGAAGCAGCTGACTCTTTCTGGGATCCATCATCATTGTCATATGGCATACAGATCTCAATAAACAGTGCTCTGCTGGCTCCTTTGTACTCTTTGTTATTTTACTGCATGCATTTCCCAACCTGGCGCAAGTGGTTTGTCTCTCTGGGGCTGCCAAGTTCAAATGCCCTTTCTTGTTCTTTGGTAACAAATGGGAACTGCCCTCTGATGCATCCATACACAGTATGGCCACAGGCCCTCTAACACATCTCCTGAATACCTTTCCTAGCTGTTACTGAGTACAAAGTTCCTTCCATCCTAGTTCAAGGAAACAGTGAAAACACAGCTTGACTGTGGCTGTGCTGGAAGTCCATACTGTATTCTAATGATATCAGAAAACATTTTGGCAAAGGTTTTGGAATGAGCTGATTTTGCAAAGTGAACAAGTAAACAGGCCTTCAGGTATTTCATCTTCAGTAAGGTCTTCCCTCAGGAGCAGGTGAGTTTGGAGTTGAGCAAATCTTGCATGACTGAGCTCTAAGGGCACATCCTCACTCCACAGTGTACTGTATGAAGATACCCAAGCTTGCACTGATCAAAGTAACTCAAACCAGAAGTAACATAGCTTGATCTGCAGAGGAGCTTACTCAGCTCTGCTTCTTAGCTACGCTTTTTCCAAGACTTCAGTTAGGATCTCTGCATGGAATTGTATTACGCTATGTACATATTAGTTCAAACGGAGCTAGCATGGGCACACACTGTGCTACACAGACATACCCTAAAGTGCCAGAGCTCCTATAGCTTACTCACTAACTGTAAGAGTTCCTGAACCTGACCTTGAGAGAGTCCAGTTTAATTCCTAGCCTTTATAGTTCTACTTCTGTAACAGATTAAATTGTCTCTACAAACAACAAGGAGAATACTCATTCCTGACCAAGCCAGATAAAATAGGCCACATTTGAAAGGTTTGTGGAAAAGGTCAATATTTTTCAATTCTATAATGTATCTTCAAAAGTAGTACTTATGTAAATACAGTGGTTATTCATGTGTTTCAGTATATGATGGATGGAGCCTTTAAACACCTAAGTAATGCATTCATTGAAATCATAGTATCATAGTATCTAGGGTCAGAAGGGGCCTAGAGCAGGCCATCTAGTCTGACCACCTGCCAATGGCAGGAACAAGTGCTGGGGTCACAGGACCTCAGCCAAGTACCTATCTAATCTACTCTTAAAGACGCCCAAGGTAGGAGCAAGAACAACT
>JAGPOW010003316.1:180830338-180848046 GCA_030014935.1 Caiman crocodilus
TGTTCAGCCTCAGTAAACGGAGGCTGAAGGGGGACCTGGTGGCTGCCTATAAACTGCTGAGGGGAGATCAGCAGGAAATAGGGCAGGCTCTTTTTTCCCGAGCACCAGCAGGGGTAACTAGGACCAATGGTCACAAGTTACTGGAGAGCAGGTTTAGGTTGGACATTAGGAAACACTATTTCACAGTCAGGGTGGCTAGGACGTGGAACCGGCTTCCTAGGGAAGTGGTTCTTGCTCCTACCTTGGGCATCTTCAAGAGTAAATTGGATAGGTACTTGGCTGAGGTCCTGTGACCCCAGCACTCGTTCCTACCACTGGCGGGGGGTCAGACTAGATGGCCTGCTCTAGGCCCCTTCTGACCCTAGTTACTATGAAACTATGAAACATGTACCAAAAGTGATGTGGGCAGCCTATATATGTCATGAAGCGGATTATGGAAAGAATGGGGTACAGAGCAGCAGACAGGACAGGGAGCAGAAAGATCAGGTGGGAGCAGAGAAAGAGATTGGGCAGGGGCATGGCATTCAGGGGGGATGCAGGGCTTACCTTGTGACATGTTGAGTCCCCACAGACCTAGATCATTACAAGCCTACAGTAGTGATGCTACTTTTGGCCACAAGGTGCCACTGTTACACTCTCCATTCTGTGTTAAATCTTTTTCTCAAACAAAAAAGCCCCAAGAAGCAGGGAAAAGGGCACTGAAAAAGCAACCTTAGTTCCAAATATTACCAGTAACACAAAACTTCACAAGAACCAGCACATAAGAATGTGAGCCAGAAATCTGTACTGTAGTTTACTGTCGAAAGATGCACAGCAGAATGCCTAAATTCAAAACTGCCCAATGGAGTTTAATGAAGATGGGTTCACAAAAGCTTGTGCTTATATATTATCATATATATCTACATATATCTATATCTCTATATCTACAGCTTATTTAGTTAGTCTATAAATGAATGTCTACCATGCCTTAGGAATGAATGTGTCATCTTCAAAAATAATGTAGGAGCCTAAAACTCATTGGAATTAACTTCTGCAGATGAAACTACATAGCTGTAGAAACATTTACTGACAAAATTATCTATTCAGTAAAAAATAATCATTAAATAAAATGCCTGTGATGAATAAATTTTGGTACCAAACACCTCACACTTTCCAGAGAGCATTACTTAGGTTTTGTGAAACCTGAAACGCTGGTCATCAAATATGTAACAGTCATAGAGAGGTTTGATGTTTATTGTACTTAAATACCTTTCTTCTTCTCCAGTCATGTTCTGTTTTCTCAGTGCCCAGCTCTTATTAGACGCATAGTCCCATTCCACTTCTTCTGCAGCAATGTAGAAAGTTCTCATGGTTGCATAGAGCTGCCTGGAGTGACCCATGTCAGTACAGCTGTTGACTTCATACAACTGTTTCATTCCAGCAATAAAGTGATCAAATGTTCTGCAAACCACTTCAAAAGTGCCTGGAAGAGAACGTGCTTGGGATTTATATAATTTAAAAGATCAAAAGAAAGGATTGCAAATGAAGTCCTTTGCTTTTCACTTTAGCAGCCTGCCTCAAAGCAAACCTAGGCCAGGGTACAGCACTTAGAAACATCAGTGAAGTTGTTTTAGATGTACTACAGGGTAGCTAAGAACAGTATTTGGCCAGAGATCTTTTATAATGTAACATCAATCAAGAGCTGTGTGTGAATATAGGTTTTGACCAAGTGTGTATTTTGGTGCAAATATATGCTGAAAAGAAGATTCTCTACTATCACCTACAGTAGAATTGTACAGGGTGAACCAGGCCAGAATTTGGATCCTTACACAAAAAGTAATCTGCCTTTCTGAAGAATTATCCTTTCGCCAATTATAAAACAGATACACAATCTTGTTGGAGCAAGAAGATGGGCTGAATGGCCTAATTTTTTATTTTCTCAGAACACCTGTGATCATCTCGATTATGTTTTTACTTCATCATACCCTTTTCCTTATGAGCTCTAGGAACAAATCATGAACTGTTATTCAGACGAAGGTACTGAGAGCCAGGACAGATGGGCCAATTGTGACTCTCCTCCTGACTTGATGAAACAGCCTTGAATAACTCATCCAACTTCTCTGTGCCTCAATTATCTCATCTATAAATGGCTATGAAAATCCTCACCTGTCTCATAAGGGTGTTGAAAGGTGTAACTAATTAGAGCCAAGCGATGGTCAGCTTCTGCCTGAATACACGAGGAAGAGAATACAAGAGGCCTCCCCTGTCTTACGTGCACGCATAGGGAAGGTGTATATGCATAGGGAAGCCACCAATGTTTTTGCCAAACCTGAGTGCAAGAACTGCTAAGCAGTGGGCCCATGCTCACAGTCAGCTCTCTAGGAGACATGAGGAATCAGTCATGTCAGTCAGATGTGTACCCACCACTGGAGCTGGCTCCATGCTGCAGCCTCCTATTTATTAGATGCCCAACCATGCATCTCTCTCTCTAACACTGATGACCAGCTGGGTTGCATAATTGACTTCTATTTTTAAAAAAATGTTATTTGTTAATTAATCCAATTTATAAAATAACAGATCCTACATTCAAAAGCACATCCAATCTCCTCCCCAAATACACTTAAAGACAGCTACCACTCTCCCACCAACAGCATTACCATGATACAAATCAATGTCCACAGAAGTCTTGTGCTCCTTTCTCTTTCCCCTTCCCCTCCACAGTCCCTGAGAGCTCCCCAATGCCTAGGCTGATGTAAGCTTCTGTGTTTCCTCATTTCTACACAATAATTTACCTCTTCTCCTCCTTCCCAGAACTCTGAACAATACAAATCCCACTATCCTCCACTCATCTCTAACCCCAATCCTCAAATTAATTCCTCCTGATTTAACTGCAGTGCTTCTCAGAGGTCCCAGTCAGATCAGGGGTCATTATGCCGGGCCCTTTTCAGACCACTGGCCAGGCACAGTTCCTGCCTTGATGAGCTAGTATAATGGTGGCTGTGGTCTCAGAAGCTCTAGCAGTCACTGAAGCAGTTTTACTGTCTGATCCACATCAGTTGCTATCCCGGATTGTGCTTATATGGTACGTGTACTGATTTGTACACTGAGCTCTGTGGATCTAAGAGGTTATGTTCTCCTTTTTACTTTTACTACTTGACCACCAGCTTCACAGCTGAACTGTTGATCTGCTAATCACCATAAAGCTCTGGCACCATATACACACCTAAACAGAAACCAATGTCAGCAGAGGCTGAGGGCCAATTAAAACGGAATGAAGCTTTTTAAGTAAGTGTTCATTATTGCTTAACAAAGCAGTACACAACAGCCTGAAGTTACATTCTCTGCCTGTTTACAACTAATGCCACTTGTAGGACACCACCCCGTCAGCTTTATATTCTTTGAAGGGTATTTTATGAAAAAAGAAATGGCACCGAACTACTAGGAATACTATACTACTCCTGGGGGAACAGCTTTGAAATTCTCCTATTAGACGTCTTCTATCCACCAAAAAGGAAGTTAATTGCATGATAGATACTTAAAGATCAGATCATCTCCAAAGCCAGCCATCTGATTACTGTACAAAACTACTCCCTCAGCTAAGAAGGTTTATTCTGGCTTACAGAATAAAGAGTCATATTTCAAGAGTCTGAGGGCAGACTGAAGCACAGGCAAATTCTCGAAGTAGCTAACAGGGCTATTTGCTCTCTTCTGGGTGCTATTCTATCAGTAATCACATTTTGATTTTTTGCATTGAGGTCATTACACACCAGACAGCATATGCCCCGATCCTGCAGAGTCATATGCAAATGTTTAACTTTCAACACACAACAGTCCAGCCTCACTCATTCTCTGAGTTGAAGGCCATAGTTTGTAAATGTCCAAAGGTAATATGTGGTGTATATCTGTTTTTATTCACTGAATTCCCATTTGTGCATTGAGAACCATACAGTCATACATCGAATCCTGTGATTAGTTCCACTGACTTCATTTGGGGTGCTGTACAACTGTACCAGGGGCCCAATGCTGCTCTCCTTTACAGTGGTATAACTCTGTTTAAAAAAAACCAGGAATATCTTTTGGGTAAAATGCTCACTGGGTAAAATTCAGCCCTGTTCAGAGAGGTCAGCATAAGGACTATGTATAGGGTCTATGTTTCAATTCAGTCTGCAAAATCAATCTTAAATGATGCTTAGTCTCTCGAGGGTGGGAACTTTAGCTAAAATGGGCCCCCCTTTTTTTTAAGATGATAAAGAATGGCATGACATCCTAGAGCTAGCTAGCTTCCTGCCTGTTGGAAAGTCCCATTCCCATCCATGTCTTTTGCTCCTCATTGTACATATATACTTGAATTCAATTACTCTATGACCCCTACATTCGCACCACTTTAAAACCCCTTCACAGAAGTAGAACAGTACAAAGGGATGTTCCTGCATGTGCTACTCAGGACTTTTGTACCCTGCAAAGAAAGCAATACAGAGATGAGCTCAAAAACATACCCACATGGTCAGCCTGCATGAGTGCTGTCCACGACGAGTGAGGAAACAGGGTCAGACTGTCCCTGGTTGTCCCTTTCAAATGAATGGTGTTGCCTTGGAAATGAACTCCGTGCATGTCACTGTGGGTCCCTAGCGCGATCAGATGCCAAGAAACTTTGTCATTATTACACATGGCTAGTCCTGGCAGGTTACCAAACAAGTATCCGTTTACAGCTGGAGGAGGAGAAAACAGTCTAGTTAGGAGGACGCACTGTAATTCAGCAAACATTTTACTGGCATGTCTAACAAAGGAGCTCTGAGCACATCATATTCATTTAGTAAAGGGGACATTTCTGAAGCATGGCCCTTCAAATTAAATTAACTGCTTGTCAGATATTTACAGAAGCTCCTGTCAAGGTATCCGAGCTGTTAGATTTCATTCCTTGTTTGTGAAATAGTATCTCATAATATCTCATATGATAACATCTTATAAAACACTAAACTGTCCCCTTTCATCCAAGCTTTTTAATGAATGGTCCAACCATTAATAGAGACATATATAAAATGAAGAAAATGCTGTTATTACACTGGGAGGAAAGATGGCAAGGTAGGAAGTAAACAGGGGCAAGGTTGTAGTCTAAGCCAACACAGACATCCTTTATCACTTTGACCAAGTCACATAACCTATGCATAGTATATAATAATAATAGTAATAACATCTCTTTATTTAATGAGGGTTTGTGGGATTAAACTCTTCTAAGTTTGTAAAACACAACAGATCTTTCTATAGAAAGGCACTATATCGTAGTTATGAATTAGTATGAGATATTACCTCATGCTGTAAGAATAAAACAATTCAAAACCTCAAGTTGTGAATTTATAGGAAATATGTTAAAATAGGCATAATTATTCTAATAACTGAGGTGGGTAGGAAATGCACATGCAATACTTCAAAAATTTTCCTCTTAAGTAACTGACAAAACTGGAATGATAGACTACAACATTTACTTTTTATTAATGTACATATTTTCAGGAAACAGACAAGGAAACAGGTTGAGTGATTTTTCCAAGGTCACATAGCAAGTCTGTCAGAGCCTGGAATTGCTCAGGAGACAGTCTTAAGGCTTGAATAAAGTGCAGTGTTTTACCCAAAAGTTCCTACCTCATGCTGAGATGCACTTGTAGGTAGACCCATTCATTGCACTGGGATGGAGGTACTATTCAACATGAGGCAAGGCAGGGGTGACCAAACTGTGGCACAGGCAGTCTTAGTGTGTGGCATGTAGCATATTAAGGAGGAGCCATGCAGCATGACAGCAGATTTTTTTTTTTAATTAAATTTTGTGTTCCAGGTGAAATTAGCCAAATCAGTTCCAAATCCTGTTAACTGAGAAGAACCCAATCATTCAAGTCCATGTGATGCTACTACCAGCAAGTATCCTCCGTCCCAAACTCTTTAGCCTGGGGCTTCAGATACTCTCAAATCCATGGCAGGCATCCTACTTGCAGGCCCAAGCCTGGAGGTCTTGTGGTTCAGATGCCCTCGAGCGTCTCTTGCCCTTAGTCAACAGGCCAAAGGAGGAAGCTAGGGAGAGAGCCCCTATTTCCACAAAGTAAGTGTTTGGCTGAGATCTTCCCTTTGGGAGGCCAGAGTACAGTCTCGTAAGGTGTCCTGTCAGCAGTGCATTGGACGGGTCTGCACTCTCTACTACATAATGCCAGCAGATAAGGCAGGAAGCAGAGCAATAGCACAGGGATGCATCCAGGGCACAGGGGCAACGGTGACTTCCAGTTGCCACATGATTGTGACTGTGAGGCTGCCAGCAGTAGCTGCAGTTTTTGTCTTCCCTCTCAACTCCTGCCAAGTCGGCTCCCAGGGCAGTAGCCCCATTCACCCACTTTAGTTATATCACTGTGGCAGAGCATCAGGTTAGACAGGGAATGCAGGGTAGGAAGCAGAAAGCAGAGCAGATGATCAGGAAGCAGAAAGCAAAGGTGCATATCGGGCAACAGAACAGGGTCAGAGAGGCACTCAGGGCGGATGAAGGGCTAATTTGTGGCATGCCTGCTAAAAAGGTTGGTCTCCACTGAGTTAAGGTATCAGAATTTGGCCCTAGCCCAGACTGTCAATATCTGGCTGCAACCCCCAGAGTATCTCCCACTGAAGGCACTGTAAAAGGCAGAAGAAAATATAACAGAAAGTGGACATATCCGATATTCCCCCAACTCATCTTCCTAAATAAGACTGAAATGTCTTAATTGTAGGCATCATCCCTCTTCCATACCATGCATTTTGTTGGATTCCTGGAAATCTTCATCTTCTTTGTTTACTTTTGAGGAGTCCCCAGTAAATACCTCAATATTTCTGTCAAGGTACCAGCTGACATTCTCATCAAAGATAGTGAAGAGCAGAAAGAATTCTCTGTCTATCCCTTTCTGCAGTCAAGGAAAAAGCAAAGGCATTAACACAGAAGGTGCCCACACAATTACAGATGTAAAACATTTTTCACATGGCTTCCTTTTCTCCCAGACTGCAATGGGAAAATAAACATGCATCAGCAGTGGTTTTTGACCTTCTTCCAACTAGTACCCTATGTCACAAGGAGAAAAAAGTCCTCTCAAAGGACAAAGAAGAGGTCATGATTCTCTGAGCCATACTCATGACCCCAGACTGAGGATCATATTCTACTCTAGTCCCATCACCATGAGACCCGAGTTACATTATTAACCTCCTTACAGCAGGCAAGACCCAAAGTTCCTGTTCTGGACCTTAAACGATATTCAGATGCAAATCCGAATACATAATTGGCATCAGAATCCAGCATCAATATTAGGTCCAGATACACCTGCCCCTTAGCATGGGGAAGATCACTCCCAGCTCTGACCCTCATAGTCTGAGCCAGTTCCACTGCATAAGACAGAAACAGGCATAAGCAACTGCTATGCTTCATGGTGCATATGAAAAACAAATAGAAATAAATTTAGTGTTCTGGGTAGTGCTCCCCCTGAGAGGCACTAATGGCCTCTTCCTGACCTCTAGGGATCAGCTTACACCCTGGGGGATAGAATTTTATTACCTTTATCAAAAGGGCCTGCACTGAGCAAGTCAAAGCTGCATGTGTAACTCCCCAACGATACTCCCCACATATATTCAGTCCATACAAATGTCAGAGTCAGCACCTGTGTTCCATCATGATTCAAAGAGTTTTTCCTACAAACTAGCAAAGGCCCCACAAGGCCAGAGCTGGTGTCCCGGACTGAATCAGTTCCTGAGTAGTACAGGTAGGTCAGGCATGGTGGATCGCTAGCTGTTGGGCCTATAGTTTCAGGCACTCTCCATTTGTATGTGAAGGTCTCGCCTGGTTTGACATGGGCTCCCAGCTTCTGATAGCCTTAAAACACAAAACAAGTAAAATCAGGTCCCAAAATTGCACTTTAGCTAACAGTTCCCAGAAAACAAGCAACGACTGCAGATCAGATAGAGTCATCAGTTTCTAAGTACAGGTTCTCCCTTCAAATCAAAGAAGCTCAAATCCTGTGCAGCCCTTATGACTTGCCAGTATGCTGGGCACACATAGCTCCCACTTAGTTTCCTCACTGGAGCTGTGGCTGCTTAATAACCCCCAACAAATCTGACCCTGATAATTATTTCTTTTTGGCTCTGCCAAAAACAGTTATCTTTACTGGGAATGTGTCCTGGGTATGTGTTCTGAGTGCAAACAGCACAAGCCAAACAAATAAGCACGGGCATCGAGAGATTTGTCTTTCTCTTTAGCAATTAAAATGAGACAAAACATGTTAAAAAACTAAACAAAAATTGGATCAGATTAAGAAGAGAAAACATTTAAACCCATCCTATAAATGTGAAATATTTCATGTCAATATTTACAAAATATAACAATTGTTGCTACTTCACATTCCAGGTTCACCAGGCGAAGGTATTTCCAGGGCTGGCCAATGCTTCAAATGCATCACAATATGCCATTGCGATTACAACGCTAATGCACACAGCTAGAATTGTAATGTTGATTACAGAAACAACGCTAATGCCACAGCTAGAATTGAGAACCAGAAGTGTATCAGATCACAGCCCAGTGTATTAACAATTGCCCCCAAAGATTCAAGAGAACCAATGAACATATGGTGCCAGATACTCACCTTGGTTACTTTGGGGCAAATGGAGACTATTCCTCAGTGGGCATGTCTACGCAAGATGTTTACTGCCGAGTTGCCTAAATAGCTCTACAGTAAACATCTTGCATGTACATGTGTGACCCTATTAGGCCATGGGAAACTAATGAACTCTGCAGCAGGGTACTACTGGTAAATACAAGTGTTATCCTGCTGTGGAGTTTTTTTACTCCGCAGCACGTGTGTAGGCACTGATGTGGATGGCTGGGGCACCAGAGTGCTTCAGTGCAGGGGCTGCCTGCTGGCTAGCCCCCCACTGGAGCACCCTTGTGGCCCAGCTAACCTCTCTGCAGCACACTGAGCCAGGTCAGAGCACCCCAGGTGGGCAAGCTGATGCCCAGGGCCCCTGCCAGCCAGGGCTGCTGCAGTCCTGGGTGCATGTGTAAACACAGTACCCAGAAGCATTAAACTGCAGTACAATATGAACTGGAGTTTATTGCTACGCATGAAGGATGCTCTGACACGCTGTAATTACAGTTAGTTAATCAAGTCTGCTAGAGTGTGATAATTACTGCACTCCAGCACCTTATGTATCAGTGCCCCACGCTCAAAAATGGTGGCAGGGGTGCTTTAAATAAAGCTTGTTCAACAAGCTTTAGTTAAAGTGCCCCCACTGCCATTTTTAAGTGCCAGGATGCTGATGTATGAGACGCTCCAGGCTCTTTAATTAGAGTGGCTCTTGAAGCCGCACTAATTAAAGTGCAGCCCTCCCTCCCCAACCCCACCCCCAACTTTGACATAGACAAAGTTATTTTAGAATATATGAGCTGCATGTAAACCTGCTGGCAAAAGTGCAATCCTTGTTCCTTGGCAATGTTACAGCTAAAAATTTACCATCTAAGTAGGCCACACCCTCTGATAGCTTGTTGTAGCTCACTCCATGGGCCATAATGCTATAGTTCTTGTCAGCTTTGTTAGCAAAAGTAACTAATACCGTATCTCCCACTTCAGCTTTGATAACTGGACCTTGAGGAGAAAAAAGGAATGGAGCATTAGGAAAACTGCCAAGCACAGAAATATTTCCCCTAAAAAGAACGGCTGTCCCAGTACCCAGTTGCAAAAATGCTGTCACTGCAGTAGACAGCACCAACATTTACTGTACCAAGTATTCCAAGGTGCTTTGTAACTTCAGTCAAGTTCTTCTTTCTGGTAAACTCAGCATCAGCATATTCTACGTAGTGAACTTTCCAGTACTTCCCTCCTATCCTGTCCTCTCCTCGTGTAAAGAACGTTGCAGAATTGCTAGAAATTAACACATCAGAATTCTTACACAGACAATATTCATTCAGACCACTTCATTCATTTAGGGAAAAATCCTTCTCTAGGAAGAAACAGGATATAAGACTTGGTGGAATATGGGTCTAATCTGATAGGGCAATACCCTGGATCCACAGTACATGTCGACTTTGTGGAGTCTGACCAAAAATTACTGAATAGAAATGTTCATTATAGAAACCAGAATGCACTGCAGATCCAAATCCACCTTTTTGCCCCGCAGGTTGGTTTCCTACAGATTTGATTTGTCTGAAACCTTTCACCTTGGCCATTTATGCATTTCAGAATTAAGCCACGGGGCAGTCATCCAACTTAGGTCACCTATACGTGAGCAAAACGCCTGCTCTGACACATGCTAACTAGCACACGTTGGAGCAGACTCAGTTACCTGAGGCATGCTAATTAGTACACTCCAGCAGCCTCTGCATCACATGAGTTCAGCACCCCTGTGCTTCAAAATGGCAGCAGAGGCACTTTAAAGCTCATCAAATGAGCTATAGTTAAAGCACCCCCACTGCCATTTTCAAGCATGGGATGCTGAATATATGTGATGCTGCGCGGGCTTTTATTAGAGTGGCTCTTGTAGTTTAATTAAAGCACTCCCCACCCCAGAGCACATATAAAGATCCCTTATAGATTTTGGAATGGGGAAGTAGAGTCATTCTTAAAAAATGCGAGGACAGTATGTCAATATACAGTGCAGGATTAATTAACACTATGAAAAACTGCAAAGAGACCAAGGACAATGAAGACAGAATAGATGTTAGGAAATTTAGGAAGAAAGGAAAAGAAGCAAACCTGAAGAAGCATCAAGAAAAGAAAGGAAGTTTATGCAGAGATTGTAAGAAGCCTATCTAAGGAATACACAAGTGAAGATGCTGAAAGAGGAGGGAAGGTATTAAGTTTTTATTTATCTATCTACCTAGAGCATTACTAATAAACCTAACATTAAAAAAAAATCAAGGAGTGTCTTTACATGTGCTCTGGCAGTGGGGGGAGGGAGCACTTGAATTAAAGCGCCTGCAGGGTCTTGTGTATTCAGCATCTTGTGTTTCAAAATGGCAGCGGGGGTGCTTTAACTTGTCAGAAGTAAATGGTTAAAAAGTGCCTCGGCACAGCTGCATTTCAGCACAATGAGAGTACCCGGTGCAGGGATTTCCCCTGTGGTGCAAAGAGCCCTTGGTGCAAAATCAGCTCCTGCCAAAAGCTTGCAGCTGCACTGTTGAGTGCATGCTTTTGATTGCCCTGATGTAAATTATGCACACGTGGCAGCTAGCAATTGGCTCGCTATCCGTATAAAAGGCTTGGGAAGTTTCCACCCAAGTTGGAGGAGAGCTTCGCATGCTCGTTGGGAGAAATCCTTACGTGCATCCCGGAGCCACATTGGAGGCCTGATCAACCACCAACGACTCCCCGTTGACAAATTCCCGACATACCCTGTACCCTCAGCATCGCTGTGCCACCCGGTTTTTCTGCTTTTCAGTTTCTGTAACTCTATGGAGCGTACCTACACTGTATACGCCAACGCAAGTCCTTGTATTGCAGCTTTGTAAGTAAAGTTTTCTTTTTGCAACCATCAAGCGTACTGTGCCTAATTCCTAATTCCACTCCATTGGCGGCCCCATTCCAGCCAATTTCTCGGCCCCCACATAACTAAAGCTAATTGGATTAACTTTAGCTAAAGTGTCCCCGCCACCACTTTGAAGTGTGGGGGCAGTGTATACATCAGACATGAAGGTTGCTGGAGCATGCTAATTAGCATGCTTCAGCAGACTCAATTAATAGAGTCTGCTCTGACGTACTGCAATTACAGCATGTCAGACCAGTGTCCCCACATGTCTAAAGGCACCCACGATGTCTAATGAACTGCTGCTTCACTGTACTGCAGAGGAACAGCACTGTTGGAAAAGTCACTTTTTAGATAAGAAGTGCCCTTTCAAATATGGGCAAAATCCAGATTAGATTAGGTACTGGTACTTGATTTTTACCTGTAATGGGCAGATAACTTCATTAACTTCTGCAGGCTAAGAAACACTTACTCTTTCAGCTAGTTAGTATTTTAAGGCTGGATAAAACAACTGTGATAACTAGTTTGTATAGTAGACTTTGGCAGCACAAAGGAGATATGTACATATTATTTGCCATAAAGAGGGATGTATTTTACATGTTACACATCTAGCAAAATGAGTTCACAAATTTCTACTCACTCTGGTATATTTGATTATGTTCTAAGGACAGGACTCGTGTCAGTGTAAGTCAATAGTTCTCAAACTTTTTAGACTCAAGGCATCCCTTGTTTGATTCAAGGCACCCCTCCCTACTTTTTGTGAATTAAGCAGCACCCCATTTCAAAAACTACTGTATTACAGTACTTGCCTTTTTTCAAGTGGGGGCAGGCAGTGGGGGCAGGCAGTGGCCAGGCAGAAACAAGCCTGAGCCTGCACTTATCTCCTCACATCTCATGGCCCCCTTTAAAAGAGGTTGTGGCACCCCAACGTTTCCTGTCACTGGCTGAGCATCACAGGTGTAGGCATTTACATAGCACTAAGCACAGTGGGGCACTGATCCTGATCAAGGAACGTGGGCAATATCATTATACCAATAATCATAATCATCCACAGAAAAAAAATGATATCACCATTTTGGCATCAGTTTTTCAAAATTGCCTGAGAGTAATTAAAATGAATGAGAATCTAGCATCCAAATTTGCTAGATGTCTGTGAAAAAATCTCACGCCTACTCTTGAAATCAAAAAGCTGAATGAAAGGCTGGGAACCCTACCTGCCAGTGGCATTTAAACCTTGCCCGGTGAACTTGTCATAGCCTTCAGGTCCATAATCCCAGAGCACTTCTTCAGCAGCAATAAAGTATCTTCTTTCTCTACCACTCAGTGAAGGCTGGGAAATATTTTTATTGCAGGTCTGAACATTATACAGGCCCTCCATGCCAGCTGAAGGGAAGACAAAGCCCACAAATAACTCTTATGCCAATGTAAAGTTCAAAATTTCAGTAGTCTCATTGGAATAAAATTAACATGCATTTGTTTTGCTTTAAGGAAATGAACTATGTGGATTGGGAGAACTAGCTTGGATTGTTTGGGCAAATCTCTATATTTAAAGAGTCTGTAAGCTCACTTGGGGCCAGACCCTGCCATACTTACTTCTTGAGGGGAACACACTACTACTCTGCAAAGCAATATTGTTGAAATCAGTGGGACTAGGTGTGGAGGCAGCTACTGCTTCATATCAATACAGGTGGCAAAACAGGACCCTTAGGGCTCCTACAATGCATCAGAGCAGACTGAATTAACAGAGTCTGCTGGAGAATGGCACTCCGGCAGCCTTCCGCATTACATGTATCAGTGTCCCTGCGCATCCCCGTGCTGAAAACATGGTGGCAGGGTGCTTTGAAATAAAACACGATTGATGATCTTTAGTTCAAAGCACCCCACTGCAATTTTTCAGTACAGGGACACTGATATGCGTGATGCATAGGCACTCTTAATTACTGCAGCTTACTAATTAAAGTGCCCAGCGCTGCATCCCAAAGCACATATACAAATGCCTTTGGAACCTTATCGACTGAGAGGCTGAGCACTTCCTGAAAAGACAGGCAGTACTCTGGCTTCAGCACAGTGGAAAGGATGGTCAGTATCTCATATAAGGTGTTCAAACCGTTACTGCCTTTTCCAAAGACAACTGAAGTCATTGAGAGCCTCTGGACCAAAATGTTAGAGTCCAACTTATTTGGAGAAGCACCTGTCTATCATATAATATTGGCACAGTTCCTTGATTGTGCAACATAGCAGCAGCAAAGTTTTAGCTTGCAAGGATTTCATACTGGCCTAAGAACAGCGCACATTTTTTCAGGTTTTCTTAAAAGGAAAAGCATGAAATCTTTAAAATCATGCGATTCATTTAAGTTTGAAAGAGACTATGTCTTACAGAACAGGGCCTACAAATGGCCTGACCCAGAATTTGGTACTCACTAAAAGCAACTATTATATTTTATATGTTTCATATATATGATAAGTGCTGTGTTAGGGCTGCCAACCCCTTCTTGTATGAATTATCTTCAAGTACATGAGTGGCACACTGAAGTCATTTATACTAGTTGATGATTTGCCCCAATACATTTTTGTTGATGACTAGTCATATGCATGAGATTTATTTGATGAAACAATTCAGAGATATGAATTTATGGACAAATGTAGGACCCAGCCCTGTCCCTCACGTTAGACATGCCACTTAATTTCCTTCTTTGGTCTAATACACACACTATGGAATCATTAGTTTTGTATCTGGAAGGATTTTGTAGCTTGGCATCACCATACCTTGCAAATGGTCATTTACTTGACAGGCTAACAGCCACTTTCCAACGTTCCCTGCAATCATTTCTGCAGTTATGAAGGTAGCTGGAAACAGGTGGATGACATCTGACCTGTGCCCTCTGCTAGTGACAGTGTGGCCATAGAAATGGGTAGAGTGCATATCTATCTCGTTACCCATTCCAAACAAATGCCAGGACACAGATTCACCAGCACACATCTCCAAGATGGGGAGATTTCCAAAAATGTAACCATTGATAGCTAAAAAGGAAACAAGACAAAGCAAAAAAAGTCTGTGAGACAGGAGAGAAATGAGAGTGCTAGGGTGTATTTACACATGTAATTAATGTGAAGCTCCAGCGTTTATTGCTACCAGGCATACCGTTTGAATGTGTGCCCAGGACTACAGTATGTTGAGCCAGGTCGGAGCAGCCCTGGCTAGCAGGGGGAACCTGGCTGGCTGGGAGACCCCAGCTCAATGTGCCAAAGAGAGGCTGGTTGGACCATGGAAGTGCTCCAGTATGGGGCTAACTGGCAGGCAGCCTCTGCACTGAAGCACCCTTGTGCCCCAGGCAGCCAGGACAGCATCTACACATGCGCTGCTGCAAAGTAAAAAAACTCTACAGCAGGATAGCACTTGTATTTACAAGTACTACTATGCTGCAGATTTACTTAGTTTACTCCAGCCTGACAGGGGCACATGCATAGATGGTGACGTTTACTACAGAGCTAATTAATCTACTCTGCAGTAAATGTCTTCGGGAGATGACCTTCTATTGACGCTACTTCAAATAATACAATGGGTCCTGCTCAGGAGAAATGCTCGCACTGCCCATGCTTGCTCTGAATCTGAGAAAGGCACTAGTATATCACTTGATGCTGAAGAGCAGTACTGAAAGTCTGAGTGGCTGCTGAAGTAGAGGAGCAGCATGCAACTACTGCCTCAATAACTGTAGGTCAGAAGGAGGAAGAAGGGCTTTAAAGTTAAGTCACAGGTCTGGAAAGCAAGTGTCCTGAATGCTATGTTTAGCTTTGCGACAGACTTCCTGAGTAATCTTGGCAAAGTCAAGGTTTTATTGACATCTAAATGTAGGCCAGAAAAACAAATAGCCTGGTTTTGAAATGAATGGGATCTGTGGCCACTCAGCACTTCTGAAACTCAGGCCTCTTATGTAGAAGTTTTAATCTGGATTTAGGTGCCTGATTTTACATATCCAGATTTGAAAATTATTATGTTAATCTCTCTCTGCTTCAGCTTCCCCAACTGCAGCAGGGCACTAATACCACTTAATCGCACTGCAGCGAGCTATGAAACCAAGGCACACATTTTTCAAAGTATTTAGGCCCCTAATTCCAGTTGAATTCAATGGGAGTTAGGAGTCTACATACCTTGGCAAATCCGGCTCTAACTTAAACCAGTGCAAAGTGCTCCAGCTTCACCTGACAGCAAGCCAGGTTACTACAGCTGGTCCAAAGCCCTTTGAGAGCTGTGGATACTTGCTATTTCTTAAAGTGTTTTCAGGTGTGCCTCTTGAAGTGCTTTTCAAAGGGTCACTTTCACCACCCCTCTTAGGATGAGGAAACTAAGGCAAAATGGATTACATAACCTGCCTTAAATTAAGCACAAGGCCAATGACAGCGCAAGGCCTGGAAGCCAGACCTCCTTCCTCCAAATCCTGTTCCCTCCCCATCATGACATTTTTAAATTTGGTGGGAGGCTCTCCATAAAGTCAATGGATTAGTACTCTCGCTGTCATTGCTCACTAAGTCACAAAGAAAGAAGAGGCTATCAGATATAATAGGAACACTGGTCTACTAAAGTGAAAGCAGCTGACTTACTACCATATGTATTCACATTGAAAATCACCCTGAATTTAAGAGAACCCCCCAATTACTAGATTGTATGTATGTAAAATTATAAATTTATTTTAAGATAGCATGCATACAATCTAGTTATTGGAGGGTCCTCTTAAATTGATCCCACCCATCAGTGCTTTCCCTATGATAGCAGAAGGGAAAGCAAAAACTGGAGGGGGCAAGAAGCCTGCCCCACACACCTTGTCCCCACATTTTTCACTTATCCCTCCCTGTACTACCCATCCCCCCAAGTGCCTTCTCTCTCCCACCATTTGCCTCTCTCTTCCTTACCTTTGCAGCTCTGAGGGATGGAGCACCCAGCCGGGCCAGGCAGTAGTGACAGCTCCAGCTTCAGCCTCTGCCCCAGCTTGGGTCAGAGCTGGAAGTGCAACAGCTCCCTCTCCTCTCTTCTTGCCCTTTCTCCTGCTGTGTGCCTCTTTTTCTGTGCTCCTCTTGCACCTTTCACGGACTTCCCTGAGCTCCTCTTACTCTGTGCTCCACTTCCCCTCTGCCTACATGTCCCTTTCCCCATGCCCCTTCTCTGCACTTCCCTCATTCCATGTGTCCTTTTGCCTTTGCCCTCCCACTCCTGTTCCCACGCTTTCCCATGTATTTCATGCCCTTTCCCGCTCCCCGCTGCATTGCATGTCCCTTCCTCATGTTTGCCCTGCTCTGCAGATCCCTATCCCCATGCTCCCCTTCTGCACTGCATGCCCTTTCTCTGTGTCCCCCCACCCCAGCCCCTCTCCCTGCACAGGGGGAGCATGGGGAAGGTGCACATGGTGCAGGGGCAGGGCAGGGAAAGAGACAGGTGGCACAAGAGGAGCGCAAGAAAGGGCCACAGGGAGGGAGCGTGCAGTGGCGGGGACAGCATGGGGGAAAAGGTGCACTCCTCTCACTCCATGTGTCTCTTCTCTTGCACCATTTTCTTGTGCTCCACATGTCCTTTTCCATGTGCCCCTCTTGCTCTGAGCATCATTTCCCCTGTAATCCCCCCGCAGCCCTTTCCCCATGTTCCTCAAGTCCCCTCCCCACACTCGTCCCCACACCTCTTACTGGCCACGTGAGCCGCAGCAGCTGCTTGCCTGGCCTGTACTCGGTTCTAAGATGGAGGTTTCCCCCTCATGCTGAATGAGGGGAAAATAACTCCTTTTATACTCAAGTAAATATGGTATTGCATAACAGGGTTCATTAGGCAGAGGCTCCTCACCATGCATTTTGTTGCTGTGTATGAATCCTTCATCCTCTTTATCAACCATGGTTGGCTCCAAGCAGAATGTGTTTATATTCTCATCAAGGTACCAGCTGAGATTTTCATCTACAGCGCTAAACATCAAGGCAAAGGTTTTAGAAGCATCAGTCCTTTGCATTGTGGAGTCATCTAATGTTCCTAAACAACAAACAAAGAGGAAAGGGCTAAAAAAGTAAAATCACAGATAAACAGGGATTCTGATTTTCTCTGATTTCAAAAAATCCCCAATTTTTGGTTTTAAAAAAGTAACCCAAAATCCACATTTTTCCGTGATTAAAATGAAACACCACTGATATCTATCCATCTATCTATAGATATCTATCTATCTATCTATACAGATATATATATATAT
>JAGPOW010003316.1:180848146-180914019 GCA_030014935.1 Caiman crocodilus
ATATATATATATCACCACATATATATATATCTGCATATTAGTGGTGTTTCATTTTAATCATGGAAAAATGTAGATTTTGGGTTATTTTTTTTATTTATTTTTTTTAAAGCTGAAAGGTGGGGATTTTTTTTTTTTTTTAGCAGAGAAAACCAGCATCCCTTCAGGTAACTACATTTAAAAGTGTACCCTCTTCCAGTGAGTTAGAATGCATTTATGAAATACATTGCTTAGATGCATCACATTTAGAAACCTAATGTAATCCAACTATTTGAATTACATTTAGGGATGTTAATTCAGCTTCATATATGTACGAGGACTGGAAGATCCCCAAAATCTCCTTTGTAGAATAAGTCTAAAGTATTCCAACAATGCAAGCTTAGATGTGAAGCCAGATTAGATTTTTCCCATGGTGAAGACCCCCTCTCTCTCAGAAAATACAGACTTGCCTGAAGCTTGAATGCAAAATACATGGGCCCTATCATTACCCCAGATGCACAACACCTTCCCACATCCTGAAGATCTGACTACCTTTCTCGTATAAATACATATTCCACTTAAACCTGCATGAGAAGAACATTAAGGTTTCAAAGTAAAGCACTCAAGAATGTGAAAGGCAATGTTGAATTTCCCTGACCAACTTTAATCTCTGCCCCAGTGTCTGACAGTCTTCTATGAGACGATCACATGTTGTTTCTCCACAGAGCCCCCGTGATCCAGGTCCATGTATAGACTTGACAGAACTCCGTGGATGGGGCAGCATTTTTATTACTATTTTTGGTTCTTTTTTCATGTCAGGCCCACTTATCATCCAACAACCTCTGCACTGCCCGAGACAAGTGTCTAGCTGAAGTACAGGCTGACTGCAAATTACTTTCCTTCAGAGTAAAAGGGATTGTCTCTGAGCCCCAGTCCTCACCATGGAACGACCCTGGGGTGTCCCTGCTGTGTACTTTCACTTACTAAGGAGTGACACAATCTGAATCATAGCATTTACATCTGCAAACACAAAAAAACTCCTGAAAAGCCAACTCCAGTAGATGGGTGTTATCAATGTTTTTAACTCAGTACCTTTTTTACAAATCAGCAGTGGCCCAATTAAACCAGTGCTGATATCTCTAGGTGTATCAATGTGAGAATGATAAACCCATGTCAAGCATGTTGGGTCTGCTGAGGTGGGGGCATAATTGTTCTTCACTCGCCACGTATATGTGTAATTTCTACCAGGCACGACGAAATCATCCTCTTTGCTTTTGCCACCTGTTCCATCTGGGTAGAGAGCTCCTAACGGAAAAGAAAAAGGCAGTTTTTAGCTCCTGGACAATCTGCTTTTCTTACATGCCTTCATCATTCTTTCTGTTTATTATGCTTCTGACAAATAACCTACAAGTGTTACACACAAAGACAAATGCCGGCTACCACAAACAGTTCTGAAAGGATGCTGCATCCATGGGCTAGTAATGCTGTTGTAATTACCCAGTCTAATTTTGAGAGGTTTCCTCTACAGATGAGAGTAAAAGATTAGGGGATAAAAGAAAAATATCAGTGATTAGGGGATAAAAGAAAAATACAAAAAGCTCCCTGCTTTCATACATGCCAGTAGCTGTGCCCGCAGCCATTACAAAAATGTGCATGAGTTCCCTGAAATGGCTTAGTTTAATTTGCTATGGAGAACAGGGACATCTGCCAAAGCTGCAGAACTGAGTTTATTATTCCAACAATTCCAAAGCTGGAGGTTGGAAAAAGCACATCTCTACTGAAATTTATGAAAAAGGTTAAAAAATTTCAACCATCAATCTGTTTCAGGGGCCCACCTCTTCAACTGTCTTCCTTCTCTTCACTGTCATAACTGAAATCAATGGAGATATGCACAGCTAAAAGTCTGGCTCAGAATACACACTCCTTTAAGCAGTTAAATTAAATGACTAAAATCTTGGGATGAAACCCCCAATCTTCCACTGAATAACAAGACTAGCACAGACAGCCCTGAATTGCCACACACTAAAGAAAGCAAAAATATTTGAAATATAAAAGAAAGGTTCCGGGTTGACTACTAGGGTCCAGAGAAAGCAAATAGCGCTTCTTTTAAGGGAGACACAGCAATGCAACTACAAGTTGAAATTTCTGGGTGTGCTGTACAGGAAGTCAGACTACTTAATAGGAACATGTCCACCAATATAGTGCTAAGGGACACAGCCGAGTAAACATGTATCACCCACACGGCATGGGCCAAGTGCTGAGAAAATGTCACGTGGTTTCTTTTCGAGCATGTAATGCTCTCAGTCTTGAACATGCTTAGTAGAGCAGCATTGGGCATGCCTATCACTTACCAAAGCTACATTAGAGTTGTTCAGCACTTCGTGTACACAGAAAGAAGGCAGGCATGTCTTCAAAGCAGTGTTTGCTTTGCAAGCACAGTCCAAGATGGGCCTTAACTGCTGTAATTTTCCCAGAGACTCTTAAAAATCATTGAAAGCATTGATGACTACAGGACTAAATGCACACAGTGCATGTTAATTTTTTCTTAGGTATTAGGGTTGGATGAACGTGGCTGCATGCTTCCATGGCACAACATTAAGTCACCTCTGGAAAAGCCTCATAAAGAACGATGCAAGCATAATCATGTACTCTTAGAAATTTTGCTCGTAAGAAAGCAGCCTGCTGGAATGGTGACTTCCCACATATGCTAGAGGTGAATTTTGCCCTTCTCAAATTTTTGACTGGAGAAGAAAACTAGAAATGAAGGGAAGAACAAAGCTGCATTTCCATGAAAAGTGAACAACATAATAAATAGTCCTCAGTTGCTACTGATAATTTTACTAGGGGCTGACCTAAAATTCTTTGAGGTCAGTAAACATCGCCCCACTGACTTCCATGACCCTCGGCCAAGGCCTTTCCCTACTGTAGTCACTAAACCAAAGGAAGGGTTGGGAAGAGGAAAAGAGCATTATGAAAGAGAAAAATATGGCTATAACTGTTTCTTACCTTCAGACTCTTTGTCATAGAAGACACCATGTGGATGCATGGAATATGGACGTGAACCAAAGTTCTTTAAATGGACAATAAAGATATCCTCTTCTTCAGCCTTCAAGATTGGGCCAAGGAACCCCAGCCAGGTAGCTTTGGGGATCTCTCGTGTGTAAGTACCATCTGTGAACTGCCTGTAGATAGCCTTTTTGTAAATACTGCCTATCCTGATGGGTCCTCTTTTCACGTAGAAACTTGCTTGTCTACAGCATGGAGGGCAAAAGAGTTAAAAGACAGAAATGCTTTGTAATGAACTAAACAAAAGTTGGTGCTTACAGTTTATGCAAGTAAAGCTATTTACTTCAGTGGGACAAGCCATCTAGCGCCCTGATCTGACCAAAGGTTGAAGAGATCCTAGATCTTACCCTGGTATGGACTGTCATGGACCATGGACTGCCCACTCCTTCCTGCTCTGGGTATGCAGAACGCTGGAAATGAAGCAATGCAGCTGGTTCTCAGCCGCCCTGAGCATGCAGCAATAAGCACACCCAAGACACGATTCCTAAGAGTGGTGTTCTGGCCTATTTCTACAGCAGCTACATTGCCTAACTTGAAGGCATAGAGGCCCTGTAGACAGAAGTCTTTCTTCAGTGTTTTCTTTACAGTTTCAGTTCCACTCTATTCTTCCTCTTGTAGAAAGAACAGAAGGGAAAGAGTACCTGGAGGGAAAACCCCAAGTGCCCTGTAGACCCAGAAAAAGGAGAGCAAAGTACAGGAATTAATTCTCAAGTTCTTTAACTCAGGAATTAATTCTGGCCCCAGCTTTAAAAAATTCCATGGACTTTAAGGCCAGAAGGGGATAAACTAAATATATTGAGTTTCCTTAGTCTATAAGACAGACTATTACACTGACCTCAAATCTTACCTAAAGGTATTTTCTGAACCACTTCAATATTTCAAAATCTTTTTCGAAGTATGTATAGTATCCCAATAATAGTCTTACTAATGCCAGATATAGGGTTACTGCCATTCCTTTACTGATGCTCCCTAGTTTATACACCCCAAAATAGTCTGCCTCTCGGCTACAACATCACAGTAGAAGTCAACATTCAATTGACTCTCACTCATTTTTAGGGCAACTGCCATCCAGAATGTAGTTCCTCAGCATACTAATGGGATGTATATTCTTTGTTCACAAGTGTCCCAAATAAGCCAACTCTACCAAGCAAACAAAATCAGTGTTTACCACTCCACAAATTCTTGCATCATCTACAAGTTTTACCAGCAATGATTTTGATCATATTTTCTCCCAGATCAGTGATAAAGATATTGAACTGATAAAAATAATGAATAACTAGGCTTAACATCAAATTCCAAGGAACAACTGGCCACCTTCTTTAGATGGTCTATGGCTTTTTTTCAGGTGTGCCTGCCAATCACCAGTGATTGAACTGAGAATCTGTCCTCATGTAGCTGCTCAGGTGTATATCCCAAGGAGATGACTGCTCTTTCCCTCCATTTGAATGCGCCAACGTGTTATTTGCAGCTACTGTATCTAGTACCCAAATGGAAGTAGATACCTCTCTCTTTACAAGTATTCAGTTCCTCTTGGTCCTATTAAATATAACCAGTGCCCAGCACAGACTGCTTCTGGTTATATTTAATACCTCCTACTTCTCTTTTCTTCGGGGATGGATCCAGGATTTGGCAAAGGAGGGTGTGGGAGCAGCAACCCGGGCTGCAGGGAGGGCTGCAGCCGTCACTCCCAGCCTCTCTGCTTCACCCATTGATGCAGGGGAACATTTAAAAGTCCAGAAAGCGGGTAAGAATTCCACCCCCTATTCCTTCCAGCCAGTCATGTCCCTTCCCCAGCCCGTCCCCACTCCCTCACCCAGCCTTTTGCTGCTATATTCCTCCCTGTCCTGGGCTCAGGGGAAGCTTCAAAGCTGCTTCTCACCCACTCCAACTGGTTGCACAGGGACTGGGAAATCCTTGTCATGCTTTCTGTTCTCTCCTGTTCCCTTGATACCAATTTGAACAGATATGTTGTAATGCTACCCAAATCTGGTTGCCCTAGACTCTTCTGCTATGCAAGTTTATTAGCTGTGTACCCAGAACTTATTATGGTTGGAGTGTTGTTGTAGCCACGATGGTCCAGGAAATATGCAAAAAGCAATGAGTTTTGTGATATCTTTTTAAGAACCAGAAATATTAGACAAGTGTTTGGGCTCTTCTTTCAGACCTGAAAAGAACACTTGGTGCCCAAAAGCTTATCTAACAATTTTCCCGACTGCATAGTTGGTCCAATAAATGACATCACTGAAACGCCTCGCTTTCTACACCTTGAACATGTCCTCCAGTACAGCCATCAATTTTCACATCATCCACAGGAAGTTTCTGTCTTCAAAAGGGAACAGAACATGGCACTTCCTTTGCCAGTCACAAAAGCTTTCCATCTTTGATTATTCCTTATCAGTTATGAAAGAGATGCAGTAAAAGCTCCCTTGTCCTTCAGAAATCCCCCTGCTAGCCACTCCTGTTTTGCCTGCAAGCTGAATATTTTAAGCAGTCCTTTTTCGTCTGGACAAGCAACATATCTGTGCTTCTTAGCTTACACTGATTTTGTTCAGTTTACATTAGGATCATAGGAAAGTAGGGCTGGAAGAGCCCTCATAAGGTCATCCAGTCCAGCCCCCTGCTCAAGGCATTATCCCTGCTGAAACCATCCCCAACAACTGTCTGTCTAACCTGCTCTTGAAAATTCCCAGGGATGAAGATCATACCACTTCCCCAGGTAGTCTGTTTCAGTGTATAACCACTCTCATAGTTAGAAAGTTCCTCCTAATCTCCAACCTAAATTTCCTCTGCTGAAGCTTGAAGCCATTGCTCCTAGTTCTGTCCCCTAAAGCAACAGAGAAAAGTGTACCATCATATTTTATAATCAACCTTCAGGTACCTGAGGATTGTTATTAAATGCACCCTCACTTTTCTCTTTTCCAGACAAAACAGTCCTAGGTATTTCAGACTCATAAGTCATGTTTCCCAAGCCTCAAATCAGTCTTGTCACTCTCCATTAGACTCTTTCAAATCTGCCCCCATTTTCCTTGAATTGTGGGACCCGAAACAGGACACAGTACTGCAGGTGAGACCTCACCAGTGCTGACATAGAGAACAAAAATAACTTCCCTTCATTTGTGAGACATTCGTGATGATACAACTCGGTATGTTGCTGGCTTTTTATTTTTATTTTTTTGCAACAAGAGCATACTGTTGGTTCATAGTCAGCATAAGATCTACTCACTGTTACCCCCCAGTCCTTCTCTACTGCACAGCAGCCTAGACAACCATTCCACAGTCAGTATTTATACAGACAATTATTCCATCCTTGGAACTTGTTTCTGTTGTATTTCACCTGATTGATTTTGGACCATTTCTCTAGCTTATCTAGGTCATTCTGGATCCTACCCCTAGCTTTCAGAGTGCCTGCAACTCCACTCCACTTCATGCCATTTGCCATTTTGCTAATTGTGCACTCGATCCCATTGTCCAAATCATTAGCGAAGATGTTGAACAATATCGGATGCAGGACAAACCCCTGAAGATAAACCTTTTATCTATAATTACCTGGATCCACCTTCTTCCCTTTCATATAGATGGGCCCTTTTCCAATATTTGCCCATTTCCATTCATCTGGGATCTCTCTTGACCTCAATGAGTTCTTGAAGAGTATAGTCAACGGCTCTGAAATTACCTCAGCCAATTTTTTCAGTACCCTAGGACATAACTCTTCTGGCCCTGCTAACTCAAAAACATCTAGCTTCACATATGTGCATTTTTTTATGGAAATCCCTAACTTGTTCTTCCACTACTGTAGGCTGTATTCTTCCCTATCTTTGGTGTCAGGTGAGCTCATCACCGGGTAGCTGACTTTGTTCCCGAATACTGAAGTAAAAAAGACATTCAATACTACAGCTTTCTCTGCATTGTTTGTAACTAGGCTGCTTTCTATATCGCTTCTCGGCCTTTTGAAGGCTCAGACCAAGGGACTCACTCTTTCCTTGGTTTTCCTCTTACTTCCAACATACTTGTAGAATCCTTTTAAGTGCCTTTTACATCCTTTTCTAGTTGGTTTTACATTGCACAAAACGAATGTACATTATAAAAAGGTCCAGAGTGAACAGTGAACAGATGCACAGTTTTTTCCAGGGTAGTGGATGACAACAGATGCTATTCTAGTGGCTTGTCACTAGGTGGTGAAGTACCAGGCAACTGCCTGAATGCATTGAGGAAACAGTAAACCAAGTATGGAAGCAAAAAGACACCCCCTACACCAATTTCCCCTGGGCAAAACCTTTTACTGGGAAGGGGGGTGTAGTCCCAGGCAAAACCCTGGTGGGAGGTGCTGAATACTGGAGAGCAAGGAATGGGTAAGGAGGGGTCAGTCCTACCAGCCCCAGTGCCTCCGTTTCAAACATGTGCTGTTGGCACAGAGCAGTTTACTCAGACAGGTTGTCACTAATGATGATAATATAGTAGCAGTGCAGAGTCCCTGCCCCTGGGAACTGCTACTATAGCAACAAGCAAGGGCTGGTGCTGCTGCAGTCCATGGGCTCCCCAGGGAGCCGCTAGTCCATCATCTCCTCTAACTGGGTGCCTGGAGCTAGTGCCCCACTCACTTACCCCAAGTTATGCTATTGATTTTAACCTACATAGTGTAATTTTATCTTTGCTTTTCCACAGAGTACTTCTACAGTGCTTTATTCCATTTGTTTTCTACTTGCCTGCCTGCATCCTTTGACTTAAAATGGACCACTGGCATGTATATAGTCAAGTATAGGCTTAAGTAATTTACTGAACCCAACCAAAAAGGCCTCATTCAGACTCTGGTGGTGTGGACTCCATGCAAATCTTTAGATCATCCCCGAGTCTGATTTAATTTTCCTAGGACACCATTTCCAGCCCAGAAATGTCACTCATGCATCTAGATGCAACTTCAAAGGAGCTGCCAAAAGGAAATGAATCATAATCCTTTAAGGTTAATATTAATTTAATTTTCCCAGCTCTCTGTAAAAACCAGTATGCTCATTCCAAAAAGGAAAATATTAAACAATAGTGTAACACATATTCCATTTTATCAAGGCTGTTCATCTGGTTTTGTAGTGAATGTACGTGAGTTAGGTGCAAGTTCTCCACCTACTTCCCCCCCATTATTTAGGGAAATTATTCTGTCAAGAAATGTTATCTTTGATCTCAAGAGCCACAATTCTGGATTTAAGATTTGAAAGATTGCACAACTGCCATACAGGAATCATTGGTTAGCACAGTGGGAAACATCAACATCATCACATACGTGCATTAAACAGTATTTTACATGGCAAAAAATCTTCTGTGTATATGCCCAAATTCCCACTGATTATTACCTGTCAGCTCTGTGTTCCTGAGGGAGCCCTGGCACCCAGCTTACAAAGGACTGGACTTACAAATTACTTTTTCTATCCCCCGCCCCTCCCCCCACCCCAGAACTAAGCAGAAGAAAAGTTTAATAGGCATCTTGGGCTGTACATTCCCCGGTCCCAGTATGGGAAGTCTATTTAAACTTGAGTGACTAAATCTCGGCTGCCGGGTTAGGGAATGCTGAGGCGAGAAACCGAGTAAGAGGAGGTATGGGTAACATTTGAACAATGGTTAAGGATTCATCACAGCATCCAGCCCGTTGGAGATCTGACCACAAATGCTGTCATACTTTTCCCGGGATGATGGTGGAAGTCCTCCCCGCAAAGTTTATGAACACTCCAAGTAATTAATCCCTTTAAGTCTGTTAAAAGACTACAGTAAAACCTGAAAGTCACGCTAAGATGAGGATTATTTACAACAGGTAAAATACAAAACATGGATGCTGACTTTACAGTGCAAGCATTGATAGGCCATCTGAGAAGAAACAATATGGTATCCCTTCCAGTATATCTTCTATATTCATGATAATTTCAAGCTGGCTCCTCGGTGTCTGGTTACTCCTTAAAACTTGATGTTTTTTCTGGTTGTTAATTAGTTTCTTAAGATGTTCCAAACCAGATAACCCCTTGTCACTGGAAAAGGTAATTTGTTTAAATTTAAACTGTTTATGTAACAGAATTTTCCCTGTCAGTTATGGCTTGGGACTCTCTTGATTTACACAATGAAAATAATGCTTTGAAGAGGCTAGACTAAGGGTATAAGAAATCTGTAAAGCAGCAAACAGTGTTCTTCAAGAAAGAAATCTCTCTGACACCATCCGCTGTTGTTCTCGAGAAGCTGAGAAAAACAGATCGTCTCCCTTCCACAGTCGTGTTAGAAATTTTGCTTGTCAACAAATCACCCGAGTGCCTTGGAATAGTGAGATCCCAGCTCTCGCTCTCACTCTCTTGGTCTTTCTCCCTCTTTCTCTCTCTCTCTCTCTTTTTCTTTTTCTCTCTATGCCTAGCTTTCTGAACCTAAATTGTATTAGTTAAGCTTCAGCTAAGCTTCCACAAATACTCAATTAAACCAGGGTAATATTATAATTGTTTTGTTTGTTTACCATTATAAATTTTGTATATTTAGCAATAAATAATTTTTATAGTCAAACTGGTGGTAATTGGGTCTATGTTTCCTTCTTTACTTCTACTTCCCCACTTGCTCTGCAGCAACACTTCTTTTACCTAAGCCAAAGATCCTTGTGGAGCCCAGAAATGCTGTGGGGTCTGCTCATCAAGAGGCTACCACTACTAGGACAGTTAGGGGAAAAGATTGGGACGTGCTGAGTTTGAGACACATAAGGGAATCAGCTTGTATAGGCTGATTAACCTAGTTTCACTCAGACGTGTCCTAATGAACTGAATGTTGGCCCATGAAGGTGTCAGCTGAACACCCAGTCAGTTTCAGAGGTATTCTGTTCATCTGTGTGCTTGTGTCTGACTGCATTTTATTGTCACCTTAATGAATTGATTCCTGGCACGTACATGCTGATCAACCCAGCTGGGTCAGGTGTATCATGTTAATGTGTGTGTGTGTGTGTGTGTGTGTGTGTGTGTGTGTGTGTGTGTGTGTGTGTGTGTGTGTGTATTTGACTAATGTAGTGGCTGGAGGAACCCAGCCCCACTGAAACCGAATGCTGTAAGGAAGTTGTACCGGGGGTGAGGACTTGCAGAAGGGAGAGATACAGCTCCATATAGAAACACAAGTAGCACAAGCAGCACATTGATAGAATTACAAAGACCCTAGAAATGTATCCCTAATAAATGAACACACCCCAAAGTGATGGGCAAATCTGGTAACAGTGATGTAATAGAAATGAACCTTATTTTGTTTCCTTTTTTTTGTCTTAATTTTTATCATGGCAAAGCATTTTTGGTAATGGTATTCATCTTAGCTATTATGCTGTAGGGTGCAAAATATCCCCTAGAACAAAGATATTGTCGGCACGTCTACATGTTCATTAATGTGCCATAATTATGGTACATTAAGTTTATTACCTGTAATAACAGGCGCTACGTTAATGTGCTGAAATTGATGCTACTGCGCAGTAGTGCCAGCACATGCTTTTTTGTGATGCTAATGCGCAGTAGACTAATTCTACTGCACAGTAGTGAATTAGCATGGTTTTTTCTGCTGTGCTAATGTGCTTCTAGCATCTTGCGTAGATGCACCCATAGAGACCTTGAAGCAAAAAATGGCACCAGCTGGTACAAATACAACATATTCTCAAAATCTGAAATCAGATTCTTCTCAGTCATAATCTGAACGGCTCTTTGAGTTTACATAGCTACTTTAAATTATAGTAATAGCCACTGAAAAGTCAATACTTGCTAACAGTGACCAGTTTTTACTATGTTTGGATTCCTCTGCAAAGCCAATAATACAGCATCTTTATTTCACTGAGTAACTACTATAGGCAAATGTCAAATTTAAATGATTACCACCCTGCTGGGACCCCACAAGTTAAATGTCATTTTTCTTTTAAAATAAACATGTTGCAATTTTTTCCCTTAGTATGTATGCTTGTCTCTCTGGCTGTGCCTACAACCAGTTGTTTCTCCAGATAGCAGTTGATGTTTTAACCTGTGAGACATGTCAAACTGATTTATGTCAAACCGGTTTATGGAACTTCTGTCTCAGATCCTTTCCTGGTTCAAGCTAAATCACAGTCCTCCAATATCCCAGGATGCTTTGCAGCCCTGGGCTATGCTACCTGCTCCACTGGAAGGGGGACTGACTTGCCCCTCTGCTCCTTAGCCTGCTTCTTGCCTGTGTCTGTCAGCCCACAGGGACAGGGGTTGCCTCAGCCCCTACAAGTCTCAGGCAATGTCAGGAGCGGAGGGAAGTTCTCCTGCTCCTCCACAGCCAGTTTTGCCTTGGCTGCTTTGAGTCTGAGGCAAAACTAATGCAGGGGAGCAGAGGAATTTCCCTCCGTTCCCAGAGCTATCCCAGAGACTTGCAGCAGCTAAGGCAAGGGGTTGGGGAAGGAAGGATTCCCCTCAGCTCCCTTGGGCTGGGGGACCCTGGACTGGGGTGGGGGGAATCCCCCACAAGACAGGGGCTCCTCAGTGTCTCCATGCTGCTGCATGGGCAGGCACCCAGCCTGGAGGACTGCTTCTCCCTCCCTCTTGTGGCAGCTGCTGAGCAATCAGCAACTGGGAAGATGGACGGGGGAAATTCCCTTTGGCTCCCTAGGCTGCCTGGGCTGGGGAAACCACACTGGGAGAAACACCCTGAGGGGGAGGCTTCCCCAAGGGGGGCCAGCACCTGGAGAGGGGGCTTCTTAACCCCCTGAGGGGGAACAGCAGGGGTTCGGGGACAATTGGCTGGGGCAATGGCCAGCAGGCTGGGAGATGTACTCTAATGCCCCCAGCCTACTGGTCTGAGTCACTGCAGACCTCCTCCTGCTTTTCCCAATTGAAAACTGAATGTCAGTTCAGTTTGTTATTTGTTCAACCTATGCAGCTCAGAGGAAGCTGCCTAGATTGAACTGATTCAGCCTTAGGCTTTTTGACTGTCTGTATTTAGCCTTCAAGGTCGACTTAAAGTTAAAGACATTTAAAATATTCGAGCCAAAACTAATGCAGAATTCACTAGAAGTAACCAGGACTCTTCATAAACAACTCAACCTTACCCTGAGGCTGATGCAGATTGGGATAGGTAGAGAAGGAGCAGCCTTCAAGCACCAGTGTCGGGAGGTATTTTCTTCTGGCAAAGCCTTGATGTCTACATTGGCACTAATGCTCACTGGCTTGAGCTCCCCTTACTGCAAATATCTGGATAACATTCATGCTCCACTCAAATAATACACCTCTCCCCTTGGGGCATCTAACCCTTCTGGAAGGGCTCAGGGTACCTTCTCCCCTGCGTACCCCAATCCTCTGCAGTCTAAATGTGGCAGCTCTATTATAAGAAGTAGTACATGGGAAAGGACTCTGTACCCTCTTCCACCCACACACATGTATTGTCTTACTATAGATTTCAAAATTCAGTGCATTTGTATTCATCCATAGGCATGTTGTTCATATTAAGTGTAACCTGTGAAATATGGGTCTCACTTAAAATACTCTGAATAGTTAATATTTGTATAATAGGTAGAAGCTTCAAACACAATTAGGGTCCTATAAAGCTAGGCACTGCACCAATGCATAGTCAGAAAGAGCTCTTGCCTTTACAAGCTTCCAGTCCAAAGAGATAAGTGAGACAAAGGATGGGAGAAAGCATACAGAGGACTGAGGCAGAGATATTATGGAACGCAGGGTCCTGGGTCATGACTAGGGTTGCCAGTCCTCCAGAATTGCCCTATTATCTCCAAGAATTAGATATAAATCTTCAGGAGACTGATGAGAATCACCTGGTAGATAAATGATAGGGCATTCATTAAAATAAATATTAAATGTTGAATCCAATTTATACAGTAGTCCAGTGGGTTTTTAAAATGTAGCAGTAATGTGCATTTGCCTTCCGGATGTAAAGTCCACTCAGTACAGGAGATCAGTCATTAATGTCATTATGTCACGTGATAAAACCTTCCAGAATAGATTCAAATAGAGCTGGCAACCCTAGCCATGACAAAGAATCCTAGACAGTGCAGTAACACAAACAGAAATACTTTCAAGAATTTTCCAAGCAAATTCACTTTGGCCATCAATGACATAGCCAGGAATTGAACCCAGATTTCTTGAGTTCTTGTCATAATCACAAGACCATCTTTCCTCCAAAACAACAATGTTACTTCCAAATATTACACTTCAGGGAAGAGACTATCAAATCAAATCTCAGTATATCCACAAAACCAGAAAACCTCCCATTAAAACTTACTATTCAAATAAGGTAATTTTTTAGAATATGCCTGTAATAATACAGCCAACAACTCTGATTTATTTACTCAAAAGTAACCAAGGATCAGTGATTCTACATTTTTCAGGGCTGTTTTGCATAAGAAATCAGATAGTTCCTGAGGAATAGCATTCTTCAAAGGAACCCATCCCTAATTTATATGTATCAGTACTCTTAGAGCCGGTTTCATTTGCAACTTCTTTGTCTTGGTATTCCCTACAATGAAACTGGAATCATAGGAATGCTTTGAGGATTGATTAAAGTTTGAAGATCTGCAGAAATCTGAGGCAAATTCTAAGCTAAGCAAATTGTAGAGCACAGCCCACCCAAAGCATACAGTTCATTCCCATCTGGAATCCCATTAATCCAAAGGTTTTGTGGAACCAGATTATCCAGCATTGCTAACTGTTTTAACAATTGATTTATTTGAAATAATTACTAAAAATTAAGGCTTGTATACACAAAGAGTTATTCATGAATAGCTATTTTTGACTAACTACTGCCAATCAGATATTCCTGACTAACTGCGTCTGTGAATGTTCTTATTCCAAATAAGACAGCCTTATCCCAAATCAGTTCAATCCAACATGGGAATACATTACAATAATTATGAATGAGGGTCTCTTATACTAAAATAATTGATCTAATTAAACAAGAGATAATAATGAATACCTATTCTTTAAATTCATTGCCTTATTTTAGTCTGAAGTAATTCCCCTATGTAAACAAACCCTTAAGAATTAACATCCTGTAAAAATTAGCTTATCGCAATTAACAAAGAAAGGGCCTGAAATTCTTAATACAAAAGTTTCCTTACCTCTGTTGATGAAATAGTGTAGACTTGAAAGTAAATAAACTGCTTAGTATGTGGGAACACAAAGGACAAAAGATTGCAAAAATATTACTAAAATTGCATTTTACATTGCCCTAGTCTTCGCCCCAATAGAGCAAGTCATCTACAAGATCCAAAGAGCCACGCATATCTTCTTCTGGAACTCCAGATGGGAGAAAGTGGTGAGAACCACACTGTACAAAGCAAAATGGTTTGGAGGCAGAAGAATGCCAGATGTCCTGCTGTTCCTCTGGGCCAAGTACAGGAGCCACTAGCAACAGGGACAGAATCCAAAACACCTTGCTTTGTAAAGTATTTTGCAGGACAACTACAGTGACAGTGGCGAGTGTACACAATGACCAATGTGAGCCCATGGACCATGGAATCCCCGTGGTTTTATGAGGTCCTGAAACACTTCAAGGACAAACACAAACTGCATGATGAGGCTCCAGTGATGCTGGTGACCCACCGCAAGATGCAAGAAGTGTTAAGGACATGAAACATCATACTGCCTGTGGAACTACTAACTGGTGACAGCTGCCAAGCCACATGACAATGAATCTTCCACAAGGACCTACAGAAGGAGCACAGAGACTTGAACAGGCAGGTAGCCCACTGGGCACTCTTTGTGCAGACACAGAAAAACAGTGCAAGCCAGAGAGGCCCATCCAACTTCCCCAGGCAAGCCTGCTAGTGGGAGACATAAAAAAAATCATCTGCCTCTTCTGGGACTGCTCATTTGCCAGAGAGATGTGGAAGAGACTATACATACCCTAGTGGTGACAGGTTTCATAACCATAATGCTGGAGGGTAGAGCTAGGTTTCAGACTGACCTCAAGAAATTGGAAGATTGGACCAAAAAAAAAAATCTCATGAGGTTCAAGAAGGACAAGTGGAAAGTCCTGCGCTTAGGACAATCCTATTCACCAGTACTAACTAGGGGCTGACTAGCTAGGCAGCAGCTCTGCAGATAAGGACCTGATGGTTATAGTGGACAATAAGCTGACTATAAGCCAACAGTGTGGCCCTGTTGCCGAGAAAGCTAACAGCATATTGGGCTGCATTGGTAGGTGTGTTGTCAGCAGATCAAGGGACGTGATTATTCCCCTCTATCCAGCGCTGTGGAGGCCACATCTGGAGTATTGCATTCAGTTTTGGGCCCCCTCTACAGAAAGAATGTGGACAAATCGGAGAGCAACATAAACGGTTAGAGAGCTGGGGAACATGACCTATAGTTTCATAGCTTCATAGTTGTTAGGGGCTGGAAGGGACCTTTGCAGATCATTGGGTCCAGCCCCCCGGCACTTGGTCAGAAAAGACTGCTGGGATCAGATGACCCCAGCAAGATGAGCATCAAGACATTTTGAAGATTGCAAGGGTGGGTGACTATACCATCTCTGGTGGGAGCCTGTTCCATACCCTTGGCACTTGACTTGTAAAGTTTTTCTTTATGTCTAGCCTGAAGTGATCCTCAACCAGCTTGTGACCATTATTTCTTGTCCCCCACCCAGGGGGCCTTGGTGAACAGATGCTCAGCCCACCTTTGATATACTTATAGGCTGCCACCAAGTCCCCTCTGAGTCTTCTCTTCTCCACACTGAACAGTCCCAAGTCTTTCAGCCTCTCCTCATATGACCTGGTCTCTAGGCCTGTAATCATGCCCGTGGCCCTCCTTCGGACTCTCTTGGGCTTCTCCACATTCTTCCTGAAGTGCAGCGCCATAACTGGATGCAGTATTCCAGTTACAGTCTCACCAAAGCCGAGTAGAGAGGGAGGATGACATCTTTAGTCTTCCTCAAGATGCCTTGGTGGATGTATGCCAGTGTTTGATTAGCTTTGCCAGTTATGGCATTGCACTGGTGGCTCCTGTTCATTTTGTTGCCTATCACAACATCCAGGCCTCGTTCAGATGTGGTGCTAGCAAGCGTAGCACTGCTGAGCCTGTAAGCGTGTTGTGGATTATTTCTCCCCAGATGGAGCACTTTACATTTATCCATATTAAATGACATCTGATTGAGGTCCACCCACCTCATGAGCCTGTCCAGGTCGGCCTGTATTGCCAGCCTGTCTTTAAACATGACCACATTCTCCCATAGTTTGGTGTTGTCAGCGAATGTTGCCCAAATTCAAAGAGTTGATGAATATGTTGAAAAGCACTGATCCAAGTACTGAACCCTGAAGGATGCCACTGGTCACGCTCTACCATGATGATTCAGTACCATCAATCCATACTCTCTGGGTCCTACCATGGAGCCAGTTACCTAGCCAATGGGCTGTAAAGTATTCGAGGCCGCATTTTCCTAATTTTTTTCATGAGGAGTTTGTGGGAGAACAGGTCAAAGGCCTTTTGGAGTGCAGGTATATGGCATCAACCTCATTTCTCCATCCAGGTGGCAAGTAACCTGATCACAGAAGGAAATGATGTTGGTCTAGCATGACCTGCCCAGAATGAAGCCATGTTCGCTATTCTTCAGAGTACTGCCTTCTCCAGTGAGGAGAGGCTGAGAGAACTGGGCTTATTTAGTCTAGAGAAGAGAAGACTGAGAGGGGATTTAATAACATCTTCAACTACCTAAAGGGTGGTTCCAAAGAGGATGGAGTTAGAGTGTTCTTGGTGGTGGCAGATGACAGAACAAGGAGCAATGGTCTCAAACTGAAGCAAGCGAGGGTTAGAGTAGATTATTAGGAAAACCTCTCTCACCTGGGGAATAGAAAAATACTGGAACCTGTTATCCAGAGAGGCGGTGGAATCTTTCCTTGGAGGTGTTCAAGACCAAGTAAGACAAAGCCTTGGCTTGGATGATCTAGTTAGGGGTGGTCCTGTTTTGAGCAGGGGGTTGGACTAAATGACCCCTTCTATCCTCTAATTTTCTATGATTCTATGATGGGTGCATAGGCACATGGGTGTGCGGTACTATGTTGCCACACCTATGTTTAATTACAGGTCAGTGTTTTCAAATTTATGTCTTTGTGCTCAAAGAGAGCAGGGTCTGACAGTAAGGATGGGAGGGAAGATGTTGAGGGAGAAGTTGAGTGAGAGCAGAGTGCAAGGGGGCTACCTGATCCCACAAATTTATTTTCCCTCATATAGCAGAAGGGAGAGGGGCTAATTCAAGACAAACCTCCAATAATTACATTCTATATCTGGAAAAATTAGAACAAATGTATAATTTTCAGTGTATAGAATCTAATTTTGAGGGGGGTTGTCTTGTAATCAGAGTCATTTTATGGTCAAGCGAAGTAGCAATAATTTCTGAGTAATAAGAAGCCCCACTTCTGAGTGATTTAAAAAAAAACCTGAAACACATGAAGTTTATGGGTTTGCAGCCAAATTATTATTTCATTAGATAATAATCTTTCAGTTTTACTGAAAGACTCCAAGGAATGTAAATGAATTTGCACCTTTTTTCCCACAGCTTTGCACAGACTTAATTATCAGTCATTTCTCTTCTAACAAGCCAGTCCATTTCTTGAGTTTTGTTCCATAACCATCACATCCATTCTAAAGCAAAAGTGTGAAGCACATTTCTAGTTATGAATATGGCATTTTTGGTACTTTTGTAGTAATGAATTGTACATTTGCTTATGTTTCTAAAAATTGTTTTAAAAATTTGTACATTGGCACATTCTTTTGAAACACAACACACAGGAGGGATGGAAAAATCCTGCCTTGGCCTGGGAATGCCTGGATAGACATACAGGCACTTTCATTTCTAACTTCGATGACTATGACATGCCTCTTCTAACATGGACTTCCCCACCTGGGCAGAATTCCAGCGACTTCCAGCTCCATCCCAATCCTTGTACATTATCCTAACCTGTTCTCTAGAGCAGAGAAAGACCAGAGGAAGGGTCCTTAATTTTCTCCAGGATATTAAAAACCAAAAAGCAGAATCTCAGAAATGTTCTCCATGGATCATAAACTCCCCCTGTTCAGCAGCAGAGCAGCTATGCCAAACCACAGTACTACTCTACAGCAAAGCCTGTTCTTTAAGACTTCCTACCTGGAGCATAATAAAGGGAGATTCAATCTTACCTCTGCATCAGGAGGTTGAGGCAAGATTCAACAAGGTACTTTAGCATGTGCCTAAATTTAAATCCAAGTAATCCCATGAATTTCAAGGGAACTAACTCACATGTTAGATTTGAGCACCTACTTCCATAGCTTCCTAAACTACAGTTAATGTATATTATACCATCTACTTACTGCTTATCCCACTTTTGGATATCATATATACCTGCATCCTGATAAGTCCTCCTTTCCCATCTCTGTCTCACTTGTGACACAGACATACTCAAGCTCTTTGCTTTTTCCTTGTTTTTACCTCTGATCAAAGGTAGCAGAATTATGATTTTGCCTTGGGCAAATACAGAAATACCCAGGCCCTTGCAAAGTAAACACTGGCAGTTTTTAAAGCTACAATAAAATAAAATAAAATACACTTTTATTTACTTTTTGAGAATGACAAAATCCTGACTTTTCACCCTCCCAGATGGTAGCTTTTCCCCACCTTTCCCCCACCAATCAATAACAGAAAAAAGTTAATTTTGAAAACTGAAAATAATAATGATTCAATCCAACTCCCATGCAAGTCCGCAAGGGGCTGCTGTCTATTGTCTTGAATGGAGGTTGGATCAGGACTCACGTGCTTATTGCAAAAACATCAGTCAGTGCTGAAAAAAGCCCAAGTCCACTAAAGATACAAACGGAAGACATTTAAAGCAGTCATGCTAAACTAGTGATTTGTCATTTGACACTATAATATAGATCTGATTTACCAGAAATATGAGCGACTTACTCGTCGTCTGTGAGGAGTTGTCCTGTAATCAGATTTTTCCCAGTCGGTGCATAGTCCCAGTTCTCCTCCACAATCCCAATGTAATAGGTTCTGGTAGTTGCTTCTGCTAACACAAACAGCAGAGGGAATTTCAGAGCAAAAAGGCAGCTGCTAAGCTTCAAAGGAAACATTTGTAGTTCTAATTGCAACTCAGGCAGCAGGCAGCATGCACCAGACAGCTCGCGCTTCCCTCCCTCCAGCTCTCAGCAACTTCTAAATAAGAAAGGGACAAAGCAAAGCTCCTCCTATTCAGCAGTTTGGAGCTGGGATAGGTAGAAAGCCTGGACATGCAGAGCAGGCTGATGGGGGGGGTTGCCATGGTGACAGGACTTTTGCCAGTCTTTCAATGAATGTGTAACTGGCCTGTTTGTATTTGCCTTTCAAGTCCAGGAGGCAGGGTTTTTAGGAGTATGGATGCTTGTTTGTCCCTCCTTTTCCAGCACTGGGAGCTTGTAACATTAAGGCATGGTTGGATGTTGATCCTTTTGCCATCCCTCTCACAACCACAGACACACATACTCCTTTTAATATTTCTGGAGATGTAAGTCATGAGCTGTTTTCCAGAAGACTTAAAAAAAAAAAAAGAATCAGGCCTCTGCAAAGTTTTCAACTTTGACACCTAGAAAACAGAGGCAGAGAGAAAGGTTGTTTCGTGATTTTATTTTACTTCTAAGTGATAGGGTGCAAAAAGCCCAGGAGCAAGTCTAGGAGAGGGTCAGAAATTGAACACTGCTCCCCCCCCCAGAAACAGTCTCCTGCTCATCCTTCCACTCCCAGCACCCTCCTACTGGACATAAGAACAACACAAGATTTTCACAAGTATCCAAGGTGCAGACAGGCATCTAGTGGGATATTCTAAAGCACCTGGCTGTCTAACCCCCGGTCAAATCCATGGGGTTTGGGTGCTAGGGCACTTATGAAAATCCCATAACGTGCTTATCTGCATCTTTAGCAACCTATGTCCCTTGCGGAGACCTGATAGTAAGTAACTCAGAAGCTCCTATCCCATTGATTTTCATTGGAGATGTGCTCTGGCATCACTCAGGCACTTTTTCCAAACACTGCTCACTCTGTCTGACCTCAATCTGTGGCAGACGAATAGACTGGATGACTGACAAGGCCTTTTCCAACTCTAATGGCTGTCCTCTGAATCACCAACAATTGTGAAAGCAAGAAAACTTTAGTTCAGTTCACCAAGGAAACCTTGAACAAAGCTGGTCTCAGCTGAGCCAGGAAACAGTGCAGAACGCCTTACTGGGTTGGTTTGTGAGCTTCTGCCTTAAATATTCCTCTTTGAAATAGATAGATGTAGCTTTAACCTCTGATCTAAAGTCCTGGAGAGCTGGCGTGAAAGCTAGAACTATGGATGGAGGGGGAAAGAAGGGAAGTGCTTCCTTTGGTAACTGTAATTAGTTAGGTTGTGACAGTGGACACTAGAGCAGCTGTTCCCAACCCAGGGTTGCATCCCAATGAGGGGGCAATGCCAATGGTGCTGCACACAAAAGACAAGCCATGCCGTGTGCTGGGAGCTCCCCAGACGCCACCACCGCTGCCCTCTGCTCCCAGCAAAGGGTCACTGAAAAAAAAAGGTTGGGAACCACTGCTCTAGAGTCAGTTCCTATTTATGGCCTGGTCTGGGCCAAAGCAATTGGGAGGGCTATCTCTGCTTGTTACATTGCCTTGCCAGGAGTTATTTTTAGATATCTGGTTTCTGGGATGCGTGTATGATTCCTCTCAGATGTTCAAGATCAGACCATTCACACCTCTTATTCTTCTCTCAACCAGTCTTGGTTCGATCCTTATAGTATGATTGGAGGTTTACCCATGAACAGGACTGTCCCTTAAAACAGTCTTTCCCAACCACTGTACCGTAGCACAAAAGCGTGCCATCAGAAATTCACACGTGCCGTGGAATTGTGCCACAGCAATGAGCTACCACGAGATACAGTAGGTATGAGGATGGGGAATGCCTTAACAGGTGTGACACAGTCAAAAATTAATGTAAGTGTGCCTTGGGCTGGAAAAGGTTAGGAAACACTGCTTTAAAGTAAGGTTCATTATCTCTATCAATTTACCAATAAATAATAGAAGTGAGGAGTAGCTATTAATATAATGGCAGTGCAAACACATGGCTTGAATCTGAGTGATAAGGAGCACTCAACAAAGCCCCTCTGCTGCCCTTGAATTCTTGCTCAGTACTTATCTCTTCCTCTGCAATCACTTTCCATCTGGCCTCCAAGCATCTAACTGTATTCTACTTCTAAGGATATGGCCAGATACCTTCGAAAATGCTGATGCTAGTATTTTGCTCTTTAAATAACCCCCTAAACATGACTAAAAATTAATTGCCAGGGTTGTGTCTACACATCACCCTACATCACTGTAGCAACATGCTATATTGCTTTACAGTGCACTACGCTGACACAGAGATCATGTAAGTCTACACATGATTGGCAGCTACATTGCCGTAGTGGCATGCTTCCCCATTTTAGCCTGCTGCTAAGGTGATGTAGTGATGAAATCTAACCAATCGCCACGCACATGGCGCAGTACAGGCAGTTACTGTGCGGTGCTTTAGTACTAGTTAGGTACTAGAATTAGGTACTAGTTAGGTACTAGTACCTAACTCTAGTACCTAACTCCGCTGCTCTGGAGTGTCCATTGACATGACCTAACTAACCAAAAGGAAGTACTAAAGCACAGCAACAGGTAGACACACCCAGAAAAAAAACAAAAATGGGAGAGGTGGAGATGGGAAAGCTGTCAGAAAATTAAGCTAAAGTTACTGGTATTTGTTATTTTGGGTTCAAATTCCTTTGAGTGGAGAGGGGTAACCCACAGCCTGTGAGCTGGATCCAGCCCAAGAAGAGGTCCAACCCAACCCATGAAAGATTGACCAGGTATGGAGTATCCATGCTGCAGAGCTGTACTGTGCCAGCCACCCCCTCCACTGTGCTCCCCTCCTCGGTACAGCCTGTTGCTCCTCTACATCTGATCTTCCCTTGCAGCAGTGGGGTCAGGATACAGCTAGGGTGAGTGCTACAGCTGGGTGCCTCAGGGAAAGCAGAGGCAGAGCCTTCCAGCTGCAGCTACAGCTGTGTTGCAAGCTTTGACTTGTTCATGCAAAAGGCTGCTGATCTCTAACTCTAAAGCAGAAGTTTAGAGCTTACTCTAAAGCTTTCTCTAAAGCAGCGGTGCCCAATCTCTGACAGATTGCGCACCACCCATTTAAAATGATACAACCTTAAGTACCACCAGCAATTTTTGGTCATATAAAGTAATTATAATAAATCTGTTAAGGCATACCACTGATAGACTGTCTGCATACCACTGGTGGTAAACATACCTCAAATTGGGAACTGCTGCCTAAAGTTTAGAGCAAGCTGACCAGACAGGCTAGTGAATTCTCCAGCAAAGCCTTACTCACAGGAATTGCCTTTAGACAAGGCATTCTGTGAAAGTAAGCTGTACTATATGCTTCAGTTGCAGTTACTTTCGAGTTTGGCTGTAACCAATGTTTCTAAGGTTTCTTTTCACAAAATAATAAAGCTTGTTTTTTTTAAGAGTTGAAAATGATGGTGGGCGATACAATGGTGACAGACTCTTCTCAGGGCTGTGGAGGACAGGAAAGGATTGCACCAGGGAGCTTCATGCTCCAAATTGCACCAAAAAAGATTTAAAGCTGGGTGCTTTAAATTGCACCAAGGAAGATTTATGTTAACAATTAGGAAGAATTAAACTGGGAGAGTGACTGAGCATTGGAAGCTCACCTAGGGAGGCTGCCACTGGAAGTTCTTATTTGCAGGTAAGGCAAACACAGGTAAGACGGATTTTCCTGCTTTGAGCTGGGGGATTGGACTCCTGAGGTCTGTCCTAGCCCTATTTCTCTATGATTCTATGAAATAAATGAACTCAGAGTAATTTCCAAGAATAATATGCAGAGGTTATCTGGTCATGTTTAGAACCTGGGCCACAGTGGAATAGACAGTGCTACAAGGGGAGGCGTTGGCTTGCCCAGCAGCTACAGGCTTAACACAGAAACTGCTGGGTAGACAAATCCTCTCATATCCTCCTGTTGGAGCCAGCAATGCCCATTCCTGTCCCAAGCAGCAGAAGCATAACAAAGGGAGGGTGACTGTGGCATCAGCCCTGGGTACTGACTCAGAAGGAGGTGCAAAAATAGAAGCAACTAAACTGCCAGGCTGGCCATTGCCTGACTGTTGGCAGTACGGACAATGATACTGCCCCTTGTCCTGGTGGCCCCTTTAGTCAGTGTCTACAGCTTGTGCCCTGCTTACATTACTAGTAATATGAAGCCTCTGTGCAGTCTGTGACCCAAATGAGTTTCAATGAAAGCATCATCATACACCTTAAGTGAGCCTAAAGCAGCGCCTAGGCCATGTGCTGGCCTCTGCACAGGTTGAAACTCACCCTGACAAGCTTTGCTATTTCCTTTCTTTTTCTCCATCCCAAGACATTATATCTTTTACTTTTACATTTTTATTAAGGTTTATACCTAGAGATACACAGAATCATAGAAGACAACAGTGAATTTATTTTGGACCCTAAGTTCCATGGAGTAGCACTAGCCCCTTGTTATTTTCTTGCTAGATTAGCAATACAAAATCTGAATATTAAATCTACTTATTTGCTCCTTACCATAATATTATTTGGATAAAATCAATAATGTGCAGGTGTGATTAACATCTTATGCCTGCAATAAATATCTTAAGTACAGGCAGAAGGTAGGGCAAGGTGGCATCTTAGAGCCCAGCAGGTTTAGAGAAGCATGAGCTTTCATATAGAGCAGCTTATTTCATCAGGTAGCATCTAACACAGGTAACTACCTCTCTGTCTTAAGTCTAGTAAATGCCTTCGCTTGGTCACAGCATTTACTAATCTCAGTAGCCTATACAATCCCTTGCATCCACACAATAAATGTGGCACATAGGATCATAAAATCATTGCAAAGTAGGGCTAGAAGGGACCATCTAGTCCAGACAACTACTCAAGGCAGGGTCATCCCTGGCTAAACTGTCTCAGGCAAGCATCTGTCCAACCTGCTTTTAAAAATATCCAGGAATGAAGATGCCACAGGTTCGCTAAGCAGTTTGTTGAAATGTTTGACCAACCTTTTAGTCAGACAGCTAAACACTTAACAGTCCTTCAAGGAGTACAGGGTGATGCAGAAAAAGACGAAAGATTGCCTTTCCATCTGGGAAATTCTTGTGAACTTCCCCCAGGCACTATGACAGTTGAATTAAACTGGACAGATGTGCCTAAACCTTTCAACAAACAGAATGAACACTGGCAGCTCAGTGAAATTATCCCATCTCTTTCAAATCCAAATTTTGTGGAGGTTTGCATATTTGTTTTCAAGTTGTATAACAAAAAAAACCCCTTCTAAAGCTACATATGATAAACACCAAATACCTGTTGTGAAACAAGCCCTAAAAGGAATTTCCAAACCTCTGGTATGACGACCTAATGACAGGAACTACTTTTTTTTAGTCACAGCTATTTCCTGGAAAAGTCCAGATTTTGTATTCTCATAGAAAAAACAAACCTGTTCCAGTAATTTGCTTAAGCTAACCCACTATGTAACCTCCAGATTTAACCACTTGTTTTTTCCCTCAGAATTTCATCTAAAAAAAGTTATGTATTTTGTTTTAAAATAATAAGAAATATTAAAATTATTTAGTCTTTTTTCCTCTCCTGCTGCTGATGCACTCAGTTAGGTAAATTAGTCAGAGCCAGACAAAAGGTCTGCAGAGATTGTCTACTACTCCACAAATAAAGTTCACTGTCTGCCTATGTTGATTAAATCTGGTAATCACTACACCTCTGTTCTTATTATTGTATATGATAATGGATGCATGCATCTACATAAGCTATGTACTGGGTAGCTGACTAATTAGCTGCGCAGTAAGTGTCTCTGCATCTACAAATGCACCCCTATTAGGCTGGAGTAAACTAAATTTACTTCACAGCAGGATAGTATTTGTAAATACTGTCATAACCAAATTAAGTGAGTGTCCCTGACACAATAGACCACCCTCCAAATGACTGGCATCATCTTAAATTTGGTGTGTTCCGCCTAATTAAGTATTCCTACTTGGCAGTTTCTAATTGGCTACTCTAAAGGTATAAAAGTTTGCATTGTTTCCGCCCAAGTTGGAGAGCTCTGAACACATGGTAAGGTACAGAGGACCTCGCCACACGGCAGAGAAAAGCTGGCAGATTGATCACCCACCAACATCTCCCCATCTGTTCCCAACGTATTCCTAGCCCTGCATGCTCATTGCGCTTTCAAGTTCATCTTGCAAACTCGTTGCATTATCTTCCTTCTGTAACTACGCAAGCAACTTTACTGCCTGCATCGCCGCCACCAGCGGCGTAAGTAAAGCTTAAGTAAAAGTTATTTTTCCAGTCAATACGCTGTATCTCGCCTCTCCATCCACCAGCCTGCCTGACGTCTGCTTAATTAAACACCGCTCCCCTCGGTCAGCTCTGACCGGTTGGCTGGCCGAGACATGAAGCCACGAACAGGATCTAAGGGCACGGTGGTGGAGAAGAATTTAATTAAGTGCTGCCCCTGGCGCACTGGGGTCTGTTGCGTGGACAATGCAAATGAACTCTGGGTGCATATCGCCTATCACCAAGTGGCTAAAGGGGGAGAAGAAAGACTCCTTGGAGGCTACTTCTTGGTAAAGGGGAAGAGGCAGCTATTAAGGAATGGAAAGCGAGCCTCTCCCGAGGCATTCGGCTGCGTAATGGCCAGAGGCCAGGTTCACTGTTGGCCCCCGGATGAAATATCGACCCTGTCCCTAGTGGGGGTGAAGGCGAAGAAGGCGGAATATCCTACCCCCGCTCAGAAATTTGCCCAATGCACCCGGTACATGAGGGAAGGAGGGGAACCCACCCCACTGGATTGGTTTAACTATCTGGCTTTAGCGTCTGGGTCGCATGGTCATGAGCCCCTCAGCCAACTCCGGGAAGGCCTGGAGACCGAGGGCTGCCACACGGCAAGGTGGGGAGGCTCGAAGCGGAGTAAAGGAAAGATGATGAATGTGTTATTCCATTCGGTAGTGGGTCTACTCTGGGAAAATGCAAATCTAGAGGTTTAGTTGCACACATTGGGCAAGGAATCACTGGAACAAGCAGCAGGAGGCTCCGAGCTGCCACTGGAAAATGGTGCCGGCCACATGGAGCTGCAGCAAGAAAATGGCGCTGAGAAAAGTGAAAAGGGCGTGAAAATCCCCCTGGGAGGCGAGCCGACTGCATCACCACCCACGGCCCTGCCCCTCAGAGTGATGCCAGAAGAAGCCCTGCCCCCTTGGGCGTAGCTTCAGCAGTGGAACCACCCCCATATGAGGAAGGAAAGCTGTATCCAGCGCTCCCACCCAACAAAATTAACCCTCTCCCAGCCGCAGACCATCCGATAGCATTGGTGAAGCATGTTGCAGATGTGCAAGGCGCTGCGCATACTAATGTTATGTATCTCACATGCACCCGACCAGAGTTACAAGAACTTTGTAAGGAATCAAAGATAAAACCTGAAGAAACTTTAGCCATATGGCTGGGGTGACTAATTATGGAGTTCGGGTCTGATTTAGTAGATTCAGAGGAAGCAAGTGCCTTAACCCGGCAAGCAGTGTGGAGTGGAGGACGTGCGACTGACCTGAACGTAGTCACAGAAAAAACTCATTGACCCATTCCACTCCCGGCACTTGTGGTAGGACAAGTGATCCATAAATCTCATGCCTGGCATGAAGGTCGCCCACAAAAGGCCAGTGCAGAACAACTTCTCTTGGCCATAATCGGAGTGTCGTACCTTTCGTGGAACCCAAGGGCACATCCACTGGGACTGGCGCAGGTCCAACGCAGGGACAAATGGGTTCATCACCACTTAATACACCCCAGAGCAATTCCAACGACTTTGGAGGTCATAGACGCCTGTGTAGAGTTGTATGGAGGGGCAGATGCTATCACACTCCGACTCTTCCTCAACCCAATGGTGGAGCAGCCAGCGGGAAACCTTTTGAGTCAACTCCCATGGCTGCAGGCTTTCAAGAAGTTGGCTGAAAAAGACTTCAGCGGCACAGAGCATCAATCCTTGGCATACCCGGTCGAGGCCCCATGACCAAGATGTCAGGAACTCGGTCCTTCACGGGAATTAGGGTCACCGCCCCAAAGAATGCTCAAGGAAAGAGCCATGTTCGGGTTCCACTTGAACCGCTCCAAACTCATGAAGCAGCAATTGCATGTCCTAGGAGACGAGGGTCAACGAAATTTAGCGGCCGCATTGGGTTTCACATTCAATAACAAGCAAAAAAATGAGTAGTGGCCGCCAGACACACCGGCAGCTTAACTAAACCCAACCCTACTGACCTTCGTCCCTATGCTGAACTCACTGTTTATGACCCAGCCAACCCAAGTGACCAATGACGAGTGTTCTTTCTTCTTGACACCGGAGCCCAAGTCAACGTGATCACTCCAACAACACCCCACCACAAAACCTCAAAAGCAATTAGGATACAAGGACTCTATGCTGCTGCAGTAACAACAAAAGTCAAATTTGCATTCCAAGGCCATCGACACACCCTAGAGGCAATGCTAGGAAGCACAATATCTTGGGAATTCTGGGAATGAAAGCACTCAACCTCAAAGAACAGATGCTACAGGCGCTTCCCATTGCTATCCCAGAGCCGGATTGGCACCAACCAACACTTCGTAGCATCTCTACTTGGCGATACTGGCCAATCCTAACCAAGGACTCCCTTAAAGGATCTCTCACCGATCTTCTGCGATAACTTGAGCAACAAGGTTGCATTAAGCCAGTAACTGCTAGCACCTACCTGTCACGGGGATGGGGAGTTGCAAAACCTGGAAAACCTGAGGAAGCATGGCTAGTTGTTGATTATAGGGAAGCCAACAAGAGGTGCCAAGTGCTTCAGCAACCTAACCCGTCCACCCTACCACAATGCATGTCCAAAATGGCACAATTCCAGTGAGACGAGTGGGTCGGGGTCACATTGGACTTGAAGAACATGTTTTTCTCAATTCTGATTACTGACCCTGAGGGAGTGTTAAATATGTGTGTTGAGGGCACGATGTATAAGTGGACAGTCGGCCCGCAGGGGTACTGCAACACCCCGTCATTGGCTACTGGTGCCATGAACAATACCCTGAAGAACTTTCATGCCTCACACACCCTTCCACCAGAAGAGGAATTAAGAATCTGGAGTTATGTTGATGACATCGCTATCATGGGCCATGACAGCTCCATCGTTACCGGCATAGTCAACCAACTAGTAGCCCATCTTCAAAGTGAAGGATGGATGGTTAACGAGGAAAAGTTGTGCCTGTGTCCTGTAGCCGACATCACATTCCTCGCCACCTGATTTGTTGGCCCCATCCATCATGGTATCTCGCATGATGGTCCCAACATCGATCCATTAAAGAAATCTTTGCCAGTAACTAAAAGACATTTTTAACAGCTTTTAGGTCACTTAAATTGGTACCGGCATTATGTCAACCTCAAATTGCAGCGACAGATCCATGACAAGTCCTGAAACTCCACACCTTGCATGGAAGGAGATCAACAGAACTTTCATCATCTGTTGATCACTGTCAAGGGTACACAGCTCCACGCAATCAACCTTGGTGAACCATTGGTCATGACCCTTGGATTCACCACCAACCATGTGTGGGCTGTCACACACAACCCTCGCAATGATCTGGTATATACCGCACATAAGACCCTTCAAGCAGCACAACACTGATATGGAGCCGTAGGAAAAATTCTCCTGGCTGGACAGCTAGTGGAGCCATTAGCAAGGGGGCACGGAATGCTCCGCGCTCCTGCAGCTACTTTGTTGCCTTTGCTGGATGCAGAAAATGTCGACCCACATTTTCAAGGAGAGCCTAAGACATGGAACACGTTGGTACTCACCCATCATTATAAACTGGTGTTGCTGGAAATTTGAAGACATAACACCCGACCCCAGCCCAGAGGATGAGAAAAAACCCCCAACGCTGTATGGAACTTCTGCCCCAGCCTGGATGGTCTCGGACGGGACCTCCCAACACGGTGGAGGCTATGGGTATTATTGTAAAGCCTGTCATGACTTGGAAATATTTCGAGCTCACCCAGACGACAACTCCGCCCAAAAATGTGAACTGCTAGGATTTCTTAAAGTGTTACAACACTGCCTAACTCATCACAATGATACACTTCCAGTTCCAGTTATTGCAATCGACTCGCAATACATTTATAAAATCCTCACCGGTACTGCTTTGCCCATTGAAAATTTGAGTGACTGGGAAGATATTTGGGAAACCTTAACTAAATTTACACGGCTTCCATTAGTTAAGCATACCAAGTCACATTGCCCCGACACTGATCCAGTGCACAAGATCATTGATAAACTCTTAGAAGATCCATTCCAAACTGACGTAGCTGTACCTATCACCGTTACTCTCGGTCCTGAAGTAAGTCCATTCCCTGCGTGGCTTCATGAAATTTGGGGTCACCCGGGACCACAGGCCAGCCATCAACGCTGGCATCAGACTGCTACGGGGCTTACTTCGTATGGAGTTCGACGTCATTGGGAAAAGATAGCGCAAGCCTGTGAAATATGTGCCAAAGAAAAGTGCCATCAAACTAGACATCAAGCCGGAGCTTTCAACCCCTCTCAATTCCAGGCAGGAAAAGCCTGGCAGGTAGACCTGCTTGGACCCCCTTCCGGGATCCAAGCCACCAAATAAGGGATTAGTCATCGTTGATTTGGGAACACGCCAGCTGCAAGTCATTCCTCTGCAGAAAAGCAACACCATTGCCATTATCTCCGCCTTAGCCGCTGCATTTGCCACCTGGCAACCCCCTTATGAAATTCAATCTGACGGAGGACCCCCATTCAATTCTAACTCCCTGGAAAAGTTTGCCTGTCTTCACAACATCACATGGCATCTCCATCTGCCATACCATCCACAATCCAATGGCATTGTAGAAGGATACAAGGAGCAACTTCGTCTAACGGAAGGAGGGACATAGAAGAACTGGACTAAGCACAATCATGACGTCCTCATTTCATTGAACACCGCAAAGCCCCTGTGGGATGAAACTAATGCTAAGGAACCTCCACCCTGGGAACCTAAATTCCATCCCAATGAGTTAGTGTGGGTCTCGATACCGCACCCTCATCAATCTCATCCGCAAGTCTACAAGGGAATAATTCACCCGTCAGAACAGTATCCCAATATTTATTCCGTCATGTTAGAGAATAAGCCTGACTGTCCCCTCATTATAGCTCATCATAATTGGTTGACCCGGCGTACCTACCCCACTAGCAAGTGTTAAAGATAACTAAGTATTGTTATAAGTTTTGTTTTTCAGAGACAAGCAAGCAGGCGTTAGAACACCCGAGGCACATGCGATGGTGACAGACCCAGGCAGAAGGAAAAGCGTCACTGTGGACACAGAAACCTGACACGCGACGTCACCATGATACCTACCAAAACCCTTACAATTGGGCTTTTCGTGACTAAGCTGATTTCATTAGTCAACCTTGTAATAATTGTGTTAGTTATTTATATAGGATGTTATGTTTTACAGTTAATCAAAAACCATTTGATAATGTTATCTGCTGATGTATATATTTGTTTGCCATCTGAACCTTGTGAAGACGACGAGTGCACGTATGAAAGCTACCTCTAATCTGAGTGCTTAATCTATTGTGTCATGGCCAAGGACGCATGTCATAACCAAATTAATTGAGTGTCCCTGACACAATAGACTGCCCTCCAAATGATTGGCATCATCTTAAATTTGGTGTGTTCCGCCTAATTAAGTATTCCTACTTGGCAGTTTCTAACTGGCTACTCTAAAGGTATAAAAGTTTGCATTGTTTCTGCCCAAGTTGGAGAGCTCTGAACACATGGTAAGGTACAGAGGACCTCACCACGCGGCAGAGAAAAGCTGGCAGACTGATCACCCACAAATGTCTCCCCATCTGTTCCTGACGTATTCCTAGCCCTGCATGCTCGTTGCGCTTTCAAGTTCATCTTGCAAACTCATTGCATTATCTTCCTTCTGTAACTATGCAAGCAACTTTAGCGCCTGCATCGCAGCCACCAGCGGCGTAAGTAAAGCTTAAGTAAAAGTTATTTTTGCAATCAATACGATGTATCTCACCTCTCTATCCACCAGCCCACCTGATGTCTGCTTAAGTAAACACCGTTTCCCTCAGTCGGCTCTGACCGGTTGGCCGGCTGAGACAAATACAAGTACTATCCTGATGTGGAGTTAAAAAAAACTCTGCAGCAGTGCATGTGTAGATGCTGCCTGGCTGGCTGGGGCACAAGGGTGGTTCAGTGTGGGGGCTGCCTGCCTGCTAGCTCCACACTGAAGCTCCTGTGTGCCCCAGCCAGCCCCTCTGCAGCACACTGGGGGCGGGGGAGTGGCGGTGGAAGCCTGAGGCTGGAAGCTGAGTCTCAGGGTCCTCTGCAAGCACGGGCTACCTGGGCTCCATGAGTTGCATGTGTATAAACTGTGGAGCTTATTGTTCCAGAGTTAATTGCTCCCAAACGCATGTTCAAATGGTGTGCCAGGGAGTAATTAACTCTGGAGCAATAGGCTCCACAGTTTATTCAGGAGCCGTAATTTCACAAGTGGACGTACCCGGTATAAAGTTAAGATGCCTGTGGAAGTTGGCATGGTTATTAAGTGGAAAGGAGCAGTGTCTGCACTAAGAGGTTTAACAATCAAAGAGAGGAAGGCAGGAAGTTTGAGATCCAAACATTTACAGGTGAGGAACTGAGGCAGGAAGAGATTAAATGGCTTGGTTACACAGAAAGCTATCACACAGTCAGAAACTGAACACTACCTTCTAAATTTCATTACAGCATTTTAACTGTATGACCCTCTGCTTTCCCTCCCTTCCACCCATGTACACTAACTACAGTGACAATCTGTTAAATTAAATGTTTTACTCAATTTCTTAACCTTGTTTGAAGACAGGTACTCAGAGCTGTGGGCAAATCTCACAGTGTTCAAAAGTCAGATTCACTTTGTAGGTTTGAATACTCGCATAAAGCTTGTTTGAATTTCCCCAACTTTGAGTTTACTCATTTTGACTGGAAATTTTCACAACAAGCAGTCTATCTTCTAAGAATTGTATCACTTCTACCTTGAATCCTGGAGTAAAATTCTCCAGGAAAAGGCTTTCTTGCAGTATATGGCTATTCGACACCTAGCAAAAGCTTGCACTATGAAATATTACTAAGTACACTGATTCCTTGGACAAAAAGTCTCAAAGAGTGTAGGAACGTATAACCCCACGAATAATAATGCTTAACTGCTCTCCTATTTCAGAGCATTTGACAAAAGCAGGTGTCATTATTTTCCAGGTGGGGACACTGAGTCACATAGAGGTGACCTGACATGCCAGGTCAATCAGTTGTAGAGTAGAGAACCGAACTGAACTGCTTTGATTTCGTACCCAGAACCCTTGCTTCTGCACAGAGCTCCCCTAGAAACTTGGCTCACTTCGTATTTCAAAATAAGGGCCTGTTTACATTTCAATTTTTAAAAAAATAATTGTTTGGGGAGAAGTGTGTGGGACAAGAGCTTTTGGCAGAAAACCCCTGTGTGGACAAATTTATTCTGAAATAGCTCTTTCAACACATTTTCAAGGTGCAAATTAGCCCTATATTAAAGACTGAAACATGGAAGACAGCAAAAAAAGGCTCCTCTTATTTGAACCAATCCAAACAGTCACTTTATTCTAACACATGATATTGTAGCCTTAGGCCAGGACTGTATTTAGATTAGGGTTATAAATAATGAATTAAGTACCTATTTAAACTCTCCTAATGTTATCAGTTAAAAGGTTAATAGATAACATGCATTTACCAGGGACCAGCCCCTGCCTGTACCCACTGATTCTCCAGGTGGCAGCAGCAGGCTGGAAAAGCTAATCGCCTGCTGCTGCTGCTGCTTGTGGTTTTATAGGGCTTTATGGGGATGCAGTAAGGCTTGCTGCTACTTCTTGCAGCTGGCCCCAGCTCCTAGGTAGTTGTGCATATGCAACAGGAGCAAGTTGGGAAAGCCCCTTGCCTTGCCTCCCAGCAAGCAGCAGGCTGGGAGGCCAGGGCTGCAAGCAGCTGCACCGGGGTCCACAGAGCCCTGGCTCATTGCTGACAGTGGGCGCACACGTGCCTCTTGGAGGATGGTGGGGGAGCCGTGAGGGGCCTGATGCTTCTTGTGGCAGAGCAGCACAGCACCTTCCCCATCATCTGCCCCAAGGTGTGTGTGCACCGCTGCTGGCAATGAGCTGGGCTGGGGGTTCACAGATGCCGGTACAGCCCCTGGCAGGTCCCCTGCCAGGAGCAGCCTGGGGTCCATAGCTGGTGGCAGAAGCCTGCCCAGAGCCTGGGTCAGACAAAGCAGGCAGCTGTGAGGCTGCAAGTGGCTGCATCAGGGTCTGCAGGACCCCAGCCTGGCCCCTTGCTGGCAGTGGGTGAGGACAGCAGGGAAGGGAAGGGGGCTTCTTGAGCACTGCCACAAGAAGGATCGGGCCCCTCATCGCTCCCCTGCTGCTTCCCCACCATGCTAAGTATTAATCCCCTCTCCCTCTTCCTTGTTCCTCCCTCCCTCCCATGTACCCTGCCACCTTCAGGGGCACTATGCTGGTTTCCTTTCCCCACATCCTTGCCAGACTGCTTACTTCATGCTTAAATGATAACTGATAGAGCTATGTGCTTTGGATCCAGAGAAGTTTTGGATGTTTTGACATCTGAAGCAGCATGTCTGGATGAAGTGCTGGCTTCATTAGGCTTTCCAAAGCAGTTTGGAGCGTCTGAAGCGCTTCGGAAAAGCTTCGGAGCTGCTTTGGAGATCTGGCCATAGGGTATAATAGGGAACAATGAAATATCTATAACTTTGTTGCTTTTTGTCTGATTTGGATGAAATTTGCAGGGATGGTAGCCTCTGCTGAGAGCATAAAGCCTGCCAAGCTGCAAGAAGATCAGTGCAGGGGTTCAGGGGAAACTGCACCCCAAATTCTTGAAAGCAAAACTTGTGTCACGTCTATATATTACAACACAGGGGGATGAAAACTGAAGGGATGGTAGCTCCTGGTGAGGCCACAAAGCTTACAAGTCTCAAAGTGATAGGTGCAGGAGTTTGGAGGGAACTGCACCCCATATTCTTGAAAGCAAAACTCATGTCATGTCTATGGATTACAACACAAAGGGGAGAAAACTGCAGGCGTAGTAGCCCCTGGAGAGGCCACAGAGCCTGCCAAGTCTCAAGGTGATAGGTACAAGGGTTTGGGGGGAACTGCACCTCAAGCTGCAGGCAAGCAAAACTTGTGACATGGGTGACACTGTGTGTGTTACGGTGCAGCAGGGTGAAAGCTGCAGGGATGGTAGTCCCTGCTGTGGCCATGAAGCCTGCCAGCTGTCAAGGAGATAGGTGCAGGGCTTCTAGGTTGTGGGTCCCTGCACCTCTAGCTGCTGACAGGCAAAACTCATGACATGGGTGCTTGTGCAATTGACTGTCTCTGTCTTTGGGAGGAACAACTGCAGGCCTGGCTGCTAAGCTACTGTGTTACCCATTACCAATCAATCATGATTCACTCAGGGACCAGCTCAAAACACAGTTGCTAGCTAATGTAACCAGTTAATTATCAACCATTAACACCTACAAAACCACACAGGAAGGAGAAGAAAAAAATCAATACAATCAACTGCCCCAAGACAGAGACAGTCAGTCCCACAAGCACCCATAGCATGAGTTTTGCCTGCCATCAACTAGCGGTGCAGGGCCCCAGACCCCCCCTGCACCTATCTCCTTGACAGCTAGCTGGCTTCGTGGCCACAGCAGGGGCTGCCATCCCTGCAGCTTTCACCCTGCTGCGCCTTAACACACACTGTGTCACCTATGTCACAAGTTTTGCCTGTCAGAAGCTTGTGGTACAGTTCCCCCCAAACCCCTGCACCTATTACCTTGAAACTTGGCAGGCTTTATGGCCTCTCCAGGGACTACAACCCCTGCAGTTTTTACCCCTCTGCATTGTAACACATAGATGTGACATGAGTTTTGCTTTCAAGAATTTGGGGTGCAGTTTCCCCCAAACCACTGCACTGATCCTCTTGAATCTTGGTGGGCTTCATGCTTTCAGCAGACGCTACCATCTCTGCAAAATTCATCCAAATCAGACAAAAAAACAACAATATAGATATTTCATTGATTCCCCATTATACACTATGGTCAGATCTCCACGGCAGCTTCAGAGCCCCTTCGGCCGGATCGAAGCGGAAACCCTGTCCAGAGCTCTGGATTGGATCCCTGGCATCCGAAGCGGCTGGATCCGAAGCCGGATCGAATAGCTACCTATTCACACAGGCCTAATAACTGATAAGATATTGCCAGTTATCAATATGTGAACAGTTAAATGTTTGAAGTTTAACTGTTCACATCCCTAATTTAGATCACTGTTTTGAGAGTAACTGATTACAGGAGAGAGAACAAGAGGAACTTGAGGCTGACACTAGTGTCCAGTAAGGAGAAATAAGTTGGGCAATCGCTCACCAGAAGGAACCGTACATTCAAAACAGAAACTGAATTAAATGGCTTAGGAGCAAAGTGCCTTCAGCCTCAAAAACCTAGTCAAAATTGGAACCAAACCAGGGAATACCTATCCTAATTAAGTGAAGCTCTTCACTTGCTGTAACTCCTTCTACAGGGTTGAAAAGTTGATCAGTGGAGAGAACTTAAGGTCTGTTCACTTTTGTTGTTTTTTCTGTTGTGCTGAGTATGGCAGCTCCTCAGAAATCGTAGAGTTCATCTTCATATTACGACTGTGAGGTTGGGAAGTGTTACTGTCCCAATTGTACAAATGAGGAAACTGAGGCCTAGGAGGTAGCTTACCCAGGGGTCATACAGAAAAAAACAGTCCATATCTCCTGCATTGGATTCAATACTTCTTGCACAAAATTGTCCTCAAAGTCACTTGTCCAGACTGGGAGCCATTTGAAGGCGGAGCTGTCTTCACATATGTGTTCTTAATGAGAGCATGTTCTAATGAGCGGGGTCTCTTATATCTGTTGTACCTGAATTTTGCTACCATCTTCTCAAAAGGGAATATCAGATATAGAGTTCTATTAGATATGGGAGAAGCTTCCACATGGTTTCTACCCAAACAGCATGTCATAGTCTCTGTAGACTGAAGACAGCAGATGACATTTTCTCCTTCATCATAGTTGATTGGATCTACCTGCCAAGACACACTGAGATCCACATACAAGTCTTCTTGATGATACTGGCAGGGAAGGACTTAGCAATTGCCCATCTGAGTGGTTTAGTTTGTTAGTATTTGGGGTTATCCAAAACAAACAAACAAACCAAAAAAACAAAAAAATTAGGAGTGGGCCAGGAGGACCTAGCATATCCATGTATGGACAAAGAATGCACATTTCTCCTGGGGTGCATACAGACAGTCAGGGAGGTTATGTCAAGATGAAAAAGGCCATCTGATCCAAGGTAAGTCAGGATGCGGGGGCTAGCAGGAGGTGACTTGCGAAGGACAGGTAATGTCTGTGGGGAAGGAATCAGGAGAGGGGGAAGCAGAATCTGCAGGGGGACCAGGCAGGGTCTACAGAAGGGTTCAGAGGAGCAGGCGGGGTCCACAGGGGGGTTGCTGGGATCTGGGAGGGATCGGGGGGCTCACAGAGTCTGGGGGGGGACTCTCTTCACATCATCCCCTAAGACCAGGGACTTTTTAGCTTCCCCAACCCTCTGCCCCACCCCCCAGATGAACAATGTCTGTATCCCACCAGACTCTCCCCCCACCTGGACTTACTTGCTCGACTCCTGGCACTGGCAAACACTGGTAAAACTGGCACTGGAAGTGGCTTGTGGGAGGGGGGGGTTGGTGGACTCGGGGTGGGGTGCAGCTGGTCTGTGGGAGTGAGGCATTGTCCCTCTGGAGCCAGGGAGACTAAAGATAGCCCAGTGCTAGGGAGGGAGTAGGAAAAGCGCAGCCCTGGGGCTGGGGCTGGGGCTGGGGCCAGTGGCTGGACTTTCCCAGCCCTGAGGTTGCACTTGGAACTGTACAGAAGTTCAAGACAGTTCTATCAGTCTAAAAATGGCTGACCCCATCTAGGTGTACTTCAGAAGTAAGGTTAACTTAGATGGGGTCAGCCATTTTTAGACCAATCTAACTATCCTGATCTTCTGTACAGTTTTCATGTAGATCTACCTAACTACTGTAAGTTCTGTACTCGGGGCAAACTAAATTAGATTGGGCGCCCATTTTGAATGTGATCTAACCTCCCGCTAGCCTCCCCAGATGCCTGTATCAAAGCCTAGTAGAGGAAAAGGCCACCTGAAAGGGAGGCTTCTAAAATTATATTTACTTACGCAGCATATATTGTAGTTTTTCAACAGCTTCAATGACACCAGACCAAATTCACTATAGGTGTAACTAGGTGTAGTTCTTTTGACTTTAATAGAATTGACTTTTGTACTCCAGTGTGAATGAGACTCACTGGGCTTCGGATCATTACATTGCACTTGATGCTGAGTCCTTAAGTACTATGCAGCCCCCTGCTTTTATACAAGTATCTATCAAAGGATTTCCCACTTGTGCAATTATTATCACTCAACTCTTACTCTATGCATCATTTCTTTTCAGGGCTTGCTATGAGATCTGTGCACCCTGAACTCTCCTTGTTGCTCATTATAGCTGCCCTGAGTGACTATATATGAGCAAGAGTGAGAGAACGAGCACAAGCTTTGTGGTTGAGCCACTCACACAGCAGCCGAGACACCTGGGCTCTAGTCCTGACACCAGTGTCTATTTATTCCTTAATTCAGTGGGAAACCACCCACAGGAAATGATGAGAGTGTTCCCCTCCTTTCTCCCATCCAGCCCTAATTCTGGACAAGATGGTGTTTAGAATCCTTTTCTGTGAAGCAGGAGCTATGGATCCAAGTCATCTTGGACACAAGGGGTAATTGAACGTTGCACCTGAATTGAACGTTGGCCTTACAAGTCCCGGATGAAAGCTGATAAAGAGGGCGCTCCTTCTCTCACAGTTTTGTGAATCCTAATTATTTCTCCATATGTAATTATTCATAGAATTCAATCCACATTTGCAAATAGCTTTGGAACAACTGAACCTGCATTTTTCAGTGAATAAGTTATTTACTGGGAAAAAAATTCTCACAGATTATTACTTGAACCCAGTTGTGTATACACCTTAAAAAGTACCTCTTAAAAAAAAGATATATAATGCTATGGGTGCTGGGTGTATGATGAGTTACAGTATTTTAGATCTGAAGCATAGTTTTTACAAAATTGCCATCTTCTTAAAGGAGAGGCCATTAGTATTTTTGTCTGTCCACATGAGATCTCTCTTTCCCTCAAGCTTTCTGCATAAATACAACACCAAGAAAGCTAGGCTTGAAAAGATGAACTATCCCACACGTAAACCCTCTCCTATAAAGTAATATATTACAGTCCTTATGTGTGCTACAAGCTCCCTCTAATGGCCATAGATGGAGGGTATTTTTATTGCTGCTATCAGGTCACTTAGGATGAAATGAAAATGAAGCAACTTAATTGTCAGGAGTCAAACAGGAGATGCTTCCCCAAAAAAACCCCCAAGAAATCAACAAAACAAAACAAATTCACCCTGTGAAGAGGACTAGCACCAGGCTCTGTGGTATACTGGACAATGGGCAAAGTTCTTGAAAGGCAAGGCCTTTGGTTGTTTTATGCATCTTTTACCTACTTCATTTATGACCCTCTCTCCATTGTAACAACCTTTCATCTGACTTCCTGTCTTTTGGGACTTGTCTTCACCATTGAGTTAACCGAGGTTATAAATAATCTGTTCTTAGTTTGAACCCTGTCCACACACAAGGACTCTTCACAGGAAGGTGGTGGTATTTTTAAATTAAGTTGCCCAGACTGTCAGGGGTGTAGGCCGAAACTGAGAGTTTTCCAAACTTTAACTATCTATATAACAACCACTCTGGTCAATTCAAGTGTTAGCTAGGATAACTTGAGAACAGTTTAGCTTACCTTGGCTCAGCTAGGTTGATTTAGCATGGCTCCATCAGCACCTATCTAGGTGACTACTGTCAGCTGAGGTCCTGGCCTCTCTCTAACTCAGGGGCTCTAGGTTTAGCTGTCAGTTTTGTGTCCTTCCTTCTGGACATCTGACTGACAATGGCCTCCATTTTCAGGTTGAAGGGACTACTGATCTGGGCAACTTAATTGTCAGGAGTCAAACAGGAGATGCTTCTCCAAAAAACCCCCAAGGAAATCAACAAAACAAACAAACAAACAAACAAACCTCAGTTGCCATTTTTGAGAACTTAGCCTGCATCTAAAATTATGATCTCATAAAAAGTGCCTAATAAACTCCAGAACAGTAGTGATGCTCATGATTTGTAATGCAATTTTAAAAGCAATGTCATTTTAAAAAGTATATGAACTTGGATGCACCTATTATCTAAAGACTGCAAGTGCTTTGCAAACATTAATTAAACTCATAACACCCTGGTGAGGTAGGCAAGTACTGTGTTATTATTCCCCTTTGACACCTGGTAAACTAAGGCAAACATTAAGCTATAACATTTTCAGAAGTAGCCTCTAATTAGGGTTTCTTTCATGTGCCCCATTTTAGACAACAACCATAAGTGTCTATATTTGGGCTTTCAAATCTTAAAGCAGCTTTTCAATAGGTTGGGGTTTTTTGCCCCCACTTCTTCTAACTACTTTTAAGATAGAGCTCAATCAGTCTTCAAAAGGGTGTATAGGACATGGGTGCCCATGGTGGCAGTGGACTGGTTTTAGTGCAAGAGATCTCTTACAGCCCTATTCTCATAGGAAGCACCTAAAATGTAGGGTCACATTTCCAGAGTGCTTTGTCTAAGATAACATAGTGAATAGAGTTTGCAGGGGGAGGGGAATAATTTTCCTACAATGTGAAACTTCTCAAACTTTCAGAAATATGCTATTTTATGCTGGGAAAAAAAAGACTTCTTGAAGGTTTCCCCCCTCTCCCCTGCCATGAGTAACCAGAAATGGAAGAATTGCAAGTGAGACCCCTCCAAGGAATCCAAAAAGCTGGATATCAGCTGTATAACCACTAGGCTATTGGTCCTCTTGTTTTCAGTGCATGTTCAAGTCCCTGTTTTGTGTGATTCAGAACAGGGATTTGAACCTGTTTCTCCCACAGGTCCAAGTAAGTACCTGACCAGTTTGCCTGGGTGACTATTTCAGAGTCTCCTTCCGGAACTCTTCTATTTTGTATAAGTAAATACTCCTTGACTACAAACAGAGAGGTTGACCCTTATGGTCACATGGGAGACCCCAGTTCAGTGCTCCATAGTGCCATTCCCCAATATCACAAATAGACCTGATATGCACCAAGAACGGGAGGACCCAGGTTCAGCAAAGACTTGAACTTGGGTTTCCCAGAGACTAGGGGAGTACTCTGACCACTGAACCATAGTTTTTCCTGAAACTAGGAAAAACTGGCTAGTTTCCTCTGCATTTTACTTTTATATCTTCAGTTCATTTGTGCTCAAATGAATCCCAAAGTTTAAGTAAAACTCACAGGTGGAAAAAACCTATGAAACTATAAAAAAAAAAAAACTATAAAAATATAGCATGAATCCTGCAAACCAAAGGCAAAACTCTTTGCATAGCTCTAATATTGACCTTAAGAGTACAAGCCGAACACTAAATAATCTTGCATTACAAAAAAACATTGGTACAGAACAAAGGTCACCCAGCATTGCAACCTCTGAGAGATTATGAAGCTTGAGCAATGTTGTCTGTGTTCAAAAATGTCTGAGTACTTAAATGAATATTAGGAAAAGAGAGCTCATGATGTCCCCTAGTCCAGCCTCCTACTCAAAGAAGCATAGTCCCTGACTAAACCATCCCAGCCCAGTGTATGTCCAATCTACTCTTGAAAATTACCAAGGATTGAGATGACACAACTTCTCTAGGTAGCCTGTTCCAATGCTTTACCACCTGCATAGTCAAAAAGTTCCTCCTAATCTGCATCCTAAATGTCTTCTGTTTCACCTTGAGGCCTCTGAGAAAAGCATGTCTCCATTCTCTCCATAATTGCCCATCAGATATTTTAAGACTGTTATCAATGCACCCTTACCCGTGCCGGTTGTCTCTTCTCCAGACTAAATAACCCTAGCTCTTTCAGCCTTTCTTCACAGGTCTTGGTTCTCAGGCCCCAAATCATGTCTGCTGCTCCTCTCTGGACTTCTTTCAATCTGTCCATACTCCTGTTGAAGTGTGAGGCCCAAAACTGGACACAGTACTCCAGGTGAGGCCTCCCCAGTGCTGAATAAAGTGGAAGATTCACCACCCTTGATTTGCAAGTGACATTTCTGTTAATAAAGCCCAGGTTACTGTTTGCCTTTATTTACAACACTGTTGGCTCATATTCAGTTTCTGGTCCCAGCCCTCCCCCTGCAGGGCCAGAGCTCCCCCACTCACCCCCGCAGGGCCATAACCCCTCCCCATAGGGTCACATATATAATCACCTATTTTCCCATGCTTACCCTGCCTCAGCAGGTTACACCCATCCATGACCGCACCCCCGTCATGTGAACTATCCCACCTTGTTTCTGTAATCCCAATTACATCATAATTGTGTGTTTGTAAGCAGACCTCCATTTCTTTCTGTTTGTTCCCTGGGCTTCTTGTATTAGAATATAATCACCCCAGGTGTCTAGCTGGTTGTCTTGTCTTCTCCCTGAGAACATTGCTAAGACATCCGCTACAGCATCCACTTACTAACTTTTTGTCCAGGTCCCCATGTTCCTTACTTACCTCTGAGCTTTTGTTTCTACCCCTGGTAAACCCAGTTTTGAGATAAAGCCAGTGGAAAAAATGTACCTAATAACTGTGGATAAATACTTGGTTGTGAGTCTCACAACGTATTCTTTCAGTCAGATATCCAGGTTGTAGCCATACTGGTTTAGAGGAAAAGGTAATCAGGATCACTACTATGAGTCTTGATTGCCTTTTCCTCTAGACCAATATGGCTACAACCTGGATACCTGACACATAGAAGATATCGAATTTTAGCTGATTTATAAAATTGAAATCTTCATATTTTCCCATGCGGAAAGCAACAGTGGGCACCTAAAACCTGAGACCCTGCTCCTGCCTTTGTTTCAAGGTAATTTGCATCATCACCAATCCTCACAGGAGGTGAGAGGCTCCATACCAGCTATGAAATGACTGCCCAAAGGAATTTTCCATCTATTGACTCCTCTGAAATCCTATGAAATATGAACTTGCATTTCTACCCAGGAGAACATTTACAATTCTTTCTCCAATACCTGATTAAGGGTGTTTGTGCCCAAAAGCTTGCAATTAAAGATTTTTTTTGCAAAAATCTTGTTCGTCTAATAAAAGATAAATTCAGTCAGAGGCATATCTGGGCAGCTCTGAACTGTGAGCAGCAGCATTGTGTGGGATAGCAAGAGCTGCAGACAGTGGCAGCACAGCCAGCCAGGAGTTGCATTTGGTGTTTTTGCCCATCTCACCTTTCCCCCACTCCAGCTGGGCACCAGGGCTTCTGCCCTGGTCACCCCACCTTAGTTATGCTATTGATTTCAACCTCCTCCCTCCTTCCCCCTATCTTAATCATCATCACTGACACTAGCTTTTACAAATAACCACCAACTGTGCAAACAACTCAAGGTTTCATTGAGATTGCACAGTAGCCAACATGCTGTCAACAGATAATATGCGTCTCACTTCCCAAGGTCTGTCTCCTATTTGTAGCAGTATTTTTAATGAGAACAATGTTGTTAAGATAAAATGAACTAGCCACTTTTCCCCACATTTCTAGAGTATTGTCTCAATGAAAGAGAGAATGGATCTATGAAAAGGAAAGGTATATGGAGGCACAGTATGAAAACAGGAGAGTTAAAAACCAGTAGAATGAAAAAACCCAGGGTGATTCTCCATTTAAGTTCACTAATACTATATTAGCTGATGCCAAGATAATTATTCACAAGAGAGTGTAACAGCTTGTAAAGAGGGTAGAGTGTGTTTAAGCCCAGGTCTGAAATAAATTTAATACCATCTACTAGAATTCATGACAGTGGCAATGCATAGGGGATGCACAGGGGTGCATGTGCACCCCCTGAGAGCTCTGGTGCACCCCCTGACCATCCTGCTGACCATTTAGGTGACAGGCAGGACGGCAGGCAGGAGTGCCAGTGCCCCCCGCCCCGTGAGCACCCGTCAGGGAGTGGGAATGCATGTAAATTTCTCTGTAGCAGCTGTACATGCTGGAAATGCCCCTACTCACTGATGTACTGTGTTCAATGTCGAGGCGATTTTCCTCAAACAGGGACATGGCAGCTTCCAAATGTTAAAATGCCTCAGCCAACGCTTTTGTTGTCAAGACTTTATGAGGAGTCTCTTCAACAGTGGGTGCATCTTCTTCTTCTGCCACTTTTTGCTGTTCCAATTCAATGAGGTCCTCATTGGTTAATTGTTCAGAATGGGATTCAGAATGGCAACTCATCAACATCTTCTGAGGCAATGTCTAAGTTGAGTTCTTTGCCCATTTCAACAACATTTTCGGTTCTCTTCAACAGTGTCTGTAAAACCTTGGAAGTCAGACACAAACTTAGGACACACTTTTCTCCAAACATCATTCGAATTTGATTGTTTGACTTCATAGATTCATAGAAGTAGGGTCAGAAGGGACCCTGTAGATCAACAAGTCCAATCCCCTGCCCTGGGCAAGAGAGAAAACTGGGCTCACATGACCTCAACCAGGTAGACATCAAGCCTCCTCTTGAAGACTCCAAGGGTAGGAGCCAGCACCACTTCCCTTAGAAGTTGGTTCCAGATCCTAGCTGCCCTGACTGTGAAGTAATGCCTTTGGATGTCTAGTCTAAACCTACTCTCTAACGATTTGTGGCTGTTATTCCTTGTTACTCTGGAGGGCACAAGGGGGAACAGGGTCTCTCTGAAACCCTGCTGGTTCCCCCGGTGACTTTATATACGGCCACCAGGTCCCCCCTTAGCCTTCTCTTGTGAAGGCTGAACAGGTTCAGGTCCCAGAGCCTCTCTTCATAGGGTCTGCCCTGCTGCCCCATGATCATGCAGGTGGCCCTCCTCTGGATCCTCTCAACACTGTCCACATCCCTCCTGAAGTGCAGCACCCAAACTGGACACAGTACTCTAGCTGTGGCCTGATCAGTGTCACATAGAGGGGGAGGATCACCTCCTTGGCCCTGTATGAGATGCATCTGTAGCTGCATGACAAGGTATGGTTAGCCCTATTGGCCATGGCCTCGCGTTGTCAGCCCATGTTCATCTTGGAGTCATTACTGACTCCAAGATCTCTTTCTGCCACCGTGCTCTTGAGAAGGGAGTTTCCCAGCTTATAGGTATGCTGCTGGTTTTTACTGCCCAAGTGCAGCACCCTGCACTTGTCAGTATTGAAACCTATCCTATTTTCATTAGCCCACCCCTGTAACCTGTCCAGGTCCTGCTGTAATCTGTCCTTCCCTATTAGCATGCCCAACTCACCCCATATCTTGGTATCATCAGCAAATTTAAACAGGCTGCTTTTTACCCCATCATCCAAGTCACTAATAAAGAAATTGAACAGTGCGGGCCCAAGGACAGAACCCTGGGGGACTCCGCTGCCCACTTCCCTCCAGGTATCAAAAAAGACCCATCCACCACTACCCTCTGAGTATGACCCTTCAGCCAGTTTGAATGCCTCACCAATGTTCTCAACTGCATGGTAAATGTTGAAGTCCTTCCAGAATGCCTTCAGAGGTGGTCCACCTTCCTTCTCAATTGCCCTGATGGCCTTGGCAAATGTGCACCTAAGATAGTAGGCTTCGAAGAATGCAAATACCCCTTGGTCCATAGGTTGCAACAATGAGGTGGTGCTGGGGGAGAGAAACACCACTTTGATGTCAGTATGCATGTCATCAAGGATGGTTGGCTGACCAGGAGAATTGTTGAGGATTAACAATGGTTTAAATGCAAGATTGTTTTTGCTGCAATAATCCCTGACACTTGGCACAAAATGATGATTAAACCAATCATCAAAATTGTTCTCATTGACTCATGCCTTAGGATTGGATTTCCATATCACTTGGAGAAATGCCTTGGGATGTCCCTTGAAAGCTGTGGGGTTTTCTGAATGGTACACAAGTAACGGTTTAAATTTAAAGGCACCTGCAGCATTGGCACCAAGCAAAAGAGTGAGCCTATATTTAGCAGCTTTGCACCCTGGCATGGATTTCTCCTCTTTGACAACGTAGGTTCTCGATGGCATTTTTTTCCAAGAGTCCAGTTTCGTCAACATTAAAAACTTGCTGAGCACAATAGCCACTCTCTTCAATAATTTCAGCCAATGCCTCAGGAAAAGCACAAGCTGCCTCTTCATCAGCACTGGCAGCTTGACCTGAGACCTTGATGTTATGAAAATTGGCCCTGGCTTTAAAACACATAAACCATCCCCTACTTGCAGTAAAAGGCTCAGCACTAGAACTCTCTCCTTGTTGTTTCTTTAGATCATCATAAAGACTCCTGGCTTTTTCTTGAATGATGCCTAAACTCACAGGAGCACGGCATTTATTTTGATCCTCCAGCCAAATGATTAACAGTTTCTCGTCCTGAACAATAAGTCCAGCACACTGCTTAGTTATTACAGTTGAGTGCATAGGAGCTGAGTCCTTAACATGCTCCTGAATTCTTGCCTCGTCTTTCAGGATGGTCACATCCTACATGATCAGTGAGCACCAGAGGAGCAAATCGCTCCCAGACAAGTGACATACTGGTGCTCTGGCCACGTGTCTAGAAGGGCATGGGGGAGGGGGCATGTGCCCCCAGATCTGCTCTGAGTGCAGCCCTCACCCCCCCCCCATGCCCTCCTGGACAAGCAGCAGGAGCCACTGGACAGGCTGTGGTTTCTCCTGCAGCCGCCTGGCTCAGCCCTGGCCCTAGCTGCCTCACCCCAGTGGGAGCAGCCGGGGGAACAACCGGACAAGCTGTGGCTTGATCTGCAGCTTCTCCTGCGGTTGTCTGGCACAGCTCTGGCACTGCCTGTTTTGCCCCAGTGGAGGTGGCCAGGAGAGAAGCCAGACAAGCTGTGCCTTCTCCCGGCACCCATAGCCCCTGCTTCCAGAGTCCGAAGCAGCCCCACCTGGGCAGTGTTTGCCTCACCCCGTTCCAGCCCTAGCCCCCTGCTCCTGCTGGGGCCCTGATCTGCACCCCCATGGCCCTTTCCTTCCCCCTCCCCTTGCACTGACAAACCTATATCCAGCATCCAGTGTCATGAAGGTGAAACCCATGTCAGAACTTCAAAACCCAGGTGTCAATTGACAAACATCATAACTGCAGTTTGTCATAACTCGAACCATTATAAGTCAAGGACTGTCTGTAGAGCTATAAAATTATGAGAAATACCAGTTCCCCAGAGATGCAAGCTGCATACTCTGCATAACATGCATCAATACATGTTTTATTATTTCATATTTGTCACATTTGATATTTTGAAAAAAGGAATGACAGATTTTTTTTCAGGAAAATAACCCCTTATTTTCCCCACTTGAAGAAAAGTCTGAATATAGAATCATAATAAAGAGAAGTGAAAAATAAAATGTGTGTTAGTACCAACAATGAGATAAATTCCCTTGTCAGTTATACTTAGGGCAATTTGGAATAATGTTTTATATTCTGAAGGAGTCACTATAGTTTTATATCAATACAAGTAATAGCAGAATTTGATCCTTTACATACTAGAACATACTAGTTAGCAAACCATTTCTATAATAATAATGATATGCAGCTATTAATAGCATAAATGGACACTAAAATATGCCCTAACTGAATAGTAGTATAATTATTTCAATTTTTAAATCAGACACTGTATAATACAAGATTGTGCTATGACTGATATGGTTTTGATTCTTGATGTAGACTGCACATTTTAATATGGTAAGAAAGAGAGAGAGAGAGAAAATGAATAAATTTACCTTTTCTGATAATATGTGCCCTTCAGCATAACTGGAAAATTAATAAAGAGTTTCTGGTTAATAAAAAGGAAAGATAGCAATGATGTAGAATTAATATAACCAGGAGGTATTGATCAGTGGAACACAGAACGCTTTCAATCAATAACACACAGTGACAGACACATACCCCCTCAGCTTGGTTACTAGCCATTTCAAAGAAAGCTCAAGGTCTTTCTAAATACTATAGGATAAATTTTCATTTATTTAGGGCAAAGCCATCCCTCCAGGAAGTCTGAAGGGAATCATCATCATCAGACAACAAGTTTAGGCAAACTTTCCATTAAAAGATCTGAAGCATTAGCCACCACTCTCCTCCACTCCATTATTTTTGACCTGCACAGTCAGGTAAGTTGTTGTAATTTACTTTTCAGACGCTGATCTTACAGCTGCTGTGAACTGTATGTATGAGAATCTCAACCCCTTGTTTATAGCACCTTTTCCCTTTGAGCAAGCGGGGCAGGGATGGAAGAACTACTGCAATAAAGCCTGCACAAAGGGGTTCTGTCTTCAAACTGGGTCTTTCATTTGTTTTTAAGAAACCTTATCAATGTCCCAGATGCTGTATTTCTTTTGGTGGTGAAAAAAATATATTGATGATACAGATAAAAATGTGTAAATGAAGAACCATAAAAACATCTAGGTTTTGATGATGATGACTGAATCCTAAAGTCACTAAAAACTAATGTTTGAGACAATTTCAGGGCTCACAATCCCTCTTGGTGTTTTTATTATAACTTTCTTCTACTGTGGTTCTAGTGAGTACACTCATTACTATTAAATTGTTAGAACTACTTTATTCATTATTAAAATGGCTATTTGTTTATAATGTGTACTTGATTGTGACTATATTAATAGTTACATTTGAAAAATAAAGGTTAGTACTTTCAACTACAGGAGCTGGGATCAGTTCTATTGCAGGACATCGTATTACCGCATGTATGAAACTGGCTGTAGAAAAAAGGTAAGTGGAAGAACCTGTCCATGTCTCAGTAGCATTCTTTTGCCTTACACTTCTGCATTTTAGACCAAATCATTTTAGAGGACAATTCATTTTAGAACTGAAAACTATACTCTCCATCTCTCCCTTATGTTGCATGACAATAAAATCTCATTAATTCTCACTTCACTAATCCTCAAACCCCAACTAGCCTTCTTAACTGATTTCTCAGCAAAGATTACTGAACTTCTTATACTATAAGAAATGAATAAATCTGAACAAGAACACTGATAACTTCATGCATTAAGCTAAACTACTACTAATATAATAATAATCATAATATAATTATATTTTCCCATAATGTCTATGAGCCCTAGTCATGGACCAGATACCCACTGTGCTAGGTGGTGGGCAAAATTATAACAAAAAGATGAGCCGTATCTTCAGAGGTTTACAGTTCAAGTATAAATTCTTTCTTTCTATGCCCAGTTGTACCTTTTCACCCCTTCCAGTCCCATTCTTCCTTCCCATTGCTGAGCCTGTCCATGGCTGAGCCAGGGTTGGTGGCGGCAGATTCTACAGTGGCTGGTAGTAGTGTCAGGTTCCTCCCCTCCTGGTCTCCCCAGGTGTTCTCTACCAGCTTGGGAGCAGGCTCGGAGAGGGGGAACATACCTGCCGCCTCCACTGCTACTGCTCTGGTTGAGCCTGGCTCCCCACACAGTCCAGCTGCAATGGGACAAGAGCAGCTGTGGAGCTTCCTCTGCCCCCAGGCCAGCCAGGGACAGTGGGAATAGCACCAGTGGTGCACAGGAGAGGGAGTGAAGGAGAGATGCATATAAAGGGAAAGAAGAGGGTGCTGAGAGCAAGGGAGGGGAAACAATTCTTATGTAATTTGGGGACTTAAAGAAAAATCTCTGGCTGTACCTATGGTGTGGTCTACACCCCCTGGTGTGGGGAAGGGAGGCTGGCAGCAGGGATGCAGCCAGCCCTGCAGTGTTGGTTGCTACTCCTGAACCCCCTTTACAGGGGGGAGGCAAAAGAATGCTACTCAGACATGGACAGATTCTTCTTCTCCAGGTCCTTGTGGAAGATCCTCCCCCACAGCCTGGCAGCTGTCAGCAGGGAGTAAGTTCACAGGTGACACAACGTCTATCTTCCTTACCACCTCCTGTATCTTGCAGTGGTTCATTATTTCATAGATTTCATAGACATTAGGGCTGGAAGGGACCTCACAAGATCATTGGGTCCAGCCCCACTGGACCTGATGGGGTCATTGGTCCTTTCCCTTGTAGTTTGTACTTGCTACAGAATCGCTCCAGAGTTCTGCTGAATCACAACAGTTCCCAAGCTGCTAGACTCGTGCATGGCAGTATGTGCACTCCCCAGAGTTGTAGCATGTGACTTGCAAAATACTTCATGAAGCAAGGTTTTAGACCCTGCCCTGGTTGCCAGCTTGCAGATCTGGCTTGTGTTTGGCCCAGAGGAATAGCAGGACATCTGGTATTCATTGGCTCTCCCTGTCCATTCTGTCTTGTACAAGGTTTTTCTCATCACTTTCTCTCATCTGGAGCCCCAGAAGAAGATGCGTATGGACCTCTGGATTCTGTGGATAATTTGCTTGGGCGGGGGGGAGGACCGAGAAAGAGGGTGAAGACCAGTGCAGTGTACAGAAGCAGCACTGCTATCATGTTCCCCCTCATTGACAGCCAGAGTTTGCACCACAGTCCCAGTCTCTGAGACAGAGCTGGCTGACACAATTGAGAGCTGCTGGCCGTATCTTTGAAAAAACTTACGGCAATCAAGAGAGGTCCTGGATGATTGGAAAAGGGAAAATCTAATGCCCATCTTCAAGAAAGGGAAGGAGAAGGAACCAGGGAACTAAAGACCAGTCAGCCTCACCTTAGTCCCTGGAAAAATCATGGGCCAGGTCCTCAAGGAATCCATTTCTAAGCACTTGGAAGAGAAGGTGATTAAGTACTGTCAGCATAGATTCACCAAGGGCAAGTCAGGCCTGACCAAACCGATTGCCTTCATGATGAGATGACTGGCTCCATGGATGCAGGAAGAGCAGTAGACATTGTGACTGCCAGGTCTCAAACACCTGATCACGTGCAGCCTTGATCCGAGCAATGGATGGTGTATGCCTTGCAGATTCCCATGAATTGCCGAGTAGATGTTCCCTCCACGAGTAGTCTTCCCCTATCTCACCTGCCATGACTTTGAATGTTTCCCAGTGGAGGGTTGACTACCCGGGGACCTTCTGTGGCGCACGGTCTTCCCGACGATCACCTGTGGGGCTCTGCCACCCCTACACCCCAACCTTATACCAACTTGATGGATCACTTAGTCTTCTGGGCCACGTATCCCTTCGCACATAGTTGTGGAGCCTCTCGAGTTCCTTCCCATCCTGAGTATCAGCTCCTGAGGCCGATTCACTTACTCCATCACGAGTTGTATACATTCAGAGATCCCAATCGTGGAGCCTGTACTCACCTAGAGTGGACTCCCACCCTAAGGCCTGAATCCTATGTGAAGCCCTTTGGGCTTTGCACCAATTATTCTATTTATATAAGCCCCTCCTATCTCTCAACCCCTTCACGTGGGGAAACAAAAGAAAAACGCAAAAGAAAAGCACAAGACAACACATTTACTGCATCGCTAGGACTCTTGGTAACTCCTTTCCCTGGTCGCTTACATCAAGGTACCAGGTGTCTAGTTCCCTACAGCCTAGCTATAGGATGACCCCTGTTCGGGGCCATGTACCCTTGGCCTCCTGCTCAGGTCCTCCTTTCCTTCTTTTCCACTTCCTCCATGAGCCCACTTCTTTCCCTTCCAGGGCGTCCCAACACGGGTGCCTTGTAGTTCCTCAGTGTGTGGCTGACTACTCTCTGTGTTCAGGGTAAATGCCCTGCTTCTCTGTAGCCCTTCCTGCTGTTCCTGCTGGAGCTCTCCTGGTGGGGAGAATTCCTTCTCTTCCCAACTGATCCCAGTACTCCCACCTGTTATGGTGTGGGTCTTCGCGTGCCCTTCTCTGCTTCCCCTGTTGCTGCTGCCTTCGCAAAATGCAGGGCCTACTTCTGGATCATCTCCGGCACTGCTGATCCATTCCCTGCCACTGTTGTCACGGCCAGCGTCAGGAGCCTCCTCTGGCTCCTTGTCCTGTGCTCCTTCCTCCTTGAGAGATTCCCAAAGTGAGTCTTGTGACCCTGCACTCTTCGGGTCTGTTCTCCCTCTCTCTCTTCCTCTGCTGTTGGCCATTTTTATTCTTGCCAGACGGTGATTGCTGGTGATGTCATTGGCTGGTCTCAGCTGAATAAAGACGCGGCTAATGAGCCGCGCAGGCTTCTCTCCCTGTTCCCGCTGCGCCGCAGCTCCTGCTGTGAGTAGTTTTCTCTTGTTTTAACTTTTATATTTGTTTCCTCTCCCTCCTGTCCGTTCTGTCCCCCATAACTTTGTTTTCTTATTTGGGGTCCTTCCCCTCGTTCTCTCCCGGGACAGACAAGATATACCCTAATTTCGTCAAGGCTTTTGATACGGTCTCCCACAACATTTGTGCAAACAAGCTAAGGAAGTACAGGTTAGATGAATGGACTATAAAGTAGATAGAAAACTGACTGGATCATTGGGCTCAGGGGGTAATAAAGCAATGGCTCAATGTCTAGTTGGCAGCCAGTATCAAGTGTAGTGTCCCAGGGGTTGGTTTTAGGGCCAGTTTTGTTCAAGATCTTTATCAACAACCTGGAAGATGGAATGGAGTTCACCCTCAACAAGTATGCAGATGACACCAACCTCAGGGGTGTAGTAAATATGCTGGAGCATAGGGCTAAGATTCAGAGTGACCTAGACAAATTGGAGGATTGAACCAAAAAAAAGCTCATGAGATTCAATAATGACAAGTGTAAAGTCCTGCACTTAGGATGGAACAATCCTGTGCACTGGTACAGATTGGGGACCAACTGGCTAAGCAGCACCTCTGCAGAAAAGGACCTGGGGGTTACAGTAGACAATAAGGTGGGTATGAGCTAAGAGTGTGCCCTTGTTGCAAAGAAGACTAATGGCATGCTGGGCTGTTAGTAAGGATGCTGCTAGCAGATTAAGTGACTCTTCTCCTCTGTTTGGCATTGATGAGGCCACATCTGCAGTACTAGGTCCAGTTTTGGGCCGCCCACTACAGAAATAATGTAGATAATTTGTAGAGAGTCCAGCAGAAGGCAGTGAAAATGGTTAGGAGGTTGGGGCCCATGAATGACTTCTGAAGAGAGGCTGAGGGAACCGATCTTATTTAGTCTGGAGAAGATAAAACTGAGGGGGGATTTAATAGCAGCCTTCAACTATCTGAAGGGTGGTTCCAAAGAGGATGGAGCTAGATTGTTCAGTTGTGGCAGATGACAGAACAAAGGTCAGAACAAAGGTCAATATTCTCAAGTTGAAGAAAGAGAAATGTAAGTTAGATATTAGGAAAAAATCTCTCATGAAGAAGGTAGTAAAGCAATGGAATAGATTACCCAGAAAGACTGTGTAATCTCCATCCTTGCAGGTTTTTAAGACCCAGCTAGACAATACTTTTGCTGGGATGATCTACTTGGGGATGGTCCTGCTTTGAGCAGGGGGTCGGATTAGATGATTTCTTGAGGTCCCTTCCAACTCTTGTTTTCTATGATTCTATGAAATGTAGCCATACTCATACAAGTACACCACTCAGCCTCAGCAGTACACCCCAATCACTGTCTCTCAAGCCTGCCTGCTGTCACCTACATCCCTCCTCTACAAACCCCTATGTTGTTCCCTGTCCTAGTGCTTCACCTTTCCAACCCCATCCACTGGCACACTGCTTTCTATCCATATATATTTAGAGTTTCATCTCTTCCTCATCTTTCCCTCCCTTCTTGGCTGGCCATTGACCAGTTTGAAGCGTGCTGGGACACTGCTGCACCATGCAAGGGGCAAGTTGGGAGCCAGTGATGCTCTTGAGCACCTAGCAGTGGGAGAATGTTTTCTAGTCTCTACACAGCTAAGGGACTATGCGGAAGTAATGGAAGAAGGAAGAGTAGACTTCTTGTGCCTCCCTGCCTAATGTCTATGGAAAATGCTGCCATTTCTTGCACCATCATTCGGGTCCAACAGGCTTGAGCTCAAACACACAGACTAATAGCTGCCTGTGAAACCAGTGTATATTGTGGAAAAAGGCTGGGGCCTTATTCCCAGTGTCCCTTTGCATTATACCATTAGACTGTATTTATAGTCTAGCCCTTTGGCTCCAATACTTACAGCTTTATTTTGTGCAGTAAACTTCTGACTTGACTTCCCTATTTTGTGATACCGCACACAACTTAAAAAGTTGTGGCAGGAAAAAACTGTGCCAGCGTACTGCAAATCAATGTGACCTTGTGGGGCACTGACCAATGAAACAGTGCCTTGAAAAAAAATCAATGTTGCAGGGTGATATAATCTTTACATTGACTAACCAGGCAGAGTTTGGGGTATTTCCTCATTCTTTGAAGAGAAGCTACTCTTTGTTTAATGGAATCCATTGCTTGAGAACGTATCTGTGCTTCTCAGACTGATACTGGATAAAATAAAGATAAAAACTTGAAGCCAGTTAAAAATTAACTTTGGTGTGTGAAGACGTGAAGCATCACTAACCATTTTATTCCTGTACATCAAGGTAAGTACATCAAGATATTTTCTTACTTCCCTCAACTTTACAGAATGAAACATATTGAGAATCCTAGTTAAGAACCAAAAAGCTACTGCAGCAGCTCACCCAAAGTTGTTAGGAATGGGTTTGACTCTTGTAGGATTAGCAAAAATGTTTGTGTTTGGTGTGTCATTGCTAATTTTTGTATCTTGGTCAGAATCAGCTGTGATTTAAGTAGGTGCAAGCTGCATTGACTTTCATGGGAAAAGCACTCACTAAATTTGCTTGTCGATGCTTAGGTAGATTTCTTTGGTAATGTCAGTGATAGTGGACCAAGTTGAAATCACTGTAGCTCAAGGTCAATGGAATTATATTGCTTTACACCAGCTGAGAAGCTGTGGGTACGTCTACAAATGCAATTAATGTACATGAATATTTTGCATAGAAAATTCAGGTGCATTAAACTCTGACCCAGCGCACATCTGAACTTGTGCCCATTGGGAACAAATTTGCTCTTAACAGGAGTAGTCCATGACTGTTCCTGCCCTGCTCTATGTGCCCCTGCAGCAGCCAGGGGAGTTCCAGGCTTGCCCCGCTCTGGCAGGGGGATCAGGTGCTGGTCCTGATCTTTGTAGGGCTCCCAGCCACATGGAGACTGGGATGTGGTCCAACCTCCACATGGCTGGGAGGCAATTCCACTGAGCTGGGATAGCTCTCTCCACCCCTTGTGGCCCCTGCTGCCTAGGCTGACTGGGAGCAATTTGTTCCCAGTCAGAGTCTACATGTGTGCTTTAGCACATTAGTTTAATGCACCAATTTGTAGTACCTGTATCTACTGGTATTAGAAAAATGGCACATTAGACTAATCTACTTCCCAGTAATTGCTGCACATGTGTAGACGGCGATGCTTTACTGCATATTTGTCTAATGCACAGCAAAGTATCTCATGTAAACGCACCATATAGAGGATTATACACATGTATGCTGCACAAGGTTTTTAGAATCTCTCTTATCTGACTTAAAACAAGAGGGTAGATTATGTTTCCTTGTTTGCTTCTGATTGAATAAAGAAAACAGTATAGAAAATAGGCAAAGGTTAGCAGACCCAGGAAGGGCATGGGTTAAAATACAATGCAAGGGCAGGTGAGAAAATGTTAAAACATTAAAGTAAATGCACAAAATTGAAAAGGAAATAAGCGAGACTGGAAAATATCTAGTGCTACATCCATTCTGTCCCCTCCACACACATTTTCTGTTAACTTATAAAAAATTATTCCCTTCAATCTGGGGCTTTTTAAATATCTGCAAAATGTCCTGCCCAATTTTTTGAGCATTATATAAACAGTTTGTAATGAGAGTGAGACAGGTAGTACTTTGGTTAAACAGCTGTTTTAAAGCAGCTAAGAGCTAACTTGTTCTTAAAGCTTAATTACTTTCCCTTATGCTTAAAAATATTCGGGAAATTTGGTTTATAATAAGTATTGTTATTAAAACTTTGTAGCAGCACAGAACAATGCTAATTACTCTTTGTAGAAATCCAGACGCAGAAAAAGACTTCAGCAGTCTCTACTGTCTTTTGGCAATCCAGTGGCTCTTGGCATCCTCACTATCTCCCATGGCATATATTTCCAAGCACCAGGTGCCTTTGTTTAGGGCTGTGAGAGGATACATGGTTCACACTGTTCTGTTTAACAGTTCCCAATGGTGCTGTCCTGCGTGGATTTGTTTAAACCCTTTTTGAATATGGCTATTCTATTTGCCTTTACAACTTTGTGTAGCAATAAGCTCCACAATTATGCCCCAGGTAGAGCAACCAATTCAAAACAAACAAAACACCTCCATGTCTTGTTTGTTTTAAACACGTTTCTTACTAGTTTCAGTGGATGCCCCCTAGTTCTTGTTTTTTGGGACAAGGTGAATAATAGTTCTCTATTCACTTTGTCCAAACCCTTCATGACTTTATAGATCTCTATCACACCCAGCTCAGCCTTCTCCTTTACAAAAGAAAGATTCCTTGCCCTTTCAGTCTCTTGTATAGCAACTGCTCCATGCCTCTGAACACCTTGGTTGCCTCCCTCTGCACTGTTCCCAATTCTATTATATCCTTTTTAAGATGTGGAGAGTAGAACTGCATGCAGCATGCAAGACATGGGTGCACCATGGATTTATACAGTAGCACAACTGTGGAGGAGAAGAGCTGTTTGGGAAACTTACTGTTGTTGTTGTTGTCATGTATTGTAAACTACTTTGAGCCTTTCTGGATAGAGTGGGATATAAAATGAAACTAAATCAGAAAACATTGTTATTTAGATGTCCTTCTTAATTATACTCAACATTTTAATTGGCATTTTTTGGTCACCACTGCACACTGAGCTTCTTTTAGAGGTTTTTAACCTTGCTTAGATATCTTCATGTCTTGTTCTAGACCGCCTCTTATGCATGTGATGCCTTCCTTTAACACATCTCTAAAGGTAGTTAGCTACTTCCTTCTTATGCTTTCTCATGAACCACCTTTGTGACTGTACCTAGGAGAAGTCAGCCAGTGCACATGGGCTAAGTTGAAGGGTATTTCAAATACACAGCTGAGGATCAGATGAAAAATAATAATTTTTAAAAAATCAGCATTACAAAAATGTGCATAACCCTTCTGCCAGGCACTGGATGGCAGTAAGAAGGGCTAGGTTCAAATTTAGGGTTTCACACCAATTTTTAAAATTTAGCTTGAGCTCCCAACTAGAAGCCACGTTGTGGGATGCTTGGAGCCTGGGTAGCTCATCCAGGGGCATTGTGGGGGCACGGAGAGAGGACTCCCACTGCTCCACACACCTTGGGAGAGGCATGGGGGGCACATGCCCACCGGATTTGTGTCTGGGGAGGAGGTAGGCTGCCACTGTGGGCTGGGTTCTGCATCTGATTGCCACTGCTTCAGGAATGGTGTGATGCCACATGCCTGCCGCCGCTGATCCCCAGGGCTGGCTCCTGGACGGGCTGCCCAGGCTCTTAGCATCCCGTGACCTTCCCCAGGGTCTCACTCATCCCAGCCCCTCCCCTGCCCCACTTCCTCCCTCCCTGTGGGGGCCTCAGTCTGCCCCCCCCTTCCCCAACTTGCCTGCTGTGGTAGCCAGCTGTCTGGCTGCAATCTTGGCTGCATGCAGGCTCTGTGCCTGTCTGTGTGCACCCCTCCTCACCTGCTGCAGCTGCCCAGAGCCTACCTCCAGGCTGTCCTGCAGCCCTCTGTGCTGCCCCATGCTTAAGGGGGCTAGGCCCCATTAGTCCCGGGCTTCTGCCACCTATGGCTGTGTGCCTGCCTGCCACACGTGCACAGTTAAAGTATATTCACTGACCTACCAGGACCCATTTGCCAAGATCAATGGTAGTTCTGTGCATATTCTGTGAAAAATGATACTTTACCCTTGCGCACGCTGAGAATTTTCAATGGGAAATCCAACCTTTTCTCAGGGCCATACTCACATGTCTACAAACTTCACAATTTAGGAGGGAGGGCAGATAAACACAAAATCTGTCCACTTGCCCTTTATAACTGACCACTTTAACCTCAAAATGTATTAGCCAAGACCCCAATCAGTAAAAACCATGAGTTGCCCCTCAAGCCTGCATATTAATGAAGGCGTGCAGATAAAGAATACACAATTACAGACATAACTGTAATCAAACAGGATATTCTATCTGCTCTCTCCTCCCTGTGCTTTGCTTTCTGCATCTCCTATCACAACATCTGAAAAAGTGAGCTTCATCTCATAAAAAGCTTGTGGTGTAGCACCCCCCCCCACACACACACACATTGTATCTTGGTTAGTCTGCAAGATGTAAGTCTACCTTGCCTTCCATGTAGACCATAGGTAGGGTTACATTTGCATACATTATGTATAGAGACCAACCCAAGTCCAGGAGGCTTATTTTGTGGGCAGATTGCAGGGCTGGCTGGCATTTTTGTACCCTCTCCATGCCTCCAATTGGCTGAGGGGCCCTGGTGGCCATGCCCCCCATTGCTAATTGGTGGAGAAGGCTGCCTGTCAGTCCTGCCCCTCATCACTGATTGACTGAGCGCTGTCCATCATGTGTCCCCACCCCTTGCTACTGACTGGTGGAGAGGGGTGGCATTGCACGACCGGCAGCCTTTTCAGCAAATCAGCAGTGAGGGTCAGTGGTAGCAGCCATCTTGCCTGATCTCCTTCATGTTGCCAGCCCCCCCTCTCCCTGGCAGCCTGCGTAACTAGGCTACAGCAGCTGTGAGGACTGCTGTCTCCCACTGGGGAGGTGGTCCCTCCCGCCCCACCCTGGATTTTGCACACACCACCCAATTTCATGATTTCTGTAAAATTGCAAATTGAGTAGGTCCCTAATTATGTATAAGTCCTTTGCATATATACCACACAAGTCATGTATATTGGTCATTTCCCCATCCTCCATGCCTCCCAGGTTGCTCATCCTACATCAACCGAAATTAGGCTCATCTCAACAACCTAAACTAAGCCCTTCCTCTCATTCTTAGACCTTGTCTTCCTCAGAAACTCAACTCAGTTCAAGCAAATCAGTAACCATCTGCCAACGCAATCACACTGGGGCTGCAAACAGATATTCAGGGAGGTTAGATTGCATTTTTACCTGATCAAAGTTTGTTCACCCAGGTGTGGACCTTACATTAGTTAGGTGGATCTGTGTGAGAGCTCTACAGAAGTTCAGGACACTTAGGCTGGTCTTTAAAAATGGTTGACCTGATCTAATAACCCCCTTCCTCCATCTCGATTTACCTTAGGTCAGGTGGCTATTTTTAACACAATCTAATCTCCTCAGATGTCTGTACACAGCTTGATGTAACCCTCCAGTGTTGACAAAGAAAGGTGAGATTTGTGTGATGAAGCAGGTACTGGATTCAAGCAACAATAAGAGTCACTAGTGCAAGCTGAGGTTTCTTTTTCTCTATGTACAGTTTGGACCACTGCAGCTGCATCAGTAAGCAGGCTTTGCTTGCCAGTACCAGAATTAACACCCAGTTTAGACAGTCATCAAGGGGAGTCTTCCATGATTAGTGTGATGTCAGAGGTCTTATGGCTAGCACCACCCATCAATTAGGTAGCCCCTCCCCTCGTCCTGCCTGCCACGACTTTGCTGGTATATTATTGTGAGAGGGTTCCAATGGAGGTCTTATCAGAGGAGTTCCCTGACACGGGTGTACTCACAGCTATTGCCTGTGGTGTTCCATGGGGCTCTGCCACCCCTACACCCCATCCATTCGCCAACTGATCATGTGCTGATGGGATGGTGACCTTCGGTCCTCTGCGGGTTTGCCCACTGTCGGTTTCACCAATGCAGGGACTCGAACCCATCTGTACAACTCAGCCAGCCCATCCTCTTGTCTCTCTGGCTCTTCCGCTATCTCTTTGCATCCTCCACTCTTAACTTCTCTAGAAATAATATTTCCCTTGGGTAGGGAGGTTCCCATAGCTGCCTTCCCTTATCCAGTGGATTCCAGGGGATTCTGCCCCGGTCTCTGACTCTATTTCTCCTAGGGGCAATGCTGGCAAACTCAGGGTACCTCATCGTTCCCCTTGCCTCCCTCCTCTCAAAGGGAGTACTGGCCTCTCCCTACTCACTCCCTGTTGCAAGGCAGGAATTTTCCCCTTGCTTTTCTCTGCTAGTGGTTTAGAGGCTTCTCCTGCCTCTTGTGCTGGTACAACACAGCTTAGCTGGTCCCTTTCACCAGGAGGATCCTCAGCATGCCAGACATGCTGCCTGCTCTCTCTCCCTCTCTCTGGCTCCCCCTCCCCATGGGTGCTGTTGGCGGGTTTTAAACTTTCCTGCAGTGGCCATATCAGCCACCGCAATTGGCCAAGCTGTCTCCCTTACTGGGAACAGCTGCTTAAATAGCCGGTGTAATGCCAGCTCATGTGGCTGTAGCTGCGGCTGCAGCTGCCGCCATGGTCTCATCTCCGGCACCACCAGGTCTCCCGGAGGTAAGTTACCCCCTCCGGGGTTCTGTTTCAGGGTTTTGTCTGCCCCACAGCCTTTCCTCACCCCTCCTTGTGCCCATGATGGCAGCGTGCTGCTGTCACAATTAGCAACATGGAAAAGTTTTTCTGTTGGCACTGAGGGAGACCATATGCTTTAGCTTCCACCAGGGAGTACAAGATTCAGAGTTATTTTTCAGTACAGAAGGGGATATTTTGGGGCAGAAAATTTTTTCAGCTGGAGGGCTGCTTAATGAGTTTTGGTGAGCTGTCGAGGGCTGCAAGGGTAGCTCCATACCTGGACGGGTGCCCTGCCCCCTGGTCACCATATTCGGACTGGAAGTCCCACCCCCTAATCTTTGACCTTTGTCAGACCTTTGGAATCAGAAAAAAATCCAAGTTGTATACTAAAAATGAAACAGTGAAAATAACATATTTTAATTTTACTTAAAAAATATTTTTGTCCTGATTTGTATATGTTTGTGTGGTGTATATAGAGGCAATTGCATAATACCCCGAAATGAAGTCTTACTCTTGTATATTGTAGGGGAATGTGGGTGGGTGGTGGGATATGGAGGGGAGAGTGTGGGATTTGTGGGGGGCTTTGTATGTGTGGGTATGAGAGAGGATGTGGGGGTATGTGTGGATGTGGGTGGGTAGGTATGTGGGTTTGTAGGGGAAGTGTTTGTGAGGATGTGTGCATGTGTGTGGGTATGGGGTTTTTAGGGTATATGGAAGGGCAGGGTGGCTAGGGATGGGTGTAGGGTGTGCATGGGGGGGTGTGGGTAAAGTGCATGGGGGGGTGTGTAAAGGGGTCAGTGTGGGCAGGAAAGGTATGTGTGGGTGCAGTGTTTGTGGGGTGTGTGGTTGTGTGTTAGGGAGAGTGTTGTTGCAGGGTTTGTGGGTATGTGGGTGGTGCATGGAACTCCCCTGCATGTGCCAGAGCCAGTCAGGACCTGCTTCTGCCTCACAACAGTCCAAATCCTGCATGCCCTGCGGTGGTTCCCCACCACCACCAGCAGTGCAGTCCTAGCATGCCCTGCACCCACTCTGAATCCACCCCTGAGGAGTGGACCAGTCAGAACCTGGCACAGCCCTGACCCAGCCTGCCCAGTGCCTGCTCCACATCACCCACCCAGGTGCATCCTGCTACCTCCTGGACATGTAGCGGGGCTGGAGTGGCTCTGCAGCTGGACTGCCTTTCTAGTCAGCCCAGGTAATGGCTCCTTCTGCTGCCACCAACCCCAGCCCTGTGATACCAGCAGGGACCCATGCTGCACATAGGGCAACCTGGAAGTGGTAGTGATGCAGTGTAGATGTGGGGCAGCCCAGCACAGGCTCCAGATGGTTGCAGCAGGGGACTGTTGGCAGTGGGAGGGGGAGGGGGAGGGGGAGCTTTCCCCTTGCACTGAGCAACAGATTTTGTCCAGTGCTGCCACTGTTGAGAGCAGGCAAGCCTGGAGCAGGTGTAGGGTGCACAGGATCAGAGCTGTACAGCACGGGTGCCTGACAGTACTGCGGGGCTGGGGCCAGTGGAAGTGGCAGTGGCAGCCAAAAAGAGCTGCCTGCCACCTGGGCTGCCTAGAAAAAACAGTCCAGGTGCTGAGCTACCCCAGCTCCACTGTGTGCCTAGTGGGTGGCAGGACATGCCATGGCTGAACTATGCCTAAGCCAGGGGACCAAGGGATCCACTGTGGGCCAGACAAAGATCTGCAGCCTGCAGGCCATATTTTGCTCACTCCTGGGATATAGTAACAAAAAATCCCAAGAACCAGAAAATACAGGAGCACTGTTTTGCACTTTACAAACACATTTCTGCAACATCTCCCTGAGCAGAACAAGAATTTAATGTATGTCTCAAGCAACTACTGGTATAATCACAGAACTCCATTTTTCCCCTTTCAGTGAACTAAATGCTGATATAAGTGTCAGTTTTCCATAGCCTTGCTAACTGAAGTCCTCTTTCAAACTAAACTAGTCCAGCACAGGCAGCAACAACGTAAGCTTTAACCAAACCTTGCTTTTATTGTATCTCCTGGTGAAGATGCAACTCAAATTGTAAGATAATTCTTCAGTCTTTCTGCTTATTCTGTCCTGGATCTCACTGCTGAGACTACCAGGAAGGCTGCCAGTTAATGACAATCAGGCTAGTGTTTTCAAAGACATACAGTTATTTGCTAAGATCACAAATGAATTACCAGATACTTGCACATAGGACATAGCCATTTCACACAGGACCAAGATTTGTTTACTATTGACCTGGCCCAGTTTTGAACACAGAAATGGGGCCAGGGGGTTCAATAGCTCTATTTGGTAACACCTTTCTTGGAAAAAAACTCTCTTGCTTCAGCACCATTTTCATATATTTTATAAAAATTTCTCACTCACATGAAGTCCTACTCCCCCATGTTTTTAAAGCACAAAGAAAACCCGGGCTTTCTTTTCTCATTTCTTTCCTTAGTACTGATCTACCATGTGCACTGGAAAGTGCTCGAAGTGCATTGGGGTCATGCTGTTCCCCCTGGCTATCTGTGCTATCATCTCCAACCTTCTCCTGTACTTCCCCAATGGACAAGTTCTAGAGAGTAACGAGATAACTGATTTGGTCTGGTTTTTCCATGGCATTCTTGGAGCTGGGATCTTGGTAAGAGATAAATTTTATTACTGTTTTAAGCATTCCAGTTTTGAGGCTTATGAAAGCCTCTATCAGTTTAACAAAGATCAATAGGGCTGTCTTTTATATTTGTGCTTAAGCTAATTTATCTGGAGACGAGGGTATGAAACTTAGAAGTGATATACCAGGAAGATTAAAAAGCAAGTACTTGAATAAGAAGTATAATTTAATGATGAAAATCTTGGCATACCATGAACTTCACAGTTTCGTATGACAAACAAAAGTATCAGGCTTTCCCTCATTCATAAAGAATAGTAACAAAAACATTCTTTGCTCGTCATAGTGCAGCTTGATGTCTAAATCCAGTAATGATGACTGTGTAACTTTTCATTTCAATTGATTACTTTATTATTCCTTTTGTTGGCTTTAGTCTCAGATGTTTTATGAGGCTTAATAAGGGAAAAACTGGAACTTGTTCGTACGTATCGTGACAATGATAATAATAAACAGCAAAAACAAACATCATCAAGAGCAGAACCACTCAGTCACTGCTAAATTCCAAGAAGTTGCTAAGTTCAGCCATATTCATATCACCCCCTCTTTTTTGTGTTCACTGTTCCAGGAATGTCTGTGTGACCAGGTTTATCTGCCTGAACATCGGGACAATGACAATTTCTTTTGTTAGGCATTAGCCCAATTTAAGGTGCCTTAAGGGCATGCATCTACACATGCATGCCCTTAACATGCTTAAAAATGATGATTTTAGACTATTCAGATGTTTTTACATGTGTTCGGAGATGCAGCACCAGGAGCCTTAATTTGCAAGGTGTGCTAATTTAAAAGCACCTATGTGTTACATGTATCCCCCATGCTGAAAATATAGTGGTGGGGTACTTTGAACTAAAGCTCTTTGAAAGTGTTTTATTTCAAAGTGCCCCACCACCATTTTTTCAGTGTGGGGGCTCTCAGGGATCCTGATACACGTGACACGGAAGGCTGCCAGAACCCACCAATTTCCGTGCTCCAACATATTTGATTGAGTCTGTTCCGATGCACTGGATTTCCAGTACATTGGAAAAGGCTCCACACACATATATATAGGAGCCCTTCGACCCTAAATTTGATACTGCTCAGAAAGAATTATCAAATTTATGCACGAATAGCTAAATAACATTAGCCAACTCATACACGTGCTAATGTGCATTAACACAGTGTGCATCAATGGAGAGACACCACGTTAATGTGCAGTAGCACATCTGCATGTGCACTAATGTGACTTAGCTATTTGCACCTACATTTAATGCACCTTAATGTGCATTAGTACATCCACATGTAGACATGTGCCTAAAGTGCCTTAAGCAAAGGCGCATTAAGTTTAGGCACATGTAAATATACATGCAGACATGCCTGGTGTAAATGGGTCACTTTCCTAGCTTCCTTTTCAAGGCCAGTCAGCTCTGTGTTCAGGATTTCTAGCTTGTTTATTTTTCATGGGGCAAACTTGTTACCACAGAAACAAAACAGACAACAACAAAAAACGTATAACAAACAGATAGACCAAAACCTATAGCCTTTCTTAGACCCTGAGAGAACAGCTTAAGCACTATATTGCTCCCCACAACACCACAACCTGCCATCTCTCCCCTTTGCCTTCTGCCCCTGGAGCTTTTAGGGCTCATAGTATCATAGTTTCATAGTGCTTAGGGTCAGAAGGGACCTAAACAGATCATCAGGTTTGACCCCCTGCCCCGGGCAGGAATGGCTGCTGGGGTCACATCACCCCAGTCAAATATTTGCCAAGCCTCCTCTTGAAGACCCCTAAGGTAGGGGAGAGCAACTCCTCACTTGGGAGCCCATTCCAGAGCCTGGAAGCCCTAACTGTAAAGTAATGTCTCCTGATGTCCAGCCTGAACCTTCTCTCTAACAATTTGTGGTCATTATTCCTCCACTATAATCCACTTTCAGCTGCAGCTAGCTTTCCAGCCAGGCAAGCTCTTAACTGTTGTTTACCTGCAGGTAGGTCTCAGGCTAAGCTGCATGCTGAGCACCTTCTTACACACATATTTTCAGAATAGAAAATATGCTAAATTCATCTAGTTCACTGTGAATAATTTGCCCTCTTTTGATGTACTTCCTACTTCATATATTGTTAATGTACCTTTTACTCATGCTGAGTTTGACTGTATGCAGATGGGACTTAAAAGAAGCTGACAATTGTACAACAGACCCTGGTGGAAAAGTCACTGCTCAAAGCCCAGGAGGCACTGGCTGCTAATGAAAGGAGGACTGATGCTCAGCATGGCATCTCTGCATCAGTCTTATTCAGAAAATTACTTATTTTATGGGTTCTACATAAGGCTGCCTTGTGGCCAGGGTGGAGCACATTAAAAATGTGAGTGGAGGAAGAGTATGCACTGAGCCTTGAAAGAGAGGTGACATCACTAGGAAGTTACCGATTTGTAAAACAACGATGTTACATGGATGTGTTTTTCATAACAGAATGACAGATGGAACCTGACAAAGAGTAAGAAGAAAAACGTTGTTGTACCCATTTTCCTGATGAGAATCTGAAGTAGAAAGACATTAAGCAACTTACTCAAATTCACATAGGATGGTGTTTCAAACAGGGGTGCTTGGGGTGCCTGTCTTTGAGACCAATGACTGAATCATAAGAGCATTCTTCCCATTAAGTACCCAGATTTGACTAATTCCAAATATGTTCTCCTTTTCCACTCCCATTTTTAAAATTGCAAAAGAAGCAGAACTCTGTTTTGTTTAAAAATCCTAAATTTCTGAATTTGCAAAATAAGGAAATTGAAAAAAGAAAGAATGACTCAGTTTGTCAATAGTGCTCAGTTCTGCAGACTATGAGTCAATCTGAATGCAGAATGGCACCACTGTGAAACGACTGTCTGAGCGACATCAAACCCACAGACTTCATTTCACTGGCACCAGCCTCCTGGCAAATTTTCCTTTGACATCAAAAGGCAGAGTACTGAAATCAGTCACTGGAGAGAGAGAGTGGTGACAAACAAAGTCATGCACATCGACCCAAGCAAAACAGCTCAAACCAAGCATAGACAAAATATCCTGCTCACAGCTTGGGCAGATCTGCAAGGAAAAGGCAGGGTGTAGCAGGAAGTAGGGCAGTTGACTCACCAGGTGACTGACTTCTCGGTCAGTATCTGTGACAGGCTGAGCATGGTTCTAGAGGACAGCACTGAACTCATTGCGCTAGAGGTCAATGTCCTAGTCCAGTGCACATGGTAGATCAATGTCCTAGTCAAATTCCAATAGTTAGTTATACTCCATTCACATAAATTCTCCGTGGAGACTCACTTATTAGGCAATTACATTTTAAACTGGGTATATCTACACTTGCCTATTAATGTGCAGCAATAAGCTCTGGAACTTATTGCTGCCAGTCAGAATATCCACCCAGACTGCAACACATTGAGCTGGGTCAGAGCAGCCTCAGCTGGCAAGGGGTCTTGGGGGTCAGCTTGTCAGCCTAAGGCTGCTTTCCCTAGCTGGTAGTGCCCGGGAAAAAAGAGCCTGCCCTATTTCCTGCTGATCACCCCTCAGCAGTTTATAGGCTGCCACCAGGTCCCCCCTCAGCCTCCGTTTACTGAGGC
>JAGPOW010003316.1:180914119-180934985 GCA_030014935.1 Caiman crocodilus
AGCCAGTATGTGTGCTGGGGGTTGCCTCTCCCCAGATGCATCACCCTGCACTTGTCCACATTGAATCCCATCCTGTTCTTGTCCGCCCACTCCTGCAGTTGGCCCAGATCCCGCTGCAGCTTCTCCCTCTCCTCTGGTGTCCCCACCTCAACCCACAGTTTGGTGTCATCAGCAAACTTGGATAGCTTGCTTTCCAGCCCCTCATCCAAGTCAGCGACGAAGATGTTGAACGGCGCAGGCCCAAGGACTGAGCCCTGGGGGATCCCGCTGCTCACATCTCTCCAGGTCGAGTACGACCTGTCCACCACCACTCTCTGGGAGCACCCCGTCAGCCAGTTCCTGACCCACTCAACCGTGTAGGGGTCAATGCCACAGCTCCCCATCTTTTTAATAAGGATGGGGTGGGAGACCATGTCAAATGCCTTCCTGAAGTTTAAAAAGACTACGTCAACAGGGATGCCCGCATCCATGGATTTGGTCACCTGGTCATAGAACCTACTACACCCTACTGCATAGGGTAGTACTTGTCCTGGATAGTACTATCCTACAGTAGAGTTAATTAATTTACTGCACCCTAATAAGGGTGCCCGTGCAGATGGTGATGCTTTACTGTGGAGCCAGTTATTAAACTCAGCAGTAAAGCACACATGTAGATACACCCACAGTGAAGAGTAAGAAGAAGGTTTAAATTAAAGCAGCATCAACCTTTGGACCTCAATCCACCGGATCCTCAAACCACTGAGAAGTGCAAGGAAATCTCACACAGTAATTCAATATTCACTTTTCTTGCAGGTTATTTTGCCTGCGTTCATGATGTTGGGGGCAGCTGGAGGATGTTGTGCTAACAGATGTGGGGTAAGCAGCAAATTTTGAATTGAAAAGACAGTAAAAATGATAATTGAAAACTGGCTTTTCCATGCGGACTGAACAAATGGAAAGATACAACAATGCACACAAGCACTGAAATGCAGAAATAGGGTTGACATGAAGCATCACTGGACTGAGTTTATAAGTATCATTTAGCAAGCAAGTATGTAGATACATGATAGATACATAGCACCTACCTAAGGTTAAATGAAGGCATTTTACTTTGCTTTAGTAAATCTTTGCTCTGTCTCAAATGCAGGAATTAGAATAATCTCTGACTTTAAAACAGAAGATATGACAGCTGCCATCTTTGCCAACACAGCAGAAATTGAACCAGGTTCCTATCCCTAGAGATGGAAGCCCCTGCTTCTCCAGCTTGAGCTAAAAAACAAAACCTAAAGACAAAGAGCACAGACTAGGGGTGGCCAACCAATGGCACATGCCATAAGTGGCATGGGCAGCTGTTACGTGTGGTACAGGAGCCCTAGGCACAAGAAAGAAGGCAAAGGGGCTCAAGCTTCCTGCTATGTGGAACAGGGCAGGGTTGGTGGGGGGCGAGGGCTGATTGAGAGACAGGACTGAGAGACAGATTGGGGGACAGGATGTCACTGCAGAGGAAATCAGATCTCAGTGCCAAGAACCAGGTCAACCCACCCCTGGCCCAGCAACCACTGCAACTCTATATGGGAAGCAAGAAACCAAAGCCTTTAGGAACCAAAGCCTTTACCCTGGTGGTGCAAATTCTGAGAAGGCACCGATTCTGGGGGGGGGGCAGAGATCAGAGCAGCGCTCTGGGTGGGGGTGACAGTGGGGCTTCACTTGTAGCATACTAGCTGAAAAAGTTTGGCTACCACTGATGTAGCCTCTCTGACAGGGGCTACATCAGAGACAGACGAGGACCTGTATCACACACTCCCTAGAGAATTATACACACAAGATGGGGAAAGGCTCCTTTGTGCTCTGTCCCACCCGCACCCTGGCTACAGAGAATCTGTCCTTGTTGATTAAAAAGGTTACCCAGCAAACATATTGTATCCCAATTAATTTCCATGCACTGCTCAGAGTTCATTGTTTCTGATCCACAGCAGTTGTCATTAGCAAGGATATATTGGCATAGAAATGTTTTTCCATGCCAGCTCCTTGGTAGCAGAAGCCTCTAATTAGTGATACTGTGCTATAATGTTTCATCTTTATGTTCCAGTTAATGTTTAATATTAATCATAATACCCACTTACCTATACCAAGTGCTTCACTAAAATTAACTAGTTAAGGATAATATCCAGTTCCCAGGTAGTGCTACCTCAATGACTGAACATTTTGTATATGAAACCAGAACACAGAGAGATGAGGGGGCTTGCTCAGTCAGGAGAGCAGAACAGAACCTGGATCTCCTGAGGCCCAGGGCAGTGCTGTATGCAATAGGCTGCAGCAATGGTGATTTTACAACACTCTGGACTTCACAGCTACAGCTACAGCTACAGCTACAGCTACAGTATGAGCAGTTGTTGGACTGCAGACTCTCAGACTTCCTCCCAGTTCCTTACTTCTTCCATAGACATGCCATCTGGGTGTGCAAAAAAAATTGGGCTGTCCATCACAATGCACTAATAAAATCAGAGACCCCCCCAGCTTATGATTCAAAACTGACAGGGGGGCTCAGCCCCTGCAAGCTCCCCTGTAATTCAAACCCTGCTCCCACTCCTGACTTCCTTGATCCTCTTCAATAGTATGCATCTGGCTGGCATGCTTGACTGCACACTGCCCTACCATGTGCTGCCCTACCTCTGCATCCAAACCAGCCCTGGGTCTGGGTTTGGCTCCCACGGGTCCTGTCTTCACTGTCCTGCTATTCTGACACATGATGGATGTATATTTAATCTTTGCAGTAGTGTCAAACACCTCGATGCAGGTCCAGACCTCTATTCTGCTGCATGCTGTCAATGAACATAAAGTGTAAAAGACAACAGAAACAGATGACTACAACAATAGCTAGTGACCAGAATATGAATACTCGTATGTGAAAGAAAAGTCTGGTAGAAGGTAGCTCTTTACAGAGAGAGATGTAGGGAAATCCAGTGGCTAGAAGCTGCAGCCATGCAAGTTCAAGTTAGGAATAAAGCCACATTTACATTGAGAGGGAGTAACCTTTGGAATAGCTGATGCAGGAAGGTGGGCAATTGTCTTTAAGTAAAGACTGGATACATCTAAAAGGATTAGGCTGACTGAGAGAATCACCAGCAAGCAGTGAGGCATTAAGTAGCATGTAAGCCCCAACTGCTTAGGCACTGTGGAGTGATTTATAGACATCAGGACACATGAGATACGAAAGCAGATCATTTTTATGGTGAAGTCCTCCTATTCAGAGTGGGATGGTGTCAAGGAAGATGCAAAGTTTGCTAGGCTCTTTGACAAAAGTTCCCAAATGATTCATCGATGGAAAAAAAAAATAAAAGACTAATCAACTAATAGGGTTAAAGATGACTAGTTTAAAAATCACATATATAGACACACCAAAGCCCTTCAGGTTAAGGATGTGCTTGTACAGCACCTACTCAACGGGCATGTCTACACATGTGCATTGAATGCACATTAGCCCAATTTAAGGAGCATTAAGGGCACAAGTCTACACATGCATGCCCTTAATGCCCTTAATGCACCTGCTTTATGCAGGCATCAAATTTATGTGTGAATAGCTAAGTCACATTAGCAAATGTGTAGATGTGCTTAAGCACATTAATGCGATGTGCGTCAATGGATAGACATTGCATTAATATGCATTAGCTCATCTGCACATGTGGTAATATGACTTAGCAATTCACATCTAAATTTAATGTGCCTTAATGTGCATTAGTGCATCCACGTGTAGTTGCACACACAAATTTAGGCACACATAAATACACCTGTAGACACGTCCAATGAGCCTTGATCCTTGCTGGGGCACTGAGTGCTCCTGCAATAACAAATAGCAAATGATAATGATGTAAGATATGCATATGTATGGTCTCATGTTTTTATTTATGTTCCTCTTTTCAATTTGCAGTGATTTCCACAGCCTAATTATATGTTGCATCAATTAATTATTTCTTTACTTCATTTAAAATTCTTGCTTTTAACTTCATTAAGTTTCTGCTCAATCTTTCATTATGGAAGAGGGTATGAAGATTTTGGAAACTAATTGCTAATGAGAGCTTTGACGTCTTTCAGCAGTTGGTGTTAACCTCCAGAAACATGCTCACCACAAAGCTATAAGTGAGAAAAGCCCGAAATTACACAGTATTGCCTTGCCTATTAAATAGCTTCTATATATGGAAAATGTATAAATTTGTTATAATTTTCCAGATATAGAATCTAATTATTGGAGGTTTGCCTTGAATTTGTCCCCCTTCCACAGCTACAGCAGGGAAAATAAACCTATGGGAACAGATAACTGCCTTACACACTGCTCCCCACCCCCTGCAGTTTTTTTCTTTGGGGCCCCTGTCCCTTTTCCTTATTGTCAAACCCTGTTCTCCATGAGCACATAGAAATAAGAAAATGTTGATATTGAAATTAGACATAGCTATAGTAATTCGTGTTTAATGCCAGGACACTTGGATCAGGGGTTGGCAATCTGCAGGATGTGTGCCAGAGCATGGCATATGAAGCCATTTTGCTCAGCACATCACAGCCAGCCCAGGCTCTGGGCAGCTGCAGCAGGCAATGGGCAGGCTGCAAACAGCTGCACCAGGCTCCAGACCCATGGCACTCCATGATGGTGGCAACTGCACACACCCCTTGGGGTAAAGGACAGGGAAGGGCCCAGGGCAGTGCACCCCAGCTCCTCCCCTACTGTCCACCCAGAGGCACATGTACACCTGCTGCCAGCAACAAGGATCAGGCCCCTCACAGCTCTACTGGGTAGTTTCACCAGCTTTAGAAAGTTTCAAAAGCTTCATATTCCCACAAAAGTGATTCAGACCCAATCTCTCTCCTAGCTAATTACTGCTCATAGGATTAAAGATATAAAGACATTCCTTTACTATTTACAGTGGGCATGTCTACATGAGATGCTAAATGGGCAGAAGAATAATTCTATTGTACGTTAGTGCATCATGGCAAAAGCCATGTTAATGTGCTAATGCACAGTAGAATTAGTCTACTGCACATTAGCATTACAAAAAAAACGTGTTGGCGCTGCTGTACAGTTATGCTGGTTACTGCACATTGGGCATGTTTACACAAGATGCTTCAAGTGCAGTAGACTAATTCTACTTACAGGTACTAACTCAATGGGCATATCTAAATAAATGTGCAGTAGGCTTTAATGTTCAGTAAAGAGTGCACACTGTTTTAAAGCGATGCTTAATGCACAGTAGTTTATTTTATCTTGCGTTAGCATAATTACATGCTTTTTACATGATGATTAAATGCACAGCTAAATAGGCTACTGCACATTAAACTGCATGTGTTGACATGCCCACTGAGTGTTCATCCAGGCCTCCTTGGTTTATACCAACAGATAACAACATGGAATCCTAGGTATTAGCCAGGCAGAACATGACTTAGCTCCAAGATCAGATAAGATCAGGTGCATTCAACCCTTCATGACCAATCTATTCATACTTTAGGGTGTCCAAAACACTCTGTTTATCCACACATATGATGCTGAAGGTCATCTTCCTTTCAGATGCTGCTCTCTGTGTTTCTGGCTGTGTTGGGTGTTGCTGGAGGGGCCTACTGTGTGATTATCTCCTCCATGGGATTGATTGATGGGCCTCTCTGTGACACTGGTGATGGAGAATATATTTATCCTTTCAGCAACAACACACTCAAGTGAGTATGATTTAAGGGGCCTTTCCAACTTGAAAGGTAAATTCTGCCTCTTCCTTAAGGAAAATGTAGATTTTTTACAAAGTGGGTGGATGTTCTGCTCTAAGTTTGAGACCATATGCTTAAATTAGCAGCCCATGGCCACTGCCTACTTGCTCCAAGGCTTGTCCTCTAGGAAATGTCTTGCTTTAGAACTGATGGGTTATGCTAATGAGTTGAACTACTGAGCACCTATTTGTGATGAGTGTATGATGACAGTCAAAAGGACTATAGAGAGGTCTCCAAAAAACCAAAGCAAAAGTCTCCTCCTGGGACTTTTACCTAGTCAACACTGACAACAGCTGGCAAAATGTCAGAGAACTGAAGAATTGTGAAGAACTATGTGGCATATGGCAACAGAACTAGATATGGTGGAGAAATGTATGAAGTTTCGTGAATATTTCTATTCACCATTAAAACTGTCATAGTTTCATAGTGCTTAGGGTGGGAAGGGACCTAAACAGATCATCAAGTCTGGCCCCCTGCCTTGCGCAGGAATGAGTGGGGTTGTAACACCCCAGCCAAATATCTGTCCAGCCTCCTCTTGAAGACCCCCCAAGGTAGGAGAGAGCGCCACCTCTCTTGGGAGTCTCTTCCAGAGCCCAGCAGCCCTAACCGGAAAGTAATGCCTCCTGATGTCCAGCCTGAACCTTCTCTTTAACAATTTGTGGCCATTATTCCCAGTAACCCCGGGTGGTGCCAGGGGAATCAGAGCCTTACCCAATTCCCATTGATCCCCCCTGGTGGGTTTGTAAATGGCCAACAGATCCCCTCTCAGCCTTCTCTTCTGGAGGCTGAATAGAGTCAGGCCTTTCAGCCTCTCTTCATAGGGCCTGACCCACACTGCCCCTTGACTGTGCAAGTGGCCCTCCTCTGGACCCTCTCCATGTTATCTACATCCCTCCTGAAGTGTGGCAGCCAGAACCAGACGCAGCACTCCCAACTGTGACATGACCAATGCCACGTAGAGGGGAAGGATCACCTCCCTGGACCTGCTTGTGATCCATCTGTAGATGCATGACAAGGTGTGGTTAGCCTTACTGGCTGCTTCCTCACATTGGTGGATCATGTTCATCCTGGAGTCAACAATGACTCCAAGATCCCTTTCTGCCATTGTGTTGACAATAAGGGTGTTCCCCAGTCTATAGGTGTGTTGCTGGTTCCTTCTCCCTAGATGCAGCACCTTGCACTTGTCTGCATTGAATTCCAATCTATTCTCATCCGCTCACCTTTGTAACCTGTTTAGATCTAGCTGAATTCTGTCCCTCCCCCCCAGCATGCCTACCTCACCCCACATCTTGGCATAGTCAGTGAATTTGGACAGCATGCTTTCCACCCCAACATCCAGATCACTAATAAAGATGTTGAACAGTACAGGCTCCAGGGCAGAGCCCTGGGGGACTCCACTGCCTACATCCCTCCAAGTCAAAAATGACCCATCCACCACCACTCTCTGGGTGCGAACATCTAGCCAATTTGCCACACATCTGACTGTGTAGGCATCAATGCCACAGTCAACTAGTTTTTTTTGAAAGAATATGGTGGAAAACAGTGTCAAAGGCCTTCTTAAAGTCCAGGGAGACAACATCCACCTCCACGCCCTCATCCAGGGACTTCGTGTCCTGATCATAAAAGGAAACCAGGTTAGTCAGGCAGGATCTGCCCTCAGTGAACCCATGTTGGTTGCTTCTGAACATTACCTCCCCTGCTGTGCCCTTGCAGATGTGCTCCTTGATAATTTTCTTAAAGGTCTTCCCAAGGACTGAGGTAAGCCTAACTAACTGATAGTTACCTGAGTCCTCCTTTCTCCCTTTCTTGTAAATGGGGACCACATTGGCCCTTTTCCAATCTTCTAGTACCTGGCCAGAGCCCCACAAGCACTCATAAAGCCATGCCAGGGGCTCTGCTATGACCCCCGCCAAATCCCTCAGTACCCTTGCATGAAAAACATCTGGACCTACTGATTTAAACATGCCCTGCCCCTCCAACAATTCCCTAACTAGGTCATCCCTGACCCTATGCATGGCAGTGCCTCCCCTGGGTCCGTCTGTAATCCTAGTGGGGGTAATGTCCTAATCCCTTTTCAGGAAAATGGAGGCAAAAAATTCATTAAAGAGGTCAGCTTTTTCATTAGCTGCAATCACCAGATTGCCAAGCCTATCCTGTAGGGGCCCCATGTTCCCTGGTGCCTTCTTAGTCCCTATGTATTTGAAAAAGGACTTTTTGTTATCCCTAATTCTGGTCACTAGCCCTAGCTCTGCCTTTGGTCTTCCTAACAGCCTCCCTGCAGTCATGCACAATGGAGGTTTAATCCTCCTTGGTGGTGTCCCCTTGCTTCCACTATTTGTACGCCTTCTTTTTGCCTCAGGCATTCTTGGATGCTTTTGCCAAGCTATGGGGACTTTTTAGCACTCCTGCCCTGCTTGGTGCTCATAGGGACTGACTCACTTTGAGCTTGGAGGATTGTCTCCTTGAAGAACAACCATTTGTCTTGGACTCCCATCTCATTGAAGCTCTGGGACCCCAATGCTTATCCTACTAATCTTCTTAGCTCATTGAAGTCAGCCCTCCTGAAGTCAAGTTTGCCTTACTGCTTGCTTTCATCATCCTGTGCTGAATAGTAAATTCCAGCAGGCAATGATCGCTGTCGCCCAGATGGTCGAGTACCCACAGACCCCTCACCACCTCATCGCCTGTGGCAAGGACCAAGTCCAGCAAGAAATTTCCCCTGGTGGAACTATGCACCTCCTGGGTTAGGTGGAGGACCTGTATCCTGGCTAGGAACCTATGTGAGCGGTCAGACCTGGCTGTTCCTCCCAGCAGATGTCTGGGTAGTTTAGGTCATCCATGACAACCACATGCCTTGCCTTTACAGCCTCCGTGAGCTGACCTGAGAATTCCAGGTCCAGCTCGTCCCCCTGGTGAGGTGGGCTGTAGTAGACGTCCACTATCAAGTCCCTTTCCCCACGACCCCCTTGCATTCTAACCCAGAGTGCCTCAGTTAGCCCCTCTTCTGAATCCATCCTGATCATTGAGGATATATATTGCTCTTTGACGAAGAAAGAGCACTACACCCCGCCCTTTTTTCCCTGCTCTGTCCCACCTGTACAACCTGTAGCCCTCGATGTCCACTGCCCAGTCATGGGTAGAATCCCACCAGTTTTCTGTGAGTCCCACTAGGTCTGGGTTTTTGCTAGCTAGCAGGAGGGCGAGTTCCTCCTGCTTATTCCCCAGGCCTCGAGCATTTGTGTAGCAGCATTTGAGGCCTCCTGTAGGTGCACATGCCACACCTTTGTTCCTAAGCATGCCCTGGACCCTGTCACTTATCTGGGTACTCCTTGTGCATGTCACTTCGCTTGCAGCAAAGCATCCTCATGTTCCTCTGTCATGACCAGGGATCCTGGTTGTCTCTGATAACAAAATAATCTCAAGTTTTTTTACTTAAAAAAGCAATTCAAAATTTTCCCATAATTGAAATGAAATATCACTATATATATATATATATATATATATATATATATGCGCATATATATATATGTGTGTGTGTGTATATATATATATAGTGGTGTTACATTTTGCTCATGGAAAAATATAGATTTTGGGTTACTTTTTTAATAGAAAAATTGGGGATTTTTTTAATCCGAAAAAACCAGGATCCCTGGTCATGACACAAAACCCACACTGGCCTTGTCTACACGAGACTGCACAGCAACTCATTATTACTGCACAGTAGCATCACATAGCATGACATGTGACACAAAAAAGTGCTAATGCACTAATGTGCAGTAGATTAGTCCAGTGGGCATTAAATGTCACTTAAAAACCGGTCATCTGTGCTAATTCACAGTAGCACCAATTATGGAGTATTAAGTTAGTCCATGTTATTACAGGTACTAAATACACTATAATTTTGGCACATTAATGAATTAACGGGTAGATGTGTCCAGTAAACATAGCAGCATCTACACGTGCAATGCCATTAGGACAGAGCAAACTAACTCTGCAGTAGGTTAGTACTTATAAATACAAGTACTATCCTACTGTAGAGTTTTTTTACTCCACAGCAAGACACTGTGATGATGTAGATGCTGACTGGGCTGACTGGGGCACGAGACTGCTTCATTGAGGGGACTACCTTCTGGCTATCCCTGCAGTGGAGCACCTTCGTGCCCCAGCCAGCCCCTCTGCAGCACACTGAGTCATGGGGGAGCAACCCCAGGCTGGCAGACTAAGCCCTGGGACCTTCTGCCAGCTGGGGCTGTTCCAAACCAGCTCAATGTGCTGCGGTCCCAGGCACACATTCAGACCACAGGAGCAATAAACTCCAGGACAATATGCACTGGAGTTTATTGGCCTGTGCTAATGGCATGTGTAGATGCACCCACCATGTCATTATGGATGAGTCTTATACTCACTTCACACTTTTGTTAATGACTTCATAAGACATAAATTTGAAGGGAATGAAGTCCAGTCTAACAGTCTATGATTGTAGGCACCCAAATAAGTGATGCAAAGGTAAAAAGAGGACAGGGATTTGCAGGACATCAGCAGTGCTGAGCTAGCTGCCTGCGTACATGCTTTTACCCTACAACAAATGAAAGCTTACCCACAGTAGGTTATCCTTCAAAGAAAGGGGCCCTAAGAAGTGATGTTTTTATATCACACTTTGTAATAAGATTTCAACTATGTTTTCTACTTGCAGATACAATTATTTGTTTAATCAGACAACATGGAGCATTTGCAAAAAACCTGAAAACATTGTCATTTGGAATATTGTCTTATTTTCTCTTCTGTTGGGGATTGGTACAGTTGAAGCTGTCCTTTGTCTTATTCAAGTCATCAATGGATTTATTGGGTTCATCTGTGGCACATGCATGAAGAGAAGAAAGGTTGGTATTTGATATAAGCTCCTACTCAAAAAGCTCTTTTGAGAGAGCCCCATTAAAAGGTTCTGACAATCTGTATGGTACTGAAAATGTAAAATAATAAGATGCAATTTGAAGCAAATGGACAATCCAAAGTAATAAAAATCATTCTCATTAAAAAAAAGTATGAATTCTCCTATGGAAAGATGATAAGTAGTCTGGTGGCATATTTATTTAGGATTAAATGTTTAAGGGATGAGTGATTTTGGGAGCCTTGGTTTTCAGTGGCCGAATTTGTAAGAGCAAAAGAGACCTGATTCGCAGAAAAAAACAAGTCCCCTCTACTCTCTGGGCCCTTTTAAGGTGTCTTAAGCTAGGCAGCAAATGGCTGAGCCATCCATTACCACCAGACATTTTTTGAAAATGTAGGCATTAAAGTCCCTCTCCGAAGGCCTGGCCCTCCAGACCACATTACTTGTGGATAGACATGAAAACCGAGAAGAGCTTTTAATTCTGCCCTTGTATCAAAAAAGTCACTCTCTATTTTGATTTCCCTCCCAACAGAGGTTGGTGTTTATTTGTTGCTGTTTGTTTTGTTGTGGTTTTTGATGTTTACTATATTAAAATTTCTGCAATGAGCTAGATATCCCTCTGGAACTTAATTAATTTTACAATGTTTAATCTATTCCCTTTCAGATAGATATTGCTGGAATGTGAAAGACCCGCAAAGAATGCCAGTGACAAGCATCTGATCTGCAGGGAAAGTTATTTGGGTAAATGTGATATCTTTTATTAAACCAACAGAAACAGTTGCCAAAATTGTTCTTTACAAGCTTTTGGGCACAAGCACCCTTCACAAACAACCCCCCCGAAACATGGAAGATATTGAATTTTGCTGTTTGATCTGCAGGGATTCATGTAAAATCAGGACAGCGTGTCATACTGCATATGGGGGGAGGGACCCAGAACCGTCAGGAGTTCCAGAAACGCAGGAACGTTGTATAAAGAGATCAGGATGAGAGGGGCTGGATTTTCTAGATCTTTGCGATTACAAATTATCTGTTGTCTTCTCTGAATGCTCATCCTCAGTTTTTGGTACCAGCAATATGACATGCTGTCTTTTCAGAAGGGCCTAGAGTATGTACTAAAAGACAAACCATTTTTGACTGCAGGGCTTTAGGGTACCTGAGAAATTAAGCCTTTGTTTCTTATGTTCCACTTCAGCGGTACCTCACAGGCAGCAGCTGAAGTAACAATATCACCAAGTGCCACAGCACTTGTCTACGTGGAACCTGCTTGGACCAGCTTTACCATTTATTTCTTTTCTTCCTGCCCTAGTTCTCACCCATCTTACCTTTATTACTGGGCATGCTCTTATCTTCTATCCTCTGCACTGTCTGGCTGCTTTTCTGCTGACTCCTCTGTCCCTCATCCAGGGCCTGCTGATTCTGCTCTTCTCTGCCACTACCCTGCTGCTCTGCCTTCTACTTGTTCCACCTTCTAGCTTCACTTCCTCTGTTACCTCACATTACTACTACTCTCTCAAATATCCAAGATCCTACTACTGTCATTAACACCAATCTTCTGGCTATTCCCATCCCAGCCTTCCAACTGGTGCTATGTATATACTCCACCCTCCCTAGGAAACCAGCAATTATCCTACCTTGTGTGCATCTACCTGTGCAATTAGGGCAGAGCAATAAACTCTGGCACTTATTGTCCCAGAATTTATTGTTCCTGGGTGCACTGTTTGAATGTGCACCCAAGACTGTAGTACCTTGAGCTGAGTTGGAGCAGCCCCAGCTGTTATGGGACCACAGGGATCACATGCCAGCCTGGGGATGCTCCAACCTGGTTCAATGTGGTGCAGAGGGGCTGGCTGGGGCAGGAATGTACTCCAGTGTGGGGCTAGGTGGCAGGCAGTCCCTACACTGAAACCTTGTGCCGTAACTAGTTCCTCCAGCATCTACATGTGCACTGCTGCAGGGTATAAAAATCTGTTGTGGAGTTTATTAGTTTATTCCAGTCTAATAGCCCTGCATGCGTAGACACAAGACATTTACTGCAAAACTAATCTACTCCACAGTAAACATCTTGTGTAGATGCACCCCCTGAAGGTCACACTGGTCACATCAACATGAGATGTTAACTGCATAGTTGCCTAATTAACACATAGTAAACATCTCAGAGTCTACACATATGGCCCCATTAGGGCACAGAAAACTAATAAACTCTGCAGCAGGGTATTTACAAGTAGTACTTTGGTCCAGAGTCCTTTCACACATAACACCGCACATGTAGATGCTGACCAGCTCACTAGGGCACAAGGGTGCTTCACTGCTGGGACTACCTATATTAGAATCTAATCTTGGAAAGTTTTAACTAATTTGAAAAATAATAAGCTTCTATATGTGGAAAGTTTCCAAATTAGTTACAACTTTCCAAGATTAGATTCTAATATAGGTAGCCCCAGCATTGAAGCACCTTTGTGCCCTAGCCAGCTGGTCAGTGTCTACATGGGGGTCATCTTTATTCAGCATTTTCCTATATTTCAGTAAATACAGTATTTCATTTTGCTCCTGGGATTTTCTAGTCCATTTTTTAAAAATAAATTTAAGAAAGTTTCAAGGCAAAAAGTAATTTAAAAAAGTTGAATAACCTGCTTTGACTATTTCAGTTTTATTTCCTCATGGTTGAATGTAGCTGAGTATGACATGAATTTGTGAACTGACAAGGTAAAACTGCATTTTTCTGAAAATAAACACAATCTGACCCCAAATTTTCTGCAGTTCTCACTATAAAGATTTCCTTTTCTTCTCTGTTTGCAAATTGTTCCTGGGCTGATCATGATTTCTATGGCTCTCTTCATTATTTATAAGTACTTGCCAATGAATCTAGACAGACATATTGCAGTTTATCAGTTATTCACAAAATATTATTCATAACTTGTAATTCATGACTAGTCACTAAATTCACATTAAATCACTTTTATTCCCTGTTTAAACAATTGAAACTTTTTAAAGAGGAAAAGAACATAATGAACAACACCTCTTCAGGTTTTTATTTTCAGATGAATATTGAGATGCACACTTTGGTCACTAGTGGAAATGAAACTCAGGTGCTTAAGTGGCAAACCTGCAGGCCCCTATTTAGCCAAATAAGAACTAGTGTGGTGTGAGTATGTAAACATGTAAGGATTAGTGGGCTAATATGCAGAAAACTTATTCTACTGTGCATTAGCGCAACTGGCAAAAACAGTGCTAATGCTCACTAGATTTAGTCTAAGGCTCATTAATGTCACCTAAAAAGTGTTTGCGCTAATGCTCAATAGTGCCAATTATGGCTCATTAAATTAGTACCTGTTATTACAGGTACTAAACTTAAAGTGCTATAATTATGACACATTCATAAGCGTGTAGACGTGCCCAGTTAGACAGCTAAAGAGATATATGACATTACAGTACGATTTCAGAAACAAGAAGAGCATAAGCCAGACATGTCCAAAGGTTCTGCTACTGTATAGAAAACCTAAATATTTAACCCAAGCAGTAATTGATGGTTTGGCTGCCTTGACTACTGGCTTTATGGCACAGCCAGCCCTGCTTGTGCCTGCGCTGACAGGCTGACATGTCTGCTTTTCAGTAAGAGTAAGAAAATGCACTTCTGCAATCTTTGTTACCAGTTACAATATTGCTTACTTACAATTTGTTGTACTCATTGTGCGATCAGTTGCTTTACAAATGTATGTAAATATTAAATATTATTATTCTAAAAGTGTCTGTTTGATTCCAATTTGTCTGGAAAGGGAATTAAGGGAATAGATAATAAAGCAGGGTTCTTGTATCTCTAAGGTCACATCTTTGCATAGACCAAGATAACACTTTCATTTGAGCTGCACATTACAGTGCAGGGAGGGGTCTTTTCAAAGGTTAAGTACAGTTACACAAATAGCTAATGCTTTTGGTTACTTGGCAAAAACAAAAACAAAACATTTTGTTTGCCCTAAAACGAAGTGTTACATTTTGGGTTTGTCAAAAGGCTTTTAAATACTTTTCTAATAATATAGAAGGAAAGTGTCAAGCAAAGAAACGCAATTTTGAATAAAGATGCTGAGCCTTTGCTTAAATTTTAGTGAAAGCATTTCTGTGGAAAAAAAATTACTTTTTTGACTGTCATTCTCAACACAAGCAATTCAGTAAAACTCAGAAGGCAGCCTGTGCAGCCTATAATATTTCAGTGTCACAGAATCTGCTTTTTTCACAGAAACAAGTTTTGATGAGAAAACTTATATATTTTTGTCAAGAAGATACTTGCAGGGGTTTCTGGGACCCTGCACCTCTAGCTGCAGACAGGCAAAACTTGTGACATGGGTGCTTGTGCAACTGTGTCTGTCTTGGGGCATGGGGCAGGGAGGGAAACTGCTGCAGGCCTGGCTGCTAGGCCCTGCTCTTGCACATATGATATATTTCATAGACATTAGGGCTGGAAGGGACCTTGGAAGATCAAGTCCAGCCCCCTACCCCAGGGGCAGGAAGTCAGCTAGGGTCAAAGGATCCCAGCAAGATAAGCATCCAAATGCTTCTTAAAGAAGTCCAGAGGAGGTGCTTGCACCACCTCTGGAGGGAGCCTATTCCAGGCTTTGGGGGCTTAGACAGTAAAGAAGTTTTTCCTTATGCCCAGCCTAAAACAGCCTTGGAAGAGTTTGTGACCATTGTACCTTGTCATCCCTTGGGGTGCTCTGGTGAACAGGTCCAGATACTGATGCACACCCCTTATATACTTATAGGCTGCCACTAGGGCTGTGCAAAGCTTTGGATTGCAATTCAGATTCAGAAATGATTTAGGTGATTTGGAGGCCGAATCTATGAATCGCTAGAAGCCTTAGGCTTTCTGAATTGATTCGGAGCTTCCAAATAGATTCAGAAAAGATTCAGTGATTCGGCCATAAGGTATAATGGGGAATCAATGAAATATCTACAACTTTGTTGATTTTCTGATGAAACTTGCAGGGGTGGTTGCCTCTGCTGAGGGCATGAAGCTTGTCAAGTTTCAAGGAGATAGGTGCAGGGGTTTCTGGGAACCTGCACCATAAACTGCTGACAAGCAAAACTCATGACACAGGTGACACTGTGTGTGTGTTAAGGCACAGTTAGGTGAAAACTGCAGGCTTGCTAGGACCTACTGCAGCCACAAAGTCTGCCAGCTGTTAAGGAGACAGGTGCAGGGGGGTTCTGGGGCCCTGCACCCCTACCTGCTGACAGGCAAAATTAATGATATGGGTGCTTGTGCAACTGACTGTCTCTGTCTTGGGGCAGAAGCAGTTCCTGGCTCTGTGTTGGTTCTTTCCTCTCCTTAGTCTGTGGTTTTGTAGGTGTTTATCCTTGCTAGCTACTTCGTTGTGTAATCAATCATAATTCACTCAGGGACCAGCTCGATACACAATTTGGGTTCCAGTTTCCCCCAAACCCCTGTACTTATCGCCTTGAAACTTAGCAGGCTTTGTGACCTTAGCAGGTTCTAGCATGCCTGCACTTTTAACCTCACTGTCGCTTAACACCTACATGACATGAGTTTTGCTTGCAAGATTTTGGGGTGCAGTTTTCCTGAATCCCCTGCACCTATCTCCTTGAAACTTAGCAGACTTGATGCCCTTAGCTGGGGCTACCAATCCTGCATGGTTCATCCAAATCAAGCCAGAAATGACGAAGTTATAGGCAGTTTTGTCCCTCCCCATTGTATCCTATGGGCGAAATGTCAAAACAGTTTTGCCGTTCCAGACAATAACTTTTTTTGATAAAAGGAACAGTTTTTAAAGGCAGTAAGTTGATGATACTAAGGAGCCTACAAAATTTCTGTAGAAGATCCATTTGGGTTATATAGAAATAGAGAAATGTATAAAGTTAACATGCAAAGTGATCTACTGGCTCAAGATCAATAATGAGATAACTAACATAGTAGAAAAATGTTACACCTGTTTAAAGTTTCAGCCACATCAGCAGGCCGAGCCACTACAACTTCTTCTGATTCAAATCAGGGCATATAGAAAGGTTGGCATTGCTCTAATTATGTGGAAGTCAAAAACTTATTTAATAGTTACACTATTAATCCCCATTTCCAGAAGTATGCACTTTGTCCAGTACTACTAGGAAGTTGGTAATAGTCAGCCTAAAGAACATATTTGCAAGGCAGAGGATTCTTCCCATCATCTTATAATTGTACACAAGGAAATTTCACTAAATATATTGTCTATTATTTAACTGCTGCCCAAAGCACCACTAATGATAGAACCCAACTGTGAAGTCGACACGATATGACACAACACAACATTTCTTGCTCCAGACTGAGTAAGCTGAAACGGTTCCAAATCCTATCAGCTGAGCAAAATTCAATGCAGCACTACCACTGGACAATGTACTCTGCTCCAAAATCTTCAGCTAGGGCTTCAGCTACTCCCACATCCATTGGTAGGCATCCTATGTACAAACACTCCAAAGTCTCACTTCCCTGCCCTCGTATCAAAAGCAAACACTAAAAGCAAAACCATCTAATGAAATAACTCCATGTCACATCCATTATAGCACAACATATCAACTCTCACAAACCCCACTCACCACCTCTCATGGCACCATCATACCACCTCAAACCCCATCCCCTCTACTTCTCCGAAGGCTTTGCTTGAACCACTATCTCAATTCTCTCCTTAGTTAAATATATATCTCCATTCAGCTTTCCTGAAAGCCTCTTCCATCTTACTCCTTCCTTGCTCCTCCCCATCCCATCTCATATAATACCTGAGCTTGAACAATGCGAATTGTAAGCATTCTTTCAGTTCATTCCTTTCAATACTAACAAGTTTCGCACTTCCCAAAGTGTTACCTTTACATAAACCACCCACACCTTCCCTTCTTCTGGCCCTTCTTTACGTAGTCCAGCCATCACAGCCTCAAATGCTGACACAAGTCTGTAACCTGGAAGAATCTCTGGAGCCTCCTCCCTTGCAAAGGATCCACACCTCCCTTGCAAAGAAATGCTCCCAAAAAACATGTACTACCAATTCTTCCCTCCAACTTCTCCCATGGGCATTTTGCCATTCTCCCCAATCCCCCATACTGCCAAAACCCTCCTCACAATCATCCATATTAAGTCCATGTGCTCTGCTTTCAACCCCCTACCAGTTGCCCCACCCCACACCTTTCTTGCCTGCTGCTCCATCAACTCTCCCACCTCTGCCACCTTATCCTTCCCTTTCATCTCCTTCAAAATCCTCCCATGTTCCTTCAAGCCCTGCAACCCCAACCCCTCCAAACCTTCTGTTTTAATAAAGTTTTCTGTCCTCCCATACTGCAGTGACAACTTCCATGGCCAGTCTTTGTCACCCCCTCCCACAAAACCCCAACCTCTGCAATCACTCTCTCACCCAAAACCTACAACAACTCCCCACTTTCCCCACCCCCTCTGCCACCTTCCTCATAACCATCCTCACATATTGTGCATAAATAAAAATCTCTATGTCTAGTAATTCCCATCCCCTGCCTACGCTCTCGTTCCTTACATAACTCTTTCCTTGCAACACATTCTGTTTTACTATCCCAAAGGAAGGTACAAATCTGCCTCTGGATCTTCCTACTCTATGCCCACAAAGGTGGATACACTACTCTCAAGAACAACAAAATTGGCAACATCATGTACTCTGCCTCACCAGTTTAACCTTCCCCAAGAATGAACCTTCCCTCATGCCCCATAAACCCAAAATGTCTCACCCATGCCCCACCCTCCTCCCATGCTTTTGTGCTCTTCCCTTCCATACTATCTTCCCTTCAAACACTTCCCTTCAAATACTATCCCTAAGATTTTCATATTATTCCTTACTACTCTCACCCCATAATTCCCCAAGCCCCCTCCAATTCCCTACCCTCATCACCGCACAATTAGCTTTATTTACTTCAGCCCCCAAAGCTTCCCCAAAATTTTCCATGCATTTCAAAATCTGTTCTAATGACATCACGTCCCTCATCATCACGTTAATATCATCAATATTTCACTTCCCCTCTCCCCTATACCTGGCACTTTAATTCCACTAATTGTCTCAACACTCCCTTATCATCTGCACTAGTGGTTCCATAGCATGTATAAAAATCCCGGGATATAAGGAACACCCTTGTCACACCCCTGTTTGTATTGGAAATACCCAACTCAAATTCCCCTTCAACACTTGACTCTGTGCTCTTCTGTACAAAAGCTTACCCATCCTACCAACCTTCCCAGGAACCCCATTGTTGATGATAGGTGCTATAAGGCTTTGGTCTTTAGTGGGTTGACTTCTGTCCCTGTATATCAGTGAGCTAAGGAGGTTGGATAATTACATCCTTCAGACCCTCCCCGGTGTTACGTTATCTCCTGCCACACCTTTTATGTTTCCAATTATTAATTTTGGGAGGTGATTTCCGAAGGGAGAACCACCTTGGACCACCAGGTCCAATCCAATCTAGGATAGATTTATGGGGCTCCTCCTCCCCTGCACTCCAACCTGACCACATCTTTGTTGTCAACTCCAACATAAAAAAGGTAAGCGTGTGTTCTCTTCTAGGTTGGCAGGTCTCTTTTGGAGGGCTTTAAACTAGGCTTATCAGGAGAAAGGGGAGACAAGGGTGGAGGAAGCCTTGGACCACTAAACCAAGCGTCACCCACAAGAACAGCCCAGCTTAGACTGATGATGAGCAGAACAATACCCAGGTAAGCAACAGGGGCCCGGACAGTACTAAGATTAGGGGACCAGTGCACACATCTTCAGGAGACCTCAAATGCCTCTACACAAATGCTGGTAGTATGGGGAACAAGCAAGAGGAACTTACCCTCCTGCTAGCTGACACCAACCTAGACATAGTGGGGCTCACAGAAACATGGTGGGACCCAACACACAACTGGGCGGTGAATATAAAGGGCTATAGGCTATACAGAAGGCATAGGACAGGGAGGAAAGGTCAGGGTATGGCGCTCTACGTCAAGGAAGAATACACATCCTCAGCAAGTAGCACAAGGTCAAAGGAAGGGCACACTGAAGTGCTCTGAGTTAGAATACAAGGAAGTTGAGAGGAAAGGGACTTAGTAGTGGGGGTCTACTACAGACCACCAAACCAAGGGGAAGAGCTAGACCGGGAATTCTTAAGACAGCTCACGGGGGCAGTTAGGTCAAAGGACATGGTCATCATGGGTGACCTGAACTTTCCAGACATCTGCTGGGAAGAGCAGTCAGCAAGGTCTGACTGCTCACATAGGTTCCTAGCTGAGATACAGGACCTCCATCTATTCCAGGAGGTGCACAGCCCCACCCCGAGAGATGCCTTTTTGGACCTGGTCCTGGCCACAGGTGACAGCCTGGTGAAGGGTCTGTGGGTGCTCAACCACCTGTGTGACAGTGATCATCGCCTGCTGGAATTCACCATCCAGTGCAAGGTGGCAAAGGCCTGCAGCAAGGCAGCAGCACTGGACTTCAAGAGGGTGGATTTCAATGAGGTAAGAATGGTCGAGGAGGCATGGAGGTCCCAGAGGAGAGGAGTCAGATGTCCAATAACAGTGGTCATTTCTTAAGGAAACGAACCTCCAAGCCCAAAGGGAGGTAATCCCAACATGGATCAAAGGGGGCAAGAGGGTATAAAAGCCCCCTTGGCTCACCAAAAGCATACAGGAACATCTCCTAGCTAAAAAGGAGGCGTATACCCAATGGAAGGGCCACTACCAGGGAGGACTGTACCTTGGTTGCTCGGGGCTGTAGGGAGTGGTCAGGAAAGCCAAGGCAGAGATGGAGCTGGGACTAGCTACCCAGATCAAGGACAACAAGAAGCCCTTTTTTAAGTACATAGGAGGTAAAAAGAAGGTACCTGGTAACATGGGGCCACTGCAAGACATGCTAGGAAATTTGGGCATTGCACTAGATGACAAAGCTAACCTATTTAACAATTTCTTTGCCTCCATTTTCTCAAGCAGGGATCAGATCACCCTTCCCCCCACCCCACCAGAACTCCCGTAGGCCCCAGGAGATGTGCACCCAAGCCTAGGGTCACTGAGGATCTAGTCAGGGAACTTCTGGAGGGACTGGATGTATTTAAATCATCTGGTCCTGACACTCTTCACCCCAAAGTGCTGAGGGAATTAGCAGAGGTCATTGTGGGACCCCGGCACAACTTTATGAGCACTCATGGTGCTCTGGTGTGGTGCCAGAGGACTGGAAAAGGGCCAATGTGGTTCCCATTTTCAAAAAAGGGAGGAAGGAGGACCCAGGAAACTAT
>JAGPOW010003316.1:180935085-180968755 GCA_030014935.1 Caiman crocodilus
GTGGTGCCAGAGGACTGGAAAAGGGCCAATGTGGTTCCCATTTTCAAAAAAGGGAGGAAGGAGGACCCAGGAAACTATAGGCCAGTTAGTCTTACCTCGGTCCTGGGTAAGCTTTTTAAGAGAATTATCCTGGCGCATGTCCACGAGGAGCCAGCAGGGGATATTATGCTTAGGGGCAACCAACACAGGTTCATTAGAGGCAGGTCCTGTCAGACCAGCCTGGTGGCCTTCTATGACCAGGTTACAAAATCCTCAGACCCAGGGGTAGCAGTGGATGTAGTCTTTCTGGACTTTAGGAAGGCCTTTGAGAATGAGGTGAGAGACAGTGTCATTAAAAAACTAGGGGATCGTGGCATTGACACCTACACAATCAATTGGGTCACTAACTGGCTGGAGGGCCGCACCCGGAGAGTGGCGGTGGACGGGTCTTATTAGACTTGGAGGGATGTGGGCAGTGGAGTTCCACAGGGCTCGGTCCTCGGACCAACACTGTTCAACATCTTCATCAGCGACTTGGACAAGGGAGTAAAAAGCACCCTGTTCAAATTCACAGATGACACTAAGATGTGGGGAGAAATGGGCACACTAGAATGGAGGAATAGGCTGCAATCAGATCTGGACAGGTTACAGGGGTGAGTGGATGAGAACAGGATGGGTTTCAACATGGACAAGTGCAAGGTGCTGCACCTGGGGAGGAAGAATCAACTGCACACCTACAAGCTGGGGAACTCCCTTCTTGTCAGCATAGAGGCAGAAAAGGATCTTGGAGTCATTACTGATGCCAACATGAACATGGGCCAACAGTATGGGAATACGGTCAGGAAGGCCAACCATACCTTGTCATGCATCCACAGATGCATCTCAAGCAGGTCCAAGGAGATGATCCTCCCCCTCTATGCAACACTGGGCAGGCTGCAGTTGGAGTACTGTGTCCAGGTCTGGGTGCTGCACTTTAGGAGTGATGTGGACAGCATCAAAAGGGTCCAGAGGAGGCCACTCACATGATCGGGGGCAGCAGGGCAGGCCGTATGAGGAGAGGCTACAGGACTTGAACCTGTTCAGCCTCCACAAGAAAAGGCTGAGGGGGGATCTAGTGGCTGTTTATAAACTAGTCAGGAGGGACCAGCAGGCATTGGGGGAGTCCCTGTTCCCTGAGCACTACCAGGAGTGGCTGATATTTCTAGTCACAAGCTGGCAGAGGGTAGATTCAGACTAGACATCAGGAGGCGTTACTTCACTGTCAGGGTGGCTAGGATCTGGAACCAACTTCCAAGCAAAGTGGTGCTGGCTCCTACCCTGGAGGTCTTTCAGAGGAGGCTGGATGAACACCTTCCCGGGGTCATTTGACCCCAGTACTCTTTCCTGCCATGGCAGGGGATTGTACTTGATGATCTGTCAAGGTCCCTTCTGACCCTACTTACAATGAAACTATGAAACTATAATTGGTCCCAACTTGGGATGGACCAACAAGTCCAAACACAACACACATACGCATACAAATATGTCCACAGTTTCAGTAATTGTAATGAGTAATAAAAGATTAAAAAATGTGAAGAGAGAAAAGAAAAGACAGGAAGGGGCAAAAAAAAGGAAACCAAACAGTCCCTCCAAGCTGAAAAAAACCCAGTTCATTTCCCTGATAGGACTAATTTCACTGGCTCTTCCCTTCTCCTTCCCCACCTATTTCTGAGTGAAGTTTCCTGACCGACTGTATCTTGCTGTTTCTGGTTCCTATAGTGATACTTCCTCCCACAGAGGTCCTCCAACCTCCCCCTTCTTCTTCCCATTGCCTTGGTCCTGCTCCACCTTCAACAGACCAACATCGAGAGGGACTTGCATGATTGGAGCACTGTCATGGATGGGTACAAACTGCTGGAAAGGCCTACTAGTGGCCAGGTTCTTCTTGACCTGCTGCTCACAAACAGGGAAGAACTGGTAGGGGATGGTAACTTGGGCAGCAGTCACCATGGACAACTGGAGCCACCTTATTTGGGGAGGGGCATGTGCTCCCCTTGTGATGAGTCCCACTGATGGGGTGGGGGGAAAGTCCCCCCCACAGCTGATCATGCTGACTGAGCAAAACTTGTCATTGCCGGGGGGGAGTTCCCCACACAGTGGATCCCACATTCACTGCAGCTGCTGCTGGGAGTGGCTGCAACGATTGGCTGGCACTTGGAGGGGGGGCACTGCCACTCCCGCCTGCCCCTCCACCCATCATCTAAGGCAGGCCATGTCCAACATATGGCCCACAGACTGCCACGTGCCCCACCAGGCCGCTTTCTGAGGCCTGAGGTACTGCAACAGGAAATGAAAGTAAACACTGTATTTTCATTTTTTGGGGGGGTGATGTGATACCGCTTCCTGAGAGGTCTTTGAATATGGCTTGCCAGACCACTGGGTAACAAAAAGTTCATGATCCGGCCCCATATTCAAAAAGGTTGGACACCCCTGACCTAAGCGATGAATGTGGCCAGTCAGGGAGTGCACATGCACCCCTGCGTACCGTCTATGCATCATCACTGGCAGTCACCCTGAGATGACTAAGCTCAGGATTCTGAGGAAAAGAAGAATAGAGGGCAACTATTAGAGTAAGGACCTAGACTTCAGAAAAGCAGATTTTAACTCACTCGGGGAACTCATGGGAAGGATCCCCGGGGAAGCCAGTCTGAGGGGGAGAAGAGTCCAGCAGAGGTGGCTGTACTTTCAAGAAGCCTTAGTAATTGTGCAGGAACAAACCATCCCTATGCGTAGGAAGACTAGCAAGTATGAGAGAAGACAAGCTTGACTTAGCAGGGAACTCTTTAGTAAACTAAATCACAAAAAGGAAGCTTATAAGAAGTGGAAAATTGGAAAAATAACTAGGGAAGAATACAAGAGCATTTCTTGGGCATACAGGGATGAAGTCAGGATGAACAAAGTGCAACTGGAGTTGTAGCTAGCAAGGGATGTGAAGAGTAACAAGCAAGATTTCTACAGGTATGTTGGTAGCAAGAGGAGGAGCAGGAAAAGTGTGGGTCTCTTACTGAATGGGGGAGTCAACCTGGTGAAGGGGATGCAGAAAAGGCTGAACTGCTCAATGCCTATTTCACCTTAGTCTTCACAGGCAAGGTCACCTCCCAGACTACTTCACTGGGCAGCACAGTTTGTGGGGGAGACAAGGAGCCACAAATGGCAAAAGAACAGGTTAGGGACCATTTAGAAAATCTGGACATATACAAGTCCATGGGAGTGGACGGGATGCACCAGGGGGTGTTGAGGGAGTTGGTTGTTGTGATTGCAGAGCCACTGGCCATCATCTTTGAAAACTCAAGGCAATCAGGAGAGGTCCCAGATGATTGGAAAAGAGCAAATATAGTGCCCATATTAAAGAAAGGAAGAAAGGAGGATCCAGGGAACTACAGACAGGTCAGCCTCACCTCATTTCCTGGAAAAATTATGGAGCAGATCCTCAAGGAATCCATTTCCAACCACTTGGAGAAGAAAAGGGTGATTAGGAACAGTCACCATGGATTCTCCAAGAGCAAGTCATGCCTGAACAACCTGATTGCCTTCTATGAGGTAACTGGTTCTGTGGACGCAGGGAGACCAGTGCATGTGGTGTACTTTGACTTTAGCAAGGCTTTTAATATGGTCTCCCACAACATTTTCTCAGGCAAGCTAAGGAACTACAGGATGGATGAATAGACTGTAACATGGATAGAAAACTGGTTGGAGTATTGGGCTTAGAGAGTAGTAATCAATGGCTCAATGTCTAGTTGGCAGCTGGTATCAAGTGGAGTGCACCAGGGGTCAGTTCTGGGGCCAGTTTTGTTCAATGTCTTCACCAATGACCTGGAAGATGGCATAGACTGCACCTTTAGCAAATTTGCAAATGACACCAAACTGGGGGGGAAGTAGTAGACATGCTGGAGGGTAGGGCTAGGATTCAGAGTGACTGTGACAGGGGGGCCTCCTCAGGGCCACTCTCCATGGCCCACCCCTCTGTCCTTGGGCCAACCGCCCACCTATTCTCGCCCGCCACAACCTGTTCTTAATTGGTTCATTACAGGATCTTCCATAAGCAGGAGGCTGCCCATTTGTTCCCTGATGCCAGGGGGCGCTATTTGCAGCTCCTTCCATCCCCATGCCACAGCCCAAGACTCACAGATGGCATCTCAATCTTTCCAATCACTGGACCCCTTCCTGGGCATTAGTATCGTCCCCTTGGGACCCGTCCATAGTCCCTACCATCAGGTGGCCTCTCCGCCGTCATCTGGGCTACCTTGCCCCCCCAAAACCCATCTTCCCCTCTCAGGTGTGGTCCCTTCTGGACCTATGGCAACTTGCTCTGGCCCACCTCCAAGCCAGTTGGGACCCCAAGCCTCCAGCTCTGGGCATCCCTCGCAGTGGGCCCCCTGGCCCTTTTGACCCCTCCCTGGGTCCTGGCCCCAGCCTGGGCCAGTCGAGGGTAGTCCTATGGTTGGGTGGGTCTCTAGCCCCTCACACTGTCTAAATCTTCAGGTCCCCCCTCTGGGCCCTCCAAACACTCTACACGGGGTAACCCACCCGGCGGTGGGGGCAAGGGGTTAAGGCGCCCCAACTCGCCTTCCACTGGGGTGGTAACTGGCCTGGCATTTCCTGGGGGCTCCTGTGCCACTGAGAGCCCCACCAGGCCACCCAGTCCAAGCAGGGTGCAGTTTTCAGGTCATGCCCAGGACCAGGAGCCTCCTTCCATCCCCTTAGACCTCCCCCATACCTCCCATGTAATTCCTAGCAGCTCTCCAGCCATGCAATGCTGTTGCCTGGCCTCCAGCAGCCAAACTGCCTGTTTTTATATGGCTCCCAAAATGGCTGCCCTCATCAAGCACCTGGAGGCTGCCAGCTCCAGACCCTTAAAGTGGCAGGCACACCCAGTGCTCTGCCACAGTGACCTAGACAAATTGAAGGATTGGGCCAAAAGAAATCTCATGAAGTTCAACAAGGACAAGTGCAAAGTCCTGCACTTAGGACAGAATGATCCCATGTACCAGTAAAGGCTGGGAGCTGACTGGCTGGGCAGCAGCTCTACAGAAAAGGACCTGGGGGTTACAGTGAACAATAAGCTGAATATGAGCCAGCAGTGTGCCCTTGTTACCAAGAAGACTAACAGCATACTAGGCTGCTCTGGTAGGTGTGCTGCCAGTAGGGCCAGGGAAGTGATTCTTCCTCTCTATTCAGCACTGGTGAGGCCACATCTGGAGAACTGCATTCAGTTTTGGGGGCCCCACTATAGAAGGGACGTGAACATATTGGAGAGAGTCCAGTGGAGGGCAGCAAAAATGGTGAGGAAGCTGGGGGTCATGACTTCTGAGCAGAGGCTGAGGGAACTGGGCTTATTTAGTCTAGAGAAGAGAAGACTATCAGGTATTTAATGGAGCCTCCAGCTACCTGAAGCGTGGTTCAAAAGAGAATGGAGCTCGACTGGTCTCAGTGGTGGCAGATGACAGAACAAGGACAACAGTCTCAGGTTGCAGCAAGGGAATTTTAGATTAGATATTAAGAAGCATTTCCTCACTAAGAGGGTAGTACAACACTGAAACCGGTTACCCAGAAAGGTGGTGGAAGCTCCATCCTTGGAGGTTTTCAAAACCCAGATAGACAAAGCTTTGGCTGGGATGATCTAGTTGATCTAGTTGGGTACTGTCTGCTTTGAGTTGGACTAGATGACCTCTTGAGGTCCCTTCCAACCCTAACTTTCTATAATTCTATGAATATGATTGACTGTGGGCACTTCTACATGTTATGCTACACTACCATAGCAATGTGTTATGGCAGTGGCAACGTAGTGTCCAGGGATGTCTACATGTGACCAACAACTACTTTACTGTAGCAACGTGCTCCTTTGGTATAGTGTGTCACCGTAGCGAAGTAGCTGCTAAAAATAACCATGTGCTGAACGTACAGAGCAGTATAGGCTGTTACTGTGCCATGATTTAGTACTTCCGAAAGGTGCAGTAACAATGTTGCCATAGCAACACGTGTAGACACCCATTTTATTCTATTATGTAGGAGGAGTAAGAGTTTTGCACTTCTTTAACTTTTACTATTTGTAATACTATTTATGTTCTTATAGGATGGTCCATATTATAACAGACCACTAGTTCAGGTACTCAAAAATCCTGCTTTCAAGAGTGGCCAATACTAGTTGTTTAAAAAAAAGACAAACTCCCCATAGGATGCATCTACATGTCCCCCTACATCACCATAGTGATGCGGTACATTGCTATACAACACACTTCAGTGATGTAGCAATCACCTGAGTTTACAAGTGACTGGCAGCTACTTTGCTGTAGCAGCGTGCTACCTCGTTTTAGTGCACTGCTATGGCAAAGTAGCAGCTAAAACTAACCATGCACTGTGAGCATGGCGCAGTACGGGTGGTTACTGCGCCATGCTTTAGTACTTCCAAAAGGAAGTATTAAAGCACAGGACAATAACATTGTCACCAGAGGGTGAGATGTGCCTATAATGTATTGAGCTGTGTAATACTGTATTGCTATTGAGAGGGAGAAGTTACCTGACATGGATTTCAGTTATAACCTTAAATAAATGAATTCACTTCTACATGCTTGAAAAATTGGGAATTAAGTTGCTTCCCTTCTTTACATGGGACTTTATTCACTGGTATCTGTAAAGTGCCTTGAGATCCTAAATGAAAATAAAGTGTCAGGGTATGCTTTGAAATACAATGAATGATTTCCCTATGCTGGCTAATACAGCTAGAGAGGCTATGCTTACATTGTTTTACTATTTAAGACATTGACAGATTTTTATTAGCCATATGTGGTTTTAATAGATTTTGACAGAGAAGGGCCCCTCTCAAACCAGATGAGAGACAGATTTTGTCTCCTCAGGAGTCAGAACTATCACTACAATAAGAATACATTTCTATTTTAGTAAAGCTATGTCATGACCAGTCAAAACTAATAAGTTATGGAACTTTATGTCATTCTAAAAACATATCAAAGGAGAGAAGAAAGCTCTTTTGGGAACAAAAACTAAATGTTTTCTTTTCTAAATTGGATAAATGAATGACTCGCTTGAAGAGAAGTAACTGATAATACACCCTGCACTGTTTAGTCTGTTCTGAAGGACAGAAGAGGTTTTATCTTTCTGAAGAGGACTTTCTTATTAAATAAATTAAACAAAAGGGGAAAAATGCCTAGAGAACATTGTATTTGGGCCTCAGATCAAAGATTCTGGACAAAGATTAAGACTTAGCTGTGCGAAATTTCGCCAGGTGTTTCATTTCGAAGCTGTTTTGATGCATTTTGAGTTTGAAATAGCAAAAGCAAAACAAAACAAAAGCTTTCAAAACAACTTCAAACTGAAACAAGGGCACTCAGAATGCTTCAAAAGTTTTGAAGCTGGGCTTCCTTGGCTTCAGCACCGGTCCCCACCGGCGGCAGCAGCCTCCTGTCATCCAACGCAGATCTGAAGGCCATGACCCGGGAGTGGATTCTGGCACAGTCCCCAGCCCTCCCGGGGGTCCCCTGGATCTGTGGACCAGATGATAGCATACTGTTTCTGCTGGCTGGAGCCAGCAGCTGTACTAATCTTTCTGGCGCTCAGCACAGGCTGCGCCCAGTGCCAGTCCTAGCTGGCAGCAGCAGCCTCCTGCCATCCAGCAGGCAGACTGGGGGCTCATCCACACCCCTGGGAGGGCTGCAGGGCTGTGCCAGACTCCTCCCAGGGGTGCAGGCTCCTGATCTGCCTGGCAGACGACAGGAGGCTGCTGCTGCCACCTGGAACTGGCACTGGGCGCAGCCCGCATCCAGTGCCAGGAAGATTGGTGCTGCTGCTGGCCCCCGGCAGCAGAGCCAGCCTCCTGTCATCCAGCAGGCAGATCAGGGGCCTCACCCCCAGGAGGAGCCTGGCACAGTCCCCACAGCCCTCCTGAGGGTGCAGGCAGGCCATTGATCTGCGTGCCAGATGACAGAAGGCTGCTGCCGCTGGCTGGGGCCAGCTGCAGCACCAGTCTTCCTGTTGCTGCATACAGCCTGCACCCGGCGCTGGTCCCAGCTGGCAGCAGCAGCCTCCTGTCATCCAGCAGGCAGATCAATGGCCTGCCTGCACCCTCAGGAGGGCTGTGAGGGCTGTGCCAGGCTCCTTCAGGGAGTGCGGGCCCCTGATCTGCCTGCCGGATGACAGGAGGTTGCTGCTGCCGGCTGGGACCAACATTGGGGGCAACCCACACCCAGTGCCGGGAAGACTGGTGCTGCCTCTGGCCCATCAGCAACAGCAGCCTCCTGTCATCCAGCAGGCAGCTGCCCAGATTCAAATTCAATAATTTGAATTATTTTAAAATCAGAAGTGTCTGGCAAAATTCTTCTTATGGTGCTGAAGGAATTAGCTGAAAAATCACAGAGCCATTGGCCATAATATGTGCCAGGACATGGATGAAAGGGGAGGTCCCACAGGACTGGAGAAGGGCTAACAGTGTCCATCTTCCAATAAGAGAAAAAGGGGACCCAGGGAATCTTCAACCAGCCTATATTCGATACCTGAGAGGTAACCAGCACAAATGATAAAACAGCCAGTTTGTAAACATCTGAAGAAGGCACTAGCAGCTAACATAATTTGTTATGAAAAGTTCATGCCAAAATAACTTGATATTCTTCTGACAGAGTAACCAGTTTGGTGGATGAGGAGAACACAGTGGAAATAACATGCCTGCACTTGTAGTAAGACTTCTATCAAAACTATCGACACTGTCAAAACTGCAGTTAAGAGTCTCTCAAATGTGCAACTGCACTCTGGACTGATCTCTTAGTCAAACAAAATGGGTTGCTGTCAGACTCTCATTGCTGAGCTACAAACACAGCACCACAAGGGGCCTTGAACTATCCTTTATTCTGCTATCAGGACTATCAGACCTTCCACAGCTGGCTTGCAGAATGTTTTCAGAACACAGTGCATGGCGGGGGCCACTGACCGTCTGTTTACAAAGTGTTATATTAAAAAGAAAAACACTATGTACTTCCTAGCTCTTCCTCTTCTTGACACTCCACAGTCACTATTGGTGCATATTAGATCCTTAGGTTTATTGTTGAACTAAAGGTCATCTCAGGAGTTGTGGACATTAAGCCTTTCACGAAACAGTGCAGTTAAAAGAAGCAGTTTAGAGGTCTAGACTTGCAACCTCCAGCTAAGAATAGAGCCTGACAAACTATTCAAGAAGAAATCTTTTGTTTGGCATCAAGGTTCTACTTCTAGGATAAATACTGGGACACAGGCAAGTCACAGCAAAGACCTTCGCTTCCAGTGATCTCTACCACTGTGAGGAAGGATTGAATGATGTGGCTTCCAGCATTTGGAATTACATCTCAATAGACAGAAGACGAAAGACAGAAGATCTAACATCTAATCATAAATCTATATTAATCTATGTGATCTGAATTACTTTGCAAAAAAATGGGTCTGAATGTACCTGGGTTGATAGGTTTGAGTGTGTTTTATGCCATAACTTTAGCCACTGGAATCTGGGCTTCTTTGAGAAGCAAAAGAGATAAGAAAAATAAGAGCGCAAGTGAAATGGCCATGGTGGGTGACAGGAACATGAATTTTTTGGTTGGATTGTTCACTTCAACTGGTAAGTGTTCTTAAAATAAATTCTTTTAGTTTTTCCCCCCATTTTTAAAATGCTCACACTGTTGTTTACTTTTTAATTCAAGAACTAATTTTAACTAAGATAAAGAGTTAAAGTTTTATTAATCAGCATTTACACGTGTAGTAGTTCAGACTAGGGCTGGCAAGCCAGCCAATTGACTGGTCAAATATTGTCACAGAAAATGATATTTCTGTAGTTTTCTTGATAGAAATATGATTTTTAATTTTTAATGCATTTTAAGGGAAATTTTGTGCTTTTTCTGTGTATGATTTGGACCTATTGGCAAATTTTTACCTATATTTGACCAGTCAATTGACCAAGCTTTACGTGATTGGTCAAATACCCAACCCCTCAGATTCTATGCAGTTTAACACCTTCCATAGTCCACTGGAAAATAAAGGGACTCCCAAAGTTGTACAGCACTTTGCATTAAGCTAGTATGTGGTCTTAATTTAGAACTAAATTCTCCTACCCAGGTTGTAAGCAGTTCCATACTCCTGGAGCTGTCTCATTATGTATGAGGTGGTATTCAGCCTGAGTAAGAGTATTAAAACTTAGCATGAATAGGTTCAAGAAAGAGAGCATTTCCTCATGGATGTCTTCTGTACATTCTCATTATTAGAGACTTGTCCTTCTTTCTTGTCCTTTGGAGAATGCTGCCCCATGTGACATGCCCAGAAAGTGTATTTGGTTGCCTTAATAATACGGCAGGGCTGAAGATTCATGTGTTGGAAGGCAGTGTTCATCTCTGCTCTTTGTGGGGTTTCCTTTCTTAATTATAATTATTACTGTAAAGGGAATCGATACATAAGTATTCTATTGTATAAGTTAGTCAAGTAGAATAAATGTAATGCTTTTACTGTATGCTCTCACCTGTGTCAAGTAGCAATAAAAAGAAAGGTATATAAATTCTCTCTAAAAATGTAAACGCTAATGTTTCTTTAATGCAAACCTAGCTATCCACTATGGAGTATAATTGCCAGATTCCAATGCCCTTACTCACAGTGGATAGCATATCTTACTCTAAGAGTAGTATTGTGGAAGTAAATACAACTGTGAAAAAATATTTGTGTATGAATAAAATGTTCTCAATACAACCCAGGGTTTCCAGCACATTTTAGGATGGCTAGTAGGAAATATGAGGCATAGCTCTCTTTTCTAACTTTCTCCTCTAATTCTTTTCTTGCAGCCACCTGGGTTGGTGGAGCGTATATCAATGGTACAGCTGAAATTGTCTATCTACCCACAAGAGGACTATTGTGGGTCCAGGCACCTGTAGGATTTGCTTTGTCCCTTGTTATTGGTAAAAAGTATTTCAGGAACCCATTGTTTAAATATCCACTGCTGCTAATCTAAAGTAGTTTGATGAACCCCAGGTAACTGTCAAAGATTAAGGGCTGTTACATGATTCTCCATGGACTGTACATGCCAGAACAGTCAGAGAACTGCCTGTGTAGAACAATCTGTACCTTTCATGTGATGGTCTATGGGAATATTATTCTTATGATTACATGAGGGTTCAGAAGAAGGTGCTCCAAAGCAGAGCACCTTCATGAACACCTGTCAGCGCATGCTGGGTGCAGGGCTGGGCTGACGCAGATTCTATAGCAGAAGGCAGGGCAGAATGGCACCTGAGATACTAACTGGTTCATAGAAGTATGATTCTTTGTAAGTGATTGTGTACTTCAGTGGATGCTCTGCATGGACTTGGAAAAAGGATTTTAAATAAAAAGGAATTTAAATACAAAGGAAAAAGACTGGGAGAGTGGGCACTGGTGATGGAGACAAAAGAAAAGTTGAAAAGTTATATAAGATGTCTCAAAGGAATGCACTGAGGTTCAGACCTTCAAGCTGGCCAGCGTCCTTGGGACGCGAGACTCCGCAACCCCACTGCTCTAGACCCTGAAACCAGTGATGAGACTTTCTAACATTCCCCCATTGTTGACACACATGCAGAGTCACTTCTGTGCATACTCTGGCTTTGACTCACTGACCAGATTCAGAGCTGCTGTCACACAGTTATACATCTTGGCCTCCCCCAGTTTGGAGGCATTCTAGGAAAACCAATTTTGCTGAGCTTGTCCACTCCTTAGCAAACTCTGACAAGCACTTTTGATTACTTTTGTGTTAGCCTCTTCAGGCAGATGTCTGGCATTATAATAAGCAGGATTAGGGTGTACCTGGCTGGCATCAAATTGTATCCTTCTCTCAACATGGTTATTACCAATCTGTCACAACTGCTATTATAATGCCAAACTAATATAAAACTAAAGTAATAAGTAGGGGACCAGTACCTTCTGTGGGCCAATTTTCCAGGAGGATGCAATAGAGAAATTAGAGACTGAGAATGGGGCACGCACTAGGAAATATCTGGTGAAGAGTATGAAGAGCATGATCCGCTGACATCAGTGGGTAGGTTCCCCGACTCCAGTATGAATCAGGCCCGAAAAACTGTGAGACCGCAACCCTTCTTCATGTGAGTAATTCTTTTCATATGCGATGCCCCAATCACTGTGGGACGAATCTTGTAGCTTTTAGCAGTCACTCTCAGACAGGCCATTCTGTTGGCTTCAGGATTAAGCACTAGATGCATTCACCGTTGTAATGGCGCTCCCTGCGTGAGCCAGGCTTGCTCAGGTGAGAAGGGAATTTAGGACTTACCTCACATTATGAAGGGTGGATGTCAAAAAGAAAATGATAATCCCAGTTAGAGAAAATGGAGTTGTAGGCTTTATACACATACCTGAAAGTAGAATGGTGTTTACCTTGGTAGGTTGTATGGTATTCAGCATTTACAAAATGAAAGATAAATGTATTGCCTTATTATGGCCAAAGCATATTTTTTAAGATAATGAAAGACCCATAAGAGGGTGGTTTAATTCACCTGAAAATGCTAGTTATAGATTACATTTTAACAACTGGGTAAGAAACGCTGTTTCATATATTATAGAGATGACAGCCTGGCTGACATTGTAATGAGAAAACATTAGCAGAATGATATGGTGTGACTAGCAAATGCTGACTAGGGTTTGGCCTTAATCCAGATGTCATTTAGACAAGAGGGTTGCACCTCAGCAGATGATACACACAACATACAATGACAATATTGTCTTTTTCAATAGGTGGTCTCTTCTTTGTAAAGCCAATGAGATCCAGAAAGTATGTGACAATGATGGACCCTCTCCAAGAAACATATGGGAACATGATTGGAAGCCTTCTCTTTATTCCATCATTGATAGGAGATATGTTCTGGTTTGCAGCTATTCTTGCTTCCTTAGGTAAATATATTTGCTCTGCTGTTGTGTTTAATTACAAAACTAGTAAACAATAGACAAATAGGGAGCAGGAGATAGCCATGGAAAATATCCTTTGAATTAAGTACAGAGAGTTGCACTTCATACTACTTTTGCAGGCTGTTTCTTTATCCTTCATTTGGGAAAATATGGTGTTTATTTCCTTTTTCCCATCTTCTCCTGCAGATTTTAAACAAAATTGATAGGAACTATTGAACCCTTATAGGAAAAAATGCATACTTTTATAGTTATGCTTTACTTACAATTTAGTATTATGAACATATTGCAGATAGGTAAAGTAAAATATAAAAAGTAAAGTAACTTGGACAAGGTTACGTTAAGTTAGTGGCAGAACAAAAAATAGATCTCAGTAATTTTTGGCTTCTAGCTCTGTATGCTAACTACTAACTACTGTAATATTTGTATCATTTAACTACTTTTTTTCCTCAATATGATATTGGTCTATTATAGTAATTCAAAACTATCTTTCTCTAAAGGAGCAACAATGCAAGTCATTCTGGACATCAGAAGCTATCTGTCTATCATTATTTCAGCATCTGCTGTTATACTCTATACTTTACTGGGAGGCCTATACTCGGTTGCATATACAGATGTGGTACAGCTGCTTTTTCTTATGCTCAGTTTGGTAAGTCCTACATACTTCTCTTATCAGTCTTCTTATGATATGCAACTATGTATTAGGGACAAAATTCTGCTCATATTTTCACCAGTCAGTCCACAGTAACTCTAGGGATATTGGCCCCAGACCCCAGTTTAGTTGTTCATCTGTTGCTTATCTAGAGTGCATCTACACAAGACACTTTACTGCAAAACAGCATAGCTTATTGAGCAATAAGCATGTGTGTCTACATGTTCACATGCTTACTGTGCAGTAAACCTCACTAATTGTGAGGAAATTTTCTGCCTGCAAATGAAAGTAGCGAATTTACTTGCAATTTAACTGCAGTAGTGCTCATGTAGACACCCAACCAGGAGCAAACCTTCTCCCAGTTATCTGGCCACCAGAGAGCAGAAGATTGCTCCTTCCCCTGGAAGCTGCCTGCTGCTTGTGCAGGCTCAACCACCAGAGCCTGGGTGGGGGCTATGTTCAGCTGCCCTGGCAGCAGGGATCTCTAGGTCCCCATGCTCTGAGACTGTGATTGCGGAGTAGGGATTGGGAGATCCTTATCTCCTCGGGCTGGCTCTCAGGTCACAAGGCTAGTGCTGGTAAAATCAGCCCCTTGAAGGTGGAGCTGGCACTGGGACCTCCCTGTTTGTGGGGGCTGGGGAGCTCGTTCCCCACCTACCCAGCTCCACAATCACAGAGCTGAGTGGGGAACAAACTCTCCAGCCCCTATCCTGCAATTGTGGAGTGGGGACTGGGAACTATTGTGGTCAGAGGCAGGTCCCAGCTCCTCACCCCCATCGGGCAATTGAGGCATGGGGCTTGGAAAGAGCTGAAGGGGTGGCAGCTGAAGGCAGGTTACAGCCCTCTGCTCCAAACTACCAGTGAGGCAGCTAGTAGCAAACCACTGGATGGGTGGGGAATCCCCACTGATCTGGGTTGGACCGGGCTAGCAGAGAGCACCAGGGATCAGCCGGCCAGTCCAGGGCTGCTCCCTCTGGCCCAGCGTGCTGTGGAGGGGCTGGCTGGGGCACAAGGGTGCTTCAACACAAGGCTAGCCAGAAGGTAGCCCCCACTCTGAAACACCCTCATGCCCAACCAACTGTGTCAGCATCTATACATGTACTGCTGCAAAGTTTTATTTTAAATACAAGAACTACAAATTTTTTAAATACAATTATTAGCCTGGTACAGAGTAAATAAGTTTACTCCAGCCTAATACGGTGCACATGTAGATTCCGAGACTTTTACTGCACAGCTAATTAGTCTACTGTGCAGTAAACATCTCATGTAGATGCACCCTGTAAAATAGTGAAAACACGTTCTCCCTGGTGACCATTTTTGGTGGGCCATTTTTACTCTCCATTTGAAAAACTGAATAATTATTTTAAAATGTATAGCATTTTTTGCTCTAGGTCAGTGGTACTTAACCTCCAGCCTGAGGGCCAGATCCATCCTGTGGAGCTATGTCATCCATAAGTCTATTCTCCATGGGTCTGGAAATTTGGTGGTCTAGGAAGCAGTGGCAATTAATGCTGTCACCACTCCCTTACTGCTGAAGTGCCAAGCCCTGCAGGCCAGACTACGTGTGTGGAGCCAGGGTCATGAGTGCAATCTGCCATGGGGCCTAATTTGGCATGTGGGATTGGGGTTGGGGCTGAAGCTTGATCTGGTATGCAGGGCTGGGGTTACATCCTAGTTTGGCTGCACACACTGGATCAGGCCCCAGCTGGGCTGGCCCTGCATATTGGACTGGTCACTGGCCCTGCATGCTGGATCAGGCCCCAGCCCCATGTGCTCAGTTGGGCCACAGATCAGATCTGGCCCATGGACTTAAAAGATTGGGCACTAATTGAAAATGGATTCATTAGAGGCAGGTCCTGTCAGACCAACCTGGCAGCCTTCTATGACCAGGTCACAAAATCCTTGGATACAGGTGTTGTGGTGGATGTAGCCTTTCTGGACTTTAGGAAGGCCTTAGAAACTGTCTCTCACCTCATTCGCATTAAAAAATCAGGAGATTGTGGTGTCAATGTCTACACAGTCGGATGGGTCACTAATTGGCTGAAGGGCCGCACCCAGAGAGTGGTGGTGGATGGGTGGTTTTCGACCCGGAGGGATGTGGGCAGTGGGGTCCCCCAGGGCTCGGTCTTCGAGCCCACACTGTTCAATATCTTCATCAGTGACTAGGACAAGGGGGTGAAAAGCACCTTGTTCAGATTCATGGATGACAGTAAGATGTGAGCAGAAGTGGGCATGCTAGAAGAGAGGGATAGGCTGCCACTGGATCTGGACAGGTTACAGAGGTGGGCGGATGAGAACAGGATGAGTTTTGATATTAACAAGTGCAAGGTGCTGCACCTGGGGAGGAAGAACCAGCACACCTACAGGCTAGGGAACTTCCTTCCTGTCAGTGCCAAGTCAGAAAAGGATCTTGGAGTCATTATCAATTCCAAAATGAACATGGGCCAACAGTGTGGGAGCGTGGTCAGGAAGGCCACAGATGCATCACAAGCAGGTCCAAGGAGGTGATCCTCCCCCTGTATGCGACACTGGTCAGGCTGCAGTTGGACTACTGCGTCCAGTTCTGGGCACTGCACTTCAGGAGGGATGTGGCTGGCATGGAGAAGGTCCAGAGGAGGGCCACCTGCATGATCAGGAGGCAGCAAGGCAGGCACTACAAGCACAGGCTATGAGACCTGAACCTGTTCAGTCTCTACAAGAGAAGGCTGAGAGGGGATCTGGTGGCCATATACAAACTGGCCAAGGGAGACCAGCAGGCAATGGGAGAGTCCCTGTTCCCCCAAGCAGTACCGGGAATAACAAGGAATAACGGCCATAAATTGACTGAGCGTAGATTCAGGCTACATATCAGGAGGCATTACTTCACTGTCAGGGTGGTTAGGATCTGGAACCAACTTCCAAGGGAAGTGGTACTCGCTCCTATTCTGGGGGTCTTCAAAAGGAGACTAGACAGCCACCTAGTTGGGGGCATTTGTCCACAGCATCCTTTCCTGCCCATGGCAGGGGGTCAGACTTGATGATCTGCTTAGGTCCCTTCCAACACTTACCAACTGAAACTATGAAACTACTGCTGTAGACTAATGTACACATCACATACATGACAGATGAGAAGCATAATGAATTATACTGGACCAGCACTGAAAGATTTTGTGGGAAGAACATGTATGAAGAAAGGAATTTGAATGAGGTTGGTAGAACTGTTTGAAAACAAAAGGAAAAGGAAGTGGTCTACAGGAATAAAAGGCAGTATGAAATGAAGACCAAAGCAGGAGAAGAAAACACAAGCATATGGATGTCCAGACAGGAGGTCTGGGTTGGTTTAGGTGGCGTAAGTAGATGAAAAGGAGGAAATTAAGAAGGCAGACTCTGGAGAATTTTGCAGGCAAGGGTACAGAGTGTGAGTTTGATAGAGGAGTGAGAGGGCGTGGATTCATTGCTTCCATTTTAATTCCAGTGGATCTGCATCCCATTTGCCCTGATACATTCTGCAACAGAAAGCATTTCTTATACCGCTACTCATGCCTTCTACCAAGCCCCTTGGATCGGAAAAATAGAGAAAGAGTATCTTGGAAGGTGGCTGGATGACTTCTTATATCTGGTAAGAAATGTTCCTTGCGGGGCTGGGTGAGCTGGGTGAATGATGCAGATGCTTACTCCAAACCCAGTCCTAAGAACAAGAGGTTCCTGTTGTTTACAGCACAGAAGGATTTTGATAAGCTGATGGATATGTTTTGATTATCAGGCAGATGGGAGAGGAAGCCAGACGTTTTCTCCACACCAGGGTTAGCTGTGACACTCTGAACAGGGCCAGAAAAAGTAGAGTAATTCAGGATGCTCAGTTCTCTCCTTCATTTCAGCCATGTAAAGAAAAGCAGCTTATCAGCAGGAATGGGGAGACCACCGCTCAATTCTGGACACTGAATGAGAAATTTCCTAACTTTTGAGTGCTCAACAATGCAACCTTCTTTTAACCTAGCTGTGTGTAATTCCTTTTATTTTTAGAGACCTGAAAAAACCCTCAGAAATTCCATCATATGTCCCCATAACGCCACCTGCATGCATCATCCCCAGGTCAGGCACAATCCTGTGCTACCTGATCTCTCAGAGATGCTGGTTATAGCAGTGTTGGTCTAAGGGCATAGACAGACAAGTCAACAACTGCAGAAGCTCCTTTTGCCTGAAAAAGGGTGCTTGTGCCTGAAAGCTTGCAAAAAACAATTTTTCCAACTATTTAGTTGGTCTACTAAAAAAATATCACGTTTACCCAAAGAACCTTGTCTGCCTTGATCTCTCAAAGTAACTTATAGCATTAGTAGATTGCCCTCTTTGAAGAACAGCAGTAGAAGGAGGAGAATATCTGCCGTGCCAGTATTTCATGGATATAGGCTAATAACAGGAGACTGACGAGATAGGGGAATCCTGGGTTCCCCGCCAAGCTCTGCAGGGGAGTGTGCTCAAACGGACATGGTCTCTCACCCATTCTCCCCAAACTTGACTCCTTCTGCACCATTCTTTCCACCAGTCCAAGTCCCAGTTTTGTCTCTTTTGCACTCTTCTACTCCTTGGCCCAGCTCCAGACTCCTCCCATAGCCAGTGCTAGTCTTCCCTGGTGGGAAGAGTTACGCTTCCCTGGTGGGAAGACTCAGTTTCAGGTCTTACTACAAGTTCACTTCAAGTTTACTTCTTACTTGAAGTAAGAAGACCCAGTTTCAGGTCTTCTTACTTCAAGTTCACTGCCCAAGTCCCAGTCTTACCCTATTACTCCCAGGCTCTCTTTCCCCTCACACTCTCTCCTAGGGTATTTGCTCATTCTTTGTATTCCATCTCCTTGACTCTGGACTCCTTGCACAGCCAGTTCCAACTCCCACTCCTGGCTCTCCATCTAATCGTTTCTCCCACTTACTCCCAATCTTCATCTTCCAGTTTAAGATCCTCATCTAATCTGTCACCCTGCCCAGGTTCTTGCCCTAGTTTCTTTCCCTAGGTCAGTGATTGTCAAGGTGCCATGGGGTCTTTTTAAAGGTGCCACAGAGTGCCACACCATGTTAGGCATGCAGACATGATTCACAAGATAAACCCAAAGATTTGAAATAGGAATTCATAGAGTTAAAATCATTCTACCCTGTTGTGGCCTTTATGAGTTATTTGCAACAGAAGAATTCCTCGATTATTTTTCTGTAGTAAAAAATGAGTGAAACCTAAGAGTTGGCATTTTCTGAGGGGTACCTTGAGACTATTGAGGGGTAGCTTGAATTTACTGAGGGGTGCCTTGGGTCTAAAGGGGGCTGAGAGCCACTGGCTTAGCCAGTCCCGCACACTTCCCTTCATACACTAAACCTGTGTCAGAGCTGTCCCCTTGGCCCCTATATTGTTCCTAGTCCCTCTCCAGTTCTCAAGTTTCTCTCCTTCCCTTCCATCTTCTCATCAGTCTTGGTACTGACCCTCCAGCCAAATAATCCCAAGCCCCATTTCCCTCACACACTCCCAATCCCACTGTTCCTTCATTTAGTTTCTGATCCTGGTCTCTTTGGCCAGACCATTCCATCTCCTCTGGCTCCCATTGCCAACCTCCTCCCCCTCTGACACCCAGGGCATGTCTACATGAGACACTTTACTGTGTAGCAGACTAATTTGCTGCACGGTAAAGCATAACCGTCTACAAATGCATGGCAATTAAGGTGCAGTAGATTAATTTACTGTGCCGCTGGAAAAGTCCCATATGATACAAGTGCTATATTGCAGCTGGTGATTCTGGTTGAATTAAAAAGGCAAATATTGAGCAAGGGAAATTTCAGCCTTAATGAGTACAATTTGGCAAAATTATATACAAAGTTATATGTAAATGAAATCATGATTTTTATAATAGGAAGTTTCAGATTAGCTTTAAGAAAGGGAAAACTAGCATTCCTGTCAATAATGACAACCATAACAATGATGTTGATGATGTCAGGCTAGGAAGACTGCATTAACATTTGCATGTTTCAGGTTCTTGGAAGTATCCCATTTCAAACTTATTTCCAGCGAATTCTCTCAGCTGCCTCGCCAAGACAAGCAAGTTTCATTTCCTATCTCTCTGGGCTGGGATGCCTTTTAATGGCCATCCCCTCCGTGCTCATAGGGGCAGTAGCAGCATCAACAGGTAAAAATAAGCAGGTGTCTTTGAGGAACCTACATATTTTTGTTCAGGGTTATTAAAATGCACACTGGATGCATTCCAATTTAGGTATCTTAATAAGCAGCCCCATTTCTGAAGTGCTGGGCAACTTGTCGTTTTTGGGGATACCAATTGCTGAGAGTTCAGCAGTTGGGTTGGTTTTTTTTTAATCAGAATAGTTCCTGCTGTCAAAAAGTAGCATCAGGGAAAAGATTTCTTCTCCCATCAGGTCATGTCCAGACATCTCTGGGAACAGAGTCCATTACTGACTCCTGCAGGTACAGCTGGGAAAAGAGTTAAGCTTGGGATCTGTGATGGGCAAGGAACTCATTTTACTTGTCACCTCTTAACTATCTCAGTTTCTTGATCAAATCCCATAGGTAACTACTTGGAAAAAGTATACTAGGTGTTGTTGGAAATTAAAAATATAATTAAGATGCAGTTTCTTAAGAGTGAAGAATTATTAGTGAACAGTTTACCAAAGGACGTAGTAAGTACATCATCCCTTGATGTATGGAACTAGATATCTTTATAAAAGATACTAGCAAAATGCCCATCAAGAATGACGGGTGGGTGGCAGGGACAGAGAGCCACCACCCACAGCCCCACAATGCTGTCATTCTGCATCTGGCAGCATGCAACCGCCCCCCACCCTGCTCTGTGTCCAGCCCTGTGCACCTCCCTCCCCCACTTCCACACACACTTCAGACACATGCCACAGACCCACCCAACCACATGCCGCACACACACACACAGAGCTACGTGCCACACATGCACCCAGCCACACACACAGCCACACCTACCCACACAGCCACCTGCCACGCACACCTCCCCACACCCACCCAGCCACTCCCCTGCACACCCCACCCCTCCTGCGCACCCTTCCCCCTGCAACCAGCAAGTGGTCTCCACACAGGGAGGAGCATGGCTCATGGCTGCAGGGTGATACACAGGGCGCATGCACGGGGGATGCACCCCCCACCCCACTGTCATGTGTTGCATTTGGCAGGCGCTGCTCACGCCCCCCTGTCCTTGAAGCACCCTGCCCCACTCCTCACCCCAGAAGCACCCACTGGCTGTGGGTGGTGGGGTACACGGGGTGGGATGGCAGAGCTCACGGCCACAGGGTGCTGCACAGGGAAGGGGGATGTGAGGTGCAGGCAGTACCTGCTGCCTGTAGCACATTGGGTGGGGTGCCCCCCACCCGCTCCCTGTGCAGCACCCTGTGGCCACACGCCACACCGCCCCCACCCCGCCCTGGGGTGGGGAGCACTTCCTGGCTGCAGGCCACAGAAGAGGTGTGGTGCGGGGGATGGGTACACAGCTCCAGGTAGCCCCAAGGGGAGAGGGCAAGGGGGCACAAGCAGCGCCTGCTGGAAATGGTACGTGGCCGCAGGGCACACACCCACTCCCCACACAGCACCCTGCAGTCACACACTACATACCCTCCCATGTTTTGGTGCATGCGGCGTTGGCCCGGAGCATTATGGGCAGATAGATGAAGTGCTAAGGCTTTTATTATATTACAATGGTCAAACTTACCCAGAAGTCAGAATGCACTTGAGTGTTCACTTATGTAATAGGGAAGAATAATTCTGTCCCCTTGCAAAGATTACTGATTAAATTTCTAAGACTTTCCTCATCATGTTGCAGACTAACAATCCCTAGCTCATTTTAAGGACAGTTCACACAGCAGTAAACTGTTTCCCTGACTGTTAGCCAATAATAGGATTTTGCAAACAATATATGAGGGTTTTCTACCTAAACTTGCAAGGTTTTCCAGTGCTCCTGCTTCAATTATAATTATTTGAAGTGAAACAGTCTAATTTAAGGGTGCAAACACATATTTACACTATTTAAAATGGGATTTAAACATCAATCATCCAGAAGTACAAGCCAATTTAGAACACTTTAAACCTCCGGGAACATTTCAAAGGGATCCTTAGATAATCAGGTAGTATTTGAATTGGTCCTGATGAACTGGCTCAGTGTTCTGTGTGGACTCTAAGTTTCTGTGTCTAGTGTCTGGTCAGTCCTCCAGGCACGCCACACCACTCCTCACCCCCACCCCAATGCCTGCACAACAACTGGCTGCTCAGGTGCAGAGCCAGAGCTCGACTACCTAAACCTTTACTGTTTGTACTTGACAGAAATCCATGGCATCCCAGGCTGATTTGGAGAGGAGGGAAAGGGTGGTCAGGTGGAGGATAGCTGCCTGAACCATTGCTTCTGGGGGCTATAGAAGCAAAGGGGGCCCTACATGCTGTCTCTCCCACACCGCAGCTTTAAAAGAGCACTTTTCTTAAAAGCCTTTCATTTGTTGGCAATGGATCCCAGATTTGCAGCATCTAGGCTGGTTTTAGGTGAGGGGTGGACATGGGAGGATGGCCATTTCAAGGTTGGGGGGGTGCACTGCCTAGACCCCTGCTTCTGGGTTCTTGGTGGAGGTGTATGGTTTGTGGTTGGGTCGGCAGGTAACTAGATGCACCTTTAACAGATAGTACCCACCAAGTGATAAAGCTTGAGCCACTTCAATTAATGCTACAGAATGGATGGCAATTCCATGCCTGGTCAAAGCGAACTAGCCTATTCATTGATAATTGTTGTTTACCCTCCACACCTAGTCCACACAGCTGCTTGCCCTGCCCTACATGCTGCACCCTACATGCATCTCTACATAACTGCATCAATACCCCACAATCCACCTGAGCAGCAAATCAGCCTGGGACACTACAGACCAGGGTTAAGTGAAGGCTATGAAAGTAACTGAGTGGCTTTGTAGGGAAAGTCCTTTTAAAGCCACAGCAAGATTCAGAGAACTTGGGCTGTACCTCCCACCCCACTGAACACCCAGCACCCTGGAAAAACAGAAGAAAGGGTTGAGGAAGTGTCCCTCACTATCCATCTCACTATGCCTCCACTCCCTAATCAGCCTGGCATGTACCATACCCTAACTGAGTGATTTGGGAGAAAGTGCTCTTTAAAAGATGCAAATACTCTAACCACCCCTGAGTGCCCAGCTCCCTAGGAACCCAGAAGCAGGACTCCAGGTACCCCGCTATGGCACTTAGGGAGCCCAGTCAGGATAGCACCACAGAGACTTTAGTGAGGTGCTGGAACGGTCTTTATTGAACTCAGTAGCAGTGAGAAGGGAAAGCAGAAAATTGCCATTGGATGGCTACTCACTACCATCTCCTGGTGGTTGTTTGATAGCACTGCAGAGCCTAAAATGTTCCATCATATTTTCCTGTCATATTTTCTCACTTCCAATGCACACTTTCCCTTGCAAAATTGGGGTACATGCCTTAAAGGGGTGGGGAGGGGGAAAGTGATTTTCTGCCTGGAATAGGAGAACTTCATCCCAGGCAGCTGAGGGAGTCAATTGACATAATGACTAGTGTTCTTCACTACACGTGTTAACAATCTTTCCCCCTTCAATGGTCTATTCTTCCCGCTATGCAAGCTAACCTTTTCAGGGCAATTTTGTTGTTTGCTATCTGCTCCTGGTTGCTCTTCTCCTATTTCATGGCCTCTTTAGCTCAGATTCTAACTCTTTTTAGAATAAACTGTATAGACCAGTTTTCAGCAGCAGCTAGGGGTTCAGTTGTAGTTAAGCAAGGAAGGGAGGATGATTCAGCTGAAAATTAAATTCGCCAGAGAAATCTTTTTTTTAACTTCATTCATCCATTCAAAAACAAGGTGTATATTATATTCCCGGGTATTCTGCATGCAAGAAAATACAATATTTAGAACATTTGGCAGTTTATGTACAGACACCTCTGACATGGAACAACTGTGACCATTTCCCATTTTAAGATGTTCTTAAAAGGTTAATTTTTATGTGTCTGCACCCTTTGTGCCAGAACAGAAGGCTCTTGTCCTTAGCAATGCAAAGATAGGATGGCTGCTTGTAAAATATACAGCTTTGAAGAAAAAAAAGAATTAAATATTTAACATGATATTTCTCTGTTCTGTTTTAAAGACTGGAATCAGACAAGCTACGGTCTTCCAAGCCCATTAGAGAGAGGAGAATCAGCCATGATACTGCCGTTTGTTCTGCACTATCTCTGTCCATCATACATTTCCATTGGTGGCTTGGGAGCTATTGCTGCTGCTGTCATGTCTTCTGCAGATTCAGCCCTTCTGTCTGTTGGCTCTTTATTTGCTCACAACATCTACAGGAAAATTCTTAGGAAAAAGGTAGTACTTGAATCATAGCTTTTCTAATTCAAGATTAATTAATTACTGCTTTGACAATGATTAAACCAGTAGTTCGCAACCATTTTTGACTCAAGGCACACCCTGAGAAACTGGAAGCACCCCTCTCTAGACTCAAGGCACTCCTTAGAAAATATCAGCTCTCAGTTTTCACTTGATTTTGGAATACAGAAAAATAATAGAATAATTTTTCCATTGGAAAGAACTCAGAAAGACCACAACAGCTTAGAAAGAAATCCACAGTGTTAAAATCAATTTGAAATCTCGGTTTATCTTGTGAATCTTGTTTCCATGCCAAATAGTGCTAAATTATATGGCATTCCATGGCACCCATGAAAGGATCTCAAGACACCCCCAGGTGCTGCTGCACCCTGGTTGAGGATCACTGGATTAGAGAGCTGCTGATTTTAGTTCAGGGTCCAAGGTCTGTAGATGCCAAGGTACAGAAGTGTTTGGATCCTGAATCTTGGTCTGGCCCATGGTAAACTGTAAAATGCAGATCAGGATACTAATGGGAATAATGTATAGTATACTGAACAGCAGACTTCCAAATCCTCCAAGTCTAACCTGTAGTTGTCTACTGACAAAGCAAAAGCTTCAAATAAAAACACATGGGTGAATTAGCAAAGTGCAGTTAGCAAAAGTGGATACATGATAGGGATGTAAATATCATTTAAAAGTTATCCAATTGATCTCTTCCAGTTATATCAGTTAAATGGTTAACCAATAGCGCCTACATAGTTTATTGACCTTTGGCAGAAATGGTCTTGGACCTGGCTCCTTATGTCTTCACCATTTGCCCAGCACTAAGCAGGCCCCAGGCTGCTGGCGGGGAGCCATAGGCAGAGGGTGGCAGGTGCAGCTGAGCCACTAGGGACCACTGCCCAGCTGCAGAGCCATGGCTTCCCCTCACCCCCCTGGGGCTGGGGCTGTGGACAGAGCTGGGGCTACAGACCTCTCCTATGCCCAGATCCTGCTGTCACGGGGAGGGAAGGAGGGAGGTGCCAGTCTCCCCACAGGAATCAGGTAGGGCCTTCCCATCACAGCAGCAAGACTCCTCTTGCGCAGTGGGTCTGCCTGGCCCCCCTGCAGTGGCGGGGTCTAGGCGGGACAATAGGCTCCCTGTGCCTCCTGCCATGCTCGTCCTGCTATGGCCTGGACTTGGAAGGCTCCTCTGTGCTGCTCACCCTGGAAGAAGTGGGCAGGTCTGGTCCCAACAAGGTGGCCCTCGCTGGCTGTGCTGCATCCTTCTCCCTCCTGCCTACAGTCTGGAGCTGCACAAGGCCTGGCCCAGGCCTGACATGGGGTTGGCGGTAACTCCGCAGTCTGGGTTCTGGCCCTGGCAATGTGGAAAAGCCTTCTAGGTCTGGGCTGCACTGGCACAAGTACAGTGGGAGGCATAGGAAGCTTGTTGCTCTGCCCAGGTCACACCACTGCGGGAAGAGGAGAGGGGGCAGGCGGACTCATTTCACAGCCGGGAGTCTTGCTGCTGCAGCTGGAAGGCCCCACATGGCCTCTGTGGGGGGGGGTCTGGCACCCACCTCCCTCCCAGTGGTGGCAGGATCTGGGCATAAGAGGTCTACAGCCCCAGCCCATGGGGATAGGAGAAGCCATGGGTCTGCAGCTGGACAGTGCCTCCTAGTGGCTCAGCTGCACCTACCGCCTGCCACCCATGGCTCTCTGCCAGCACCCTGGGGCTCTGGAGCATGGTGAAGACATAAGGGCAGTTCACTAGACAGTAAATGGTAAGTGATAAATGGTAGAAATATAATTGTTGTTTAACCATTTGCATTCTTTACACATAACTGGTTGGATCATCATACTCATCAAGTAGTTCTTAATGCCTCAACATCTAGATGGGAGGAGGTATCATACTCATGCCCTCAGGGTCTCTGCTCTGGGTCCAGTATTGTTCAATACTTTCACTGATGATTTGGATTATCAGATTGAGTACATACTTAGCAAATTTGTGGATGACAGGGGCAATCGCAGCTGCTCCAGAGAGCAGGGCTAGGATCCAGAATGACCTGGATAGACTGAAGAAATAGTCCACAATCAGTTAGATGAGATTTAACAAGGACAAGTGCAGTCCTGAACTTGGGATGGAATAATTATGTGCATGAATACAGACTGGGGAGTGACTGGCTAGACTGCAGCATTAAGGACGAGAGGATAATGGCAGAGCATAAGCTGCATATGGGCCAACTGTGTGCTCTTGTTGCAAAAAACAAAAAAACCTCAAAAGCCAATAGCATACTGGGTTATAATGATAGGAGTCTCCCCTACAAATCAAAGGAAGGATTCTTTTGCTCTATTCAGTTGGCCTGTGCAAAGCGGCTAGTATTCACTTCAGATTTGGCAGATTCAGGGGTCAGTGATTCAATCTGATGATTGGAGTCTTGATCAGATTCGCCTGAATCTGATTTGGCTACTGCCAAATCTCTGAAACAGCCAGGCCCATCCCCTGCCTGATCTCCCAGCCCGGCAATGGCTCCCCCCGCCCCAGCTCCTAGCACTTGTTAAAATTAAGCCCAGGTGCTCAGTGTGTGCAGGAGACAATCCCCCTGGCCCCACTGCATGAAGGGTTCTGCATGAGCCCCCTAGCCCTCCCCCCTTGCTTTCCCAGCCCCCCCACGGGCATCCCACCCGGGCCAGCTCTGGCCCTTTAAGAAAAATAAAACAAAAAACAACTCCCCGCCACCTGACTCACCACTTCTGCTGGTGTGGGGTGATCCCTGCTGCCCCATGCCACGTGGGGGGCTCTGCACAAGCACCCTGAAGCCCCGAGGCTGGTGCAGGAGCAACTTTTCTCCATTTTTTTCCGGTGGCTGCAAGCCACTCTGAGCTGGTAAGTACTAGGGGCAGGGGAGGGGGACCTGGAGGAAGGGGGAGAGGACCATGGGGGAACCCTGCTAGTCCCCTGACCTCTGCTGGCTCCCCTAGCCCTGCCAGGGCTGTCCCCACCTGCCCCAGCTCCTGGAGTTTTAAAAAAAGCCCCCATCTTACTGGGTGCTGCTGGGTGGGAGGCAATCCCCACTGCCTTCCACTGCATGGGGAGCTCTGCAAGAGGAACTCCTGTTTATGTAGTTAGATCAGCTTCCGTTCCTGTGTATAGATGTGGAAGTGGGAAGAGGGGAGCTAGTGCTGGAAGTATTAGGAGAACATCAAGTCTTCTAGAGCAAAATGTGGTCGTTAAGTGGATAATACATTTAAATACGTTCAACACAAGCTTTGCTTTGAAACTGATTCATGGATGTTAGGGGCTGGAAGAGTCCTTACAAGATCATCGGGTCCAGCCCCTTGCATTTGGGCAGGGAAGACTGCTGGCGTCAGATGACTCCAGCAAGGTGGGCATCAAGACGCTTTTTGAAGATTGCCCGGGTGGGTAACTGTATACCATCATGAGGATTTATTTTTTAACAAGAGGTGAAACTCCATCAAGCCTTCAGCAGGTTGCAGAGCAACTTCAGAGGCGCTGTAGTTAGTACACTATCTTACACTGTGTACCAAGTTGTTTATCCATTATTATAGAAGGTAATACAAAAATATATTGGCCCCGCTCCTTCTAAACTGTAGCCTTTATTACATCTGTATTAAACACACCAAGATAGTCTGCTAAGGAAATGTAACATGCCTAGAATGAGTCCATAAATCCAATGTATTGGTTAATTTATTTAAGGAAATTGTAACCTACTACTGCTGCATGATATGAACATTCCTCTACCAGGTCAAGTGCCAGAGCTGGGCTGGGAAGGGCTGGGCTATGGCACCGAAAGGCAAAGGCTCACACCATGGTGGGGAGTGCAATAAACATTGGGACTAGTGGCACAATAATCCTGATGTCTTTCCATAAAGTCCTGTTACCTTTGGAACCTTGAAATTTGACTCAGATAAATATAGGAATAAGCAGCCGGTGATTCCTAAATCAGCACTCTTTTGTTTTACAGGCTACAGAGAAAGATGTTTTATGGACAATGAAAGCCTCCATGCTGGTGTTTGGGACAGCAGCTGCTGGCCTGGCTTTTTACTCCCATTCTATTTATGACCTGTGGTTCCTGTCTGGTGAGCTAGTGTATGCCCTCCTCTTTCCTCAGCTGTGCTGTGTGCTCTTCATACCTGACACCAACACATACGGCTCAGCAGCTGGGATCCTCTCAGGGTTCCTCCTGAGGCTGTTGGCAGGGGAGCCGTCCCTGAAAATCCCTCCTGTTATCCGCTACCCAGGCTGCTGCCTTGTGGATGGGGTCTACATTCAGCTGTTCCCTTTTAAAACATTCACCATGCTGCTCACTCTGGGGATCATAGTCTCTGTTTCCTACCTGTCAGCATTTTTGTTTAAGAGAAACCTCCTCTCCCGCAGATGGGATGTTTGCAACATTATGAAAGAAAACAGTTTACACATCCCTCTGCACCAGCTGGAAAAGCAGAAGGACTTGCAAGGGACTGTATTGCCAAAGAATTATGATTAAATGCAGAGCATCAGTTGAAAGGCAATTGAGCAAACTGCAGTTTTGTTACCAGGTCAATGATGTTTCTTCTTTATTCTTCCCTATCTAGTAGTGAATTGTTCAAAGCCCACAGTAGAGTTATAAAGATAGTCAGCACTCCATTAACACCACAAGGATGAAGGAAGTCAGAGTTTGCAATACTGAAAAGTGTGCAGTGATGCAAATGGCTGTGTGGTGATTAGTGTGAAATATTATAAAATAAAACTTGCTCCTGCTTGGTTTTGGTACAACAGTCTTTGCAAAATGCAACTGTAGTGAGTGGTTAAAGGCCATTTCCTAACAGAGATAAAATTCATATGTTACACCTCCGTATCTCACAACACTGGTATTAATGAATGCTTTAACAGATTGTATATTGAGAAGAAACTGCTGTCATTGCCATAAAAGGGAGTTTTACTATACATTTCTACCATTGCATTTTTCAGGGTTAAATTTGTCACAATCTTAAATGCCTGTTTTTCAATGCAGAGCCTGCTTATGATGCCCAGCTGCCACAGGAAGATTGCCTCAAGGTTCATGCCTTGAGATTCATCTCTCCGTTCAAGCTCTTATTTACTCAAGAAGGACAGAAATTGAAGCAGTGATATTCACCCTTGTCATTTGAAAAGATACTTCCCTGTACATCCACTCCACTCCATACCTTTTCCTCCTAAACCTGTCATTCCCTCCAACAAATATATTGCCCCAGATCCTATTTTGCCTGAAGGTTATGTTTATATCACCTCCACAATAATCCGAAAACTGCTGCTAAACAGCAAGCACTAACCACTTTCTCCCACTCTGCAGGCATGACTGTATATTTAGTAGTTTACTGTGGCCTAATAGGGCCGCATATGTAAGAGGCCGAGACATTTATAATTAGGCAGCTCCACGGTAAGCCTCTCATGTAGACATGACCTGCATGTGCCACATATTGAAATAAAGTTGCATAGTCACTCTAAGTTGTGCAGGGAATGACTAGGGCAGGCACAGCTCTCAGGACCTGGAAGCATCCCTCATGTGACCTACTCAGAAAGGTTTAGAAAAAAACAATATTATAGGTGTGCACTTTATTTTCATAGCAAGAGAGTCAGAAACTTTGAGATTTATTACTAACAACCTACCAGGCTCTTTTCTTTTCTCCAAACTCAGGCATGCTCTCCTTCCTGTTACAGAGTCTGGATAATGTCTTACAACAACTACTAACTTTCTATGTTAACTCTAGAAGGAAATTAGGCACCTCTGCCCAGATATCTAGACTGGTCCTCTGGGGGAAAAATGTCTAAGCTTTAGGCACTGAAATGCTTAAGTGGAGTCACTTAGGTGACCAGGCTCAATCTGGTCCTCAGTAGGCACGTCTACATGGGATGCTACTGTGCAACAGTTACTGTGCATTTATTTAGTTCTTGTATAATCAAGTATTAAATAAATGTGGAGTAACTGGACTTACTCTGCAGTAGCACCAGCGAATGCTAGTGAGACTACTGTGCAGTAGCTTAATAATACTACGCAGTAGTGTATTAGCAGTGTTAGTGCTGTGACACACTACTGTGCAGTGTTATTCAGCTACTGCACAGTTAGTGTCTCATGTACAGTGTATGCATCTTGTCCAATGGCATGTCTATACAAGGTGTATACTGCCAAGTAAACTAATTAGCTCTGCAGCAAATGTCTCACAGCTACAAGTACAGCCCTATTAGGCCACAGGAAAATAATTAACTCTGCAGTAGTGTACTACTTGCATCTACACATGCTATTAGCATGCAGCAATAAACTGCACATATCATGCCAGAGTTTATTGCTCCCAGGCACCACATTAGACGTGCACCCAGGACCATAGCACATTGGGCCAAATCAGAGCAGTCCTGGGCTGGCAGGCTGACCCCCCTCAGCCTGGCTGCCAGCTGGGGCTGCTCCAGTTTGGCTCAGTGTGCTGCAGAGGGGCTTGCTGGGGCACAAGGATGCTTCAGTGCAGGGCTAGCCAGCAGGTACCATGTGCACTAAAGCACCCTCATGCTCCAGCCAGCCTTGTCAGTCTACATGTGTGTTGCTGTGCACTAAAGAACTATGTCCTTTCCTGGTGAACCATGGTCAGTGAAAGCTGCCAACTGTCTGAAAAGGAGAATTATGTGTCTATGCAGAATAGATTAGGACTTGTTTCTAGGGCCACAGTAGATGGCTTATTGGGATAACAGGAGAGCTATGCATCCCCCTGAGTGGATCTAGATCATACTCCAAGGTAGGGAGTATAAATTTTCCTACATCTTTCCTGTAGCTGGTAGAAGTAGATTAGAATCAGGCACCACAAACTGGGCAGGTACACAGCTATCCCAGGACAGCTATTTACAGAGACTTACCACCAGGTGATGGGAAAACAGGCAATTGGCCTTTAGCAGCAGCTATCCCAGGATGAACACAGACTGATAACACCTAAACCAATGTAACTGAACACCAACAGAGTTTTAGTTTTTCAAGGATAATTGCCTAACAGTTTAGGTAAAATTTATCCAAGTTAGGGGTGTGTGTCATCCATCTGCTATCCATTTTCACCAATGGTGCTCAACCTAAAATTCATGAACTGGATCTAACCCCAAAGACTGGATCCAGTCCACAGTATGGAGATAAACAGCAAGCAGCATGGTAACCCATCCTCTTCTGTGTCCTGCATCATGCTGTTGATCTCCTCCAAAGTACTCCTAGCTCTGCTCCCCTACCAGAAGGGATTGTTGGCCTGTGCTGCAACTGAGTCTCAAACACCCAGTCCGCTGGCTGAGCCCCACTGATTTACACCAACATAAGGCTGAATACACCAATATAATTGTGTCACCTGTGCACAGCCTAACAGATTCACTAATACACATAGATGTATTAATGACCTCAGGTTAAATGATAAGCAGGGATCTAGCTTTTCTGTTCATCATGGTAAAATGCGGATTTTCTCATTTTAAGGAAAAAAACCCCCACAAGAAACAGTGGGTGATCCAGAGTTAACAGATACCTGCAGACTGCTGAAATACCAAACCATACTTGAAAGTTCTGCTAATTCAGGATTAATAGAGGTGGTTGGTGAAATAGCCTTTTAACACAACTCCCAGAAAGAGAACCACCCTCCACTCTCTGCAGGCACAAAGCTGCTGGCAGGTGCCATGAAAGCTGCATCTGCATAAACATCACAAACTTATGTGCCGGGCTCACTACTTATGCCCAACAAGCTAGGGCTGGAGAAGGACACTAGGACTGGTGAAACATTTCCACCAGTCAGGTAGCAGCTGGGAAGGGCTTGCCCTGCCCCTGCTTGGGGGTGGGGGGGGCAGAACCCATGGACCTATTTGAAAACTGCACTTCTCAGGTCCACTGGACTTCAGGGCAGGGCCTCCAGTGTAAATAAAAACCCAGTGTGCTTGGCATGCTGGGCAGATGTGGTGAGGAGAGAGGAGCTCCGGAGAAGACCATCATTGGGACCCCACTTAAGCCTTGACAGTGCACAGATCAGCACACAGAGAGCCGGCCCTGGGAGCTGCTTGGGCTGCACACGGTGCGCAGATCGGTGCACAGAGAGTCAACCTCAAGAAAAGCTCGAGGCTGCTCAAGTTAGCCCCAGCTCTAGGCCAGGTAGGTGGAGCCCCACAGTGTGGTTCAGCATTAAACTAAAGGGCCCCAGTGCCCAGAGCAGGGCCTGGGGCGGGGAAAGACCCCCAGTGTGAGGCTGGGAAACTGGAGCCAGTAAGGACTCGGCTCCCATAGGAGCTCCCTGGGTGCCCAATGCAGGGCACAGGGCCATTGGAGAAGCCCTGGCAGGAGGCCGGGCATGCCCAGAGCAAGGCACCAGGCTATCAAGAGGAGCCAGAGGATTGGCTCCTCTCATTTGTTGGCATTAGGCAGAGGATTCCTGTAAACAAGGGGTGACAATTGGTCCCAGAGACAGAAGGGGTATGTGACAGCGCTCAAAAGGAAGAGCTCCACCTCAGAAAGCCAGTCCTGCCAACCCTCAATCTACTTAGGTTTGCTGTAAAAGAGTGATCTGGGAGATATCCTGCCTCTGCCCAAGGCAGAGGAGGGCAACAGAAGAGCTTCTGGTATCTGCTAGCTCTCTGATCTTCAATATAATTTCTCCAGCTCAACCCTTGGGTCTGGCCTGTTCTGGGCACAGGATTCTGGAGCCTCCAGACCACATCTGTCCCTCCAGGCTCCAGAACCAAGACTCATGGGCTTGGCAAACCACCACTGAACCCTTTAGGACATAGCAGCAGAGCCTCAAGCCCAGGCACCCACCTCAGGTACCTGCCATAGGATTTTGTGCACGTGCCTCCGACTTCCTTCAGCAGGAGAATGTCATACAGAATGTGGGAGCACCCTGTTAGGCAGCCTCATTTCCCTTTACAGCCACTCCCAGCCCATCACTGAACAATCAGACAGAAATCTCTATGTAGAGTTCCTCTCCACCTCGGGGTAAACAGACACAGTTCAGACTTCAAAAGAGGCAATTTCAGAGAGCTCAGGAGACTAGTTGAGGAGGTGTTGCAGGACTGTAGGGTTGAGGACATGGGCGTCTGTGAAGGGTGGGCATTCCTTAAGGAGACGATCCTCTGAGCCCAAGGGGCGGCCGTTCCTGCCCGATGCAAGATGGGCAAAAGTGCCCAGAAGCCCCCATGGCTTAATAGGGATATTTGGGGGACCCTGAGGGTTAAGCGGGAGGCTTACTATCTTTGGAAGACAGGAGTAGTCTCCAAAGAGGAGTACTCTTCTTGTGCTCGGGAGTGTAGGAGGGCTGTTAGGAAGGCCAAGGCGGGAGTGGAGCTCCGCCTGGCGACTAGGATCAAGGACAACAGGAAGTCCTTTTTCAAGTATGTGGGGAGCAAAAAGAGAGCTCTGGGAAATGTCGGGCCCCTGAGGGACTCATCAGGCAACCTGGTGCTCGCAGCCGATGGGAAGGTGGAGATCTTCAATGGGTTCTTTGCCTCAGTCTTCCTCAGGGGGGACTGGGACTTCCCTCCCGCTGGAAGCCTGTATTCCCCCTTGGGAATCAATGCTAGGCCGTGGGTGAGGGTTGACCTGGTGGAGGGGCTTCTGGAAGGGCTAGATGTCTTTAAGTCGGCGGGCCGGATGACCTGCACCCAAGGGTGTTGAGGGAGCTGGCGGGGATGATTGCTGAGCCCTTGGCTCGGTTATACGAGCTCTCTTGGAGCTCTGGACAAGTGCCGGAGGACTGGAAGGTGGCCAATGTGGTCCCTATCTTTAAGA
>JAGPOW010003316.1:180983198-181000929 GCA_030014935.1 Caiman crocodilus
AAGGACTTCCTGTTGTCCTTGATCTTAGTCGCCAGGCGAAGCTCCACTCCCGCCTTGGCCTTCCTAACAGCCTTCCTACACGCCCGAGCACAAGAAGAGGTCTTCTAGTCCAACCCCCTGCTCTGGCAGGAGAGAAAACTGGGGTCAAATTACCCCAGCTAGGTAGTCATCAAACCTCCTTTTAAAGATCCCCAGGGTAGGAGCCAGCACCACTTCCCTTAGAAGTTGGTTCCAGATCCTAGCCACCCTGACTGTAAAGCAGTGTCTCCTGATGTCTAGTTTGAACCTACTCTCTAACAATTTATGGCCGTTATTCCTTGTTACTCCGGGAGGCACTCGGAGGAACAAGGTCTCTCCCATTCCCTGCTGGTCCCCCCTAGTAAGTTTATAGATGGCCACCAGGTCCTCTCTCAGCCTTCTCTTGTGAAGGCTGAACAGGTTCAGGTCCCGTAGCCTCTTCTTGTAGGGCCTGCCCAGCTGCTCATTGATCATGCAGGTGGCCCTCCTCTGGACCCTCTCCATGTTGTCCACATTCCTCCTGAAATGCCACGCCCAGAACTGAATGCAGTACTCCAACTGTGGCCTGACCATAGAGGGGGAGGATCACCTCCTTGGCCTTGCTTGTGATGCATCTGTGGATGTACGACAAGGTATGGTTAGCCCTACTGACCGTGTCCTCACATTGGTGGCCCATGTTTATCTTGGAATCGATAATGACTCCAAGATCTCTTTCTGCCACTGTGCATTCAAGAAGAGAGCTCCCCAGCATATAGGTATGCTGCTGGTTCTTACTGCCCAAGTACAGCACCCCGTATTTGTTAGTATTGAATCCCATCCTATTCTCATTTGCTCACCTCTGTAACCTGTCCAGGTCCAGCTGTATCCTGTCCCTCCCTTCTAGCATGCCCACCTCACCCCAAATCTTGGTGTTGTCCGTGAATTTAAACGGTGCTTTTCACCTCCTCGTCCAAGTCGCTAAGAAGGCATTTGAACAGGCCTTGGGTATCTCACAATGGGCACCCAAAAATTAGGAAATAATTTTAACCTTGCTCCCTTTGCTTTGGTTTCCCAACTGTAAAGTGGGGACAATAATAAGCCTTCATCTTGCAGGGATTTTGTGAAAAAAAATTCATTAGTGTTGACAGACAAGGTTCTTTGGGTGAATATGGTATCTTTTATTAGACCAACTTCAATAGTTGAGAAAAAAAATTATAGCAAGCTTTCAGGTTTAAAAACCCTTCATCAGGCTGCAAAAGTCTCTGCAGTTGGTCTGTGCTCTTCGTGCAGAGAATGAATAGTAAAGAAGAACAGAGGCTGTGCTGGTATGCATGCAAGATAGGCAGTCAGTGAAGATGTAAACTGAGGATTTAAATTATGATAGTAAATGAAGTGAAGGTGTAGATTGAGGATGTAAATTAGTGTTGTGAAGCACTCAGATATGGAAGAAGGTATCATAGAAAATGATGAGCACTGCAAAAAAGCCTGGAAGAAAATTAAAAATTTATCTTCAGATCAGGGATTGAACAGTTTGCAATAACTAAAGCATAGCTGAATGTGTGCCCATTACAGTAGAATCCAGAGCTAGGCTTGCCAGAACTGTTGCCTAGAGAATGATCAGACTGGCTGGTTCGATTTTTCTATAGAACTTTTTTATGATGCACATTCAATTTTCTCTCTTCCACTACATACATATAGTATATGACAGAAAGATGTAAGGCAAGTTCATACCTGATGTACATTGGCTTGTCTATGTCACACTGGGCATGTCTACGTGACATACTGACTGACCAGTAAATGAAAAATACTGTGCAGTAGCACATCCCAGCAAGGTCAGTGCTAATATGCCACAGTGAGGTATTATTAGACTAACATGCAGTGGCATCACCTAAAAGATGTTCACTGGCACTACTGCACAGAAACTCCAGTTACTGCACATTAATTTAATACTTGCTAATACAAGTATTAAATAAATGCACAGTAACGACTGCATAGTAGCATTCATTTTGTGTACATGTACCCACTTTTTCATAGGCTTTCTAGCTGTGCTGAGTTTTGGTACTTTGTATCTATTTACAGCCACTAATCATTTTCTGCCTGGCATTCTGGATATGTATGTTTTTCTGTTTGTACACTGACATTTGGCTAGGTCTCGGTAAAGCAAATATGGTAGAAGTTAAAAGATTCTGTCAGTAGTGTCTGTTCTGTCTAGAAGTGTTAAAGATCCTTGTTGGATCTGAATTTGGGAATTCATTACTACTGTATGTCAAAATCTTCCTAGATGGAGAGAACTACCTACATGTTTCCAGATTGTTCAAAGAGTGAATGTTTGGTGGGAAGATGATCTGATGAATCTGCCATTTTAATAACAGCTAATACTAGATGCCCTGAAGTGCCGTGGTCAGCTTTCAAAATTAGGCAATTTGGGGACCTATACATGTGATGGAGCTCTGTTCTGATGTTGTCTATAATTAGCACGCATCAGGGTAGACTCGGTTAATCGAGTCTATTGGAACATGCTAATTAGCATGCTCCAGCAGCCTCTGCATCACGGGTATTCAGTGTCTCAATTCAAAATGGCAGCAGGGACACTTTAACTAAAGCTTGTTTGAGGAATTTTAGTTAAAGTGCCCCCTCTGCCAATTTCAAAACATAGTATCTTTTGTAACGTTTGTCTGGGGAGCTCCCAGACTATTGATGTTTTCAGAATGGGAGGGAGGAAAGGGAGAGAAGGGAGTTCTGGCTGGGGGGGGGTGCTCAGCCCCCCTGGAGGGCAGGGTGGGTGTATTGGAGCCTTCCCCCAAGGTGGAGGGGGGCTACAGTTCATCCATCCCACCATTCAGCACCGGCTGGAGAGCCCCAAGAATGAGATCGCTCTGTTGCTTTTCCCTCCTCCCATTCTGAAAACAGCCAGCACTGGCCGAGAGCTATGGCCATTGCTATGGGAACCTGGCTGCAGATTCCTAGCCCGCAGCCAGATTCCTCTGCCCTCCTGGAGCCAACAGTGAACTTCTATTTGGTCTGGGGTAACCTTATAACTAGGAACACTTTGCAAAAATCATTCTAAGTTATAGCTGGGGGCTGCACTTCTGTCTCTACCTTACATGTGCACATTAATGCAATGCAATAAACTCTAGTGCTTATCACACTAGTGTTTATTGTTCCCAGGCACATGTTTACATGTATGCCCAGGATTGTAGCACATTGAGCCAGGTCAGAGCCTCCCCGGCTGGCAGGGAGTCTTGGGCTAGGAGGAGGTCAGCCTGCCAGCCCAGGGATGCTCCCTCTGGCTTAACATGCTGTGGAGAGGCTGGCTGGGGCATAAGTGTGCTCCAGTGAGGGGCTACTCAGTAGGCAGCCCCAGCACTGAAGCACCCTTGTGCCCCTCCCAGCCCCATCAGCATCTAAATATGTGCTGCTGCAAACTAAAAAACTCTGCAGCAGAACAGTACTTATATTTACAAGTACTATCCTGCAATGGAGTGAATTAGTTTACTCCAGCCTAATAGTGCACATGTAGATGCACAATGCTTACTTTGCAACTAATTAGTCTGCTGCACAGTAAACATCTCCTGTAGATGTGCCCAGGGTGAATAAAGTTTTAGTACAAAGCTCTTTTGCAGCTATTCATTTTTGCTGAATGACATTCAGCAGCAAAAAAAGAGAAAAAGTATTCAGGTGTATTCGGATCCTAAGCTTCATGACCTAGCCATATCCATTAGCAAGTCATGGTTACCTTTCACATATGGCATATCTCGAGCAGTTCCTGTGTTATTTTATTCATCACTAAGGATGATTAATTATTATCTCTATTGCATGTCAAAACTTAAGCAATTACCAGTCACAAGAGCAGGCCAGAGCTTCATTTTCCACTTCTTCCACAAAACATGGAGTATAAAGCTTCATTTTCTATGTCTTTTATCCAGGGGGCTCTAGAAATTTAAGGTGTTTGGGGTGTCTAGTTGCCAATAGAACCCTAACTCCATTAGGACAATGCAGAATCCTTTAGAACAGAGATCTCTCTTTGAAGCATTGCTGCAGCCAATTCAGGTCATGAGATGCATTTGGGAGGTATGTGGCACCTGGCCTCATTAAAACCTCAACTAATGATATCCAGAGGTGAAGGACTAGTGTGTACAGTTACTCATTACCCCTCAAGAATTAAGTGAAGCATCAGCACCATTAACAGTGACATATTAACAATGATAAATCCATTTATTCATACCTGCATCTCACTGATGAGTTACTGAAATAAAGTTGTTCAAGCCATATTATGCTATTGCACTGAGCATCCTGAACACTGAGGCAGCCTGGTAGGGAAGCAATTGACAAAATTTATTTTAAACTACACTGAATTCTTTAATAAAAAGTCCCAGTAATGAATTCTTTAATAAAAAGTCCCAATAACAGCAGCAGAGAGATCAACTCCTTTAGGTATCCATCTGTTTTCCCTGCTGCTGTTTGGCTGAGACTCCTAATACTCCTGAAATACTCTAATCGCTGCATTCTAGCCTATGAAGGCTACATCCAGGATAGGTTCAGATAATTCTTTTAACAGTTAAAAGTATCAGAGATTTCCCACCCAACAAGCTCCCTGTGCAGCTACTAGCTCATTCCTTACAGATTAATATGCCAGAAGGCCCATGATTATGACTGCAAGTTTGTGTTGCCATCATTGTCCTAGATGCACATTGATGTACTTTGTGCCTGAGACGGCACCTTTCCTGAAGACTGAATCATAAGCTGTTCAGCTATATTTGCAAACTCTGGCTGCAGTGAGAATTTTCCAAAACACTCAAGTGAATTACGAAAGCAAGTGACATTGTGACTTTTAGAGTGGGCTTCCGGTCAATGACAAGGGCTCATTTGATCTACTCCAATACAAATGAAAAATAAAAACAACAAAATGTTTTTCCTTACCACTTGTTTTGTTTTGTTTACTGAATATGCACATGAATATTCATAAAGGGGAACAACAATATGGCTTCCAGAGATCATACCTTAAACTGTACACGTATGCAGAGAGACACATAATGAAGGCATAAGTAAGAATCCTTGGGCAGGTCTAGACATTCATTAATGCACCATTGTTACTGCACATTAAGTTTAGTACCTGTAATAACAGATACAAACTGAATGCATAGTAACTGGTACTACTGCACAGTAGTGCCAGGGCATACCTTTTTGGTGACACTAATGTTCATTAGGCTAATTCTACTGCACATTAGCACAGCTTTGCCATAATGCCCTAATGTGCAGTAAAATTAGTCTACTGCATATTTAGCACCTTGTGTAGATGCACCCCCTGTTCTCCTAAGAGATAGCATAAGGCTCATTCTAATAGGTAGCCTTAACATGAGCCACCAAAGAATGCTTGGAGTTTAAGAAATCACAGTTACATCCCATAAAAACAAACAAGGACTACGGTTATTAAATGAAAATATTCCAAGGGGGGAGAAGGGGCAAGTGGTGAAGAGTTTCAGTGAGTAATAATTCTATGTTGTTTGTCATTATTTCAAGGAAATTGGATGCCTTCCAAAGCCAGACATTTCATATAGAGTTATGCGGTAATAACAAGTCATTTGTGGTCAGCAGTAACTGCAAAGCAGAGTAGTTCCTCATTACTGGGCCTCAGTGCAAATGAAAAAATAATTGATGACCAGTTTCATGCTCTGACTTTAAAGGAAACCAGAATTACCTCAGGCCAAAGTAATGCTGGCTAAAAAGAACCTATTGGAGTTCTACAGTCTATGTAAAATCCAGTGTCTGATGAAGTCAGAGGTCCCTGCTAAATCCACTAAGAACACTCTGTTCAACAAAGGACACTGAACTTAAATACATACTGAAATAGTGCTGGAAAGAAAGAAACTCCAAAATAAATTCTGACCTTGTAAGATGTAAATGGAACCCAAAAGCCCAAAGGGTCAGAAGATCAACCTTTAATGAGGGTTTCAGTAAAGAGAATCCTGAACATAGGAACTCTGATTGTATAACACAAGCCACATTTCTATTCATGCTACAGGTCACAGTCATTCTGAGCATGGCTACATGTGCAATTAATGCTCTTGAATTTAATGCAGAGCCCTGTGCAGTAGTATTGGGCTACTGCACAGCCATTGTCTCATGTAGACACAGCCAGTAAAGTCTCAGCATCTGCACATGTGGCCCTATTAAGCCACAGTAAACTAAATAACTCCACTGTGGCCACATCTACATGAGACGCTAACTGCACAGTAGTCTTTGACTACTACTGTGCAGTAGCACTGCATGGCAGAAAGAGTGATGTGATGCTACTGTGCAGTAGTCTCAGCCTACTGTGAAGTAAGTGTCACAAAAGGTTGTACTTGCTTATATACTTAAATGATGGCACAGTAATGACTGTGCAGTCAGCGTCTCATGTAGATGGAGACCTGTAACAGAGGGGACTCTCCAGGAGCAGGTTTGAGGTTGGCCCATGAACCTGTCTCTAGGCTAACTGCCCACCTCTCTTGTCTGCCATGCCTTGATGATAAATGTTTAGGATGTTATTTGGGGAGGAGGCTGCCCATTTTTGAACCCCAATGTTAAGGGGAATATCCGCAGCTCTGTTTGACCTGTATTGTGGCCCAAGCCCTGTAGATGGCATCCCAGGCAGCTACATTCAGCTGTACACTTCACCCCATTAGCTGTGGTCCCCCCTCTGGGACCTTTGGCTCCCCCTTAGGCCCTGGCCCCATCTCAAGCCAATGTTTAGATATGCTAAGGAGAGACACCTTATAAATACCAAGGAGAGAAAGAGAGAGAAGCTGGGTAAGCAGAGCAAGGGAGAGGGAAGCAGGAATACTCTGGCTTTCTAGTGCAGCTGCCTATGAATCTTCTGGACTAGAGGAAGATAAAAGTAAGGTAGTCATGCCCCTTTCTGGAAAAAGAGGGAAAACAATGTTACTTGCCTAATCTAACCTGTTATAGAGGCCTCTTAGAGCAGGGTAGCAGGATCTAGAACCCTGAATAGGGTTGCTCAGCTTTCCTACTGGGCCATCCAATTGTCAAGTACATGCAGTCACAGGAAGACTTCTGCTGATTCATAATAATAAGTGAATGTTGATCACTGCAAAGTTTGGAAAGGAAAAATAAACCAGAGGCTAGGCCAGAAGGTACCTTTATCTGATGGTTTTTAGGGTATTAGTAAAAGCTAGCAGTAAGGAAAGAGATGAGTCTGGACACTGCAGATCATTCTGAACAGTATCCAGGCAAGGCACAGTGTGAATCAGGGCAGAGAAAAGGCTGGTTACTCCTTTTCAGAGAGCTAACGCCAGCCTCCCTGGATTCTGGAGTCAGTTTAAGAGCACTAGCACTTCTGGCTTTTCCTCTCCTGGAAACCCACCTACATTAGAGGATCTATGAAGTAGCAGCTTCCTCTGCATTTATGGCCCTGTTTGCCAGTCTAGTCAGCATAACAGGGCCATGGTGGAACCCAAGGATGTTCCATGAGACCATAACATAGTAGGGTGAGGGTGTTAGTAAGAGATAATACTTCTTCCTGAGATATAGAGGTGTGAGATGTCCCTTGCCTGCCCATGTGGTAAGAGAGAAGAGGAGGACGTAAGCCCATCCCCAGTACCATGCTCACTGTGGATAATTATCAGAAAAAACTTTATTGCCCTCATAAAAAACAGCCCCCCTCTTCCTCCCCAACAACAGAGCTCATCCCCCAACACTGCAACATGAATTCCTGGTCTGCCCAGCCCCACATATCTTCATGAGCCATGTCCTCTGCCCGCTACATGTCCTTATGGACCTTGTCCTCTGCCTGCCCCCTGTCCTGGTAGGCAACATCCTCTATCTACCATGGCAATACATCTTCCAGATGGTCCTCTGTAGCTGTCACCAGCCAGTCCAGAAGGAGGATCTGGTCCTGGGTCCTCCTCCTGCAAAGCTGCTATATCCACAGGGCCCCGCCACGTATGGTGGCAACCCTAAGGCTGTATCTCAGCTGCCAACTGTGACATCTCCCCTGCATGAAAGTTCAGGGCCTGCAGAACCATGAGAAAGAAGCTGTTTCTGAGAGTTTGCAACATTTCTGAGATAAGATTCTCTGCACCAGGGGCCCATGTGCTGCCTGGACTCAGATCAGGGGTTGGGCATGCATATGTGCCATGGGACCATGGCAAGGTGGCCAGGCAGGCCCAGGAAGCCAGTGCCAAAGCCCCACACCCCCACGCACTCTCCTGAGGCCAGCAGGCAGCCTGCCTCCCTGACCCCCTTCCCAGTCCAGGACAAACCAGGCTTCTGGCAGCACCTGCTGCCTCAGGTCCAGACCTCAGTGCCCTAGACCTCACTCCCCCCCTTCTCCTCCTGCAGGCCAGCCTATCTCCTGTGCTGCCACCAAGCCCACAGCACCCGGGCTCACGGGGCATGGGGCTCCCAGACAACTGGAATGTTGAGCTGTTCATACCCCCGTCCTTCCTGCAGTGGGCCTCTCCAGGGAGGCACCCTAGGGCCAGGCCCCCCCCAAACCAACACTTCACCCTGAACGTGCCCCTACTACATGTGTCCCAGGCACTGTGTGAGGAGCTGTTTGCATGAACTGAGGGGTGCCCAACCCACTATACCCTGCTGCTTTTGATGGTCATGGTGCCCCAGGGACACCTGTATATCTGGCATGGGACCTCAAGCTTCAACAGTGTGGGAGGCAAGCCTGGGCTTCCCCACTACCTCTGCTGCTTCCTGGAGGGCTACCTGTGGCTGCACGACATGTCCCTGTCCCCTGCAGCTGCGAAAGACATTGCCATCAGCACCGACACATTCCTTAGCATGTGAGAGGCTCATGCATGCCTAGCTGTGGGGTCACAGGGTGCTCAATAATGTTTTGCACAGTCTCCTGCTTCCCTGTGTGCTCTGGCAAGTGGGGAAGTGTTAGGCTTACTGTGTGGGCAGGTCTGGCATGCCCAGCAGCTCTGTTCTATCACAGCTGGTGGCAATGTTGTACAGCTTCTACCAGACTCATTGGGTGGCAGGGTACAGCATGCAGGTGCCCAGGTAGGGGCCCACACCAGGGAGGAGCTGGTGTCGCTGGCTGCCAGCGGTGACATAGCTGGCCACACCTCATTCTGGAGCTGAGGTTGCATAACTGTCAGGGCAGACACTAGCCCAAATTGCTAAGCTGCTGCTGGGGGTGAGGAGCTTGGCAGGATGGGCTCCTGGCACCCTAAGGGGCCCTCTCCTCATGACACATCAGCATAGGTGCCAGGTCAAAGGCATGGGGTGGCACTACTATACTTTTGTGCCCCACTCTCCCAGCATGCTGTAAGCCCACAGGGCAAATAAACTGCCTTGCCCTGAGCAGTGCCGAATCAGGGGGCAATCTCAGGACAGGGGGACACATGCCCCTCCTACCAGTTGCCTGTGCCTGGCAGCTGCACAGCACTGTGGTGCTAGGCAGTGGCACCAGGATGCAGGCAGGCTGGCACAGGTAGCCTGCAGCCTGTGCAGGGGAAGCAGAGGACAGGTTTCCACAGGCTCCCTGCTTTGTGCCCCAGGACTCAAAATGCCTGTAGGCTTTTAAAGGGTCTGTGACTGGGGATGCCATAGAGGCATCCCAGCTCTGGGGCAGGAGAGGCTCCCGGCCATGGCCCTGAGACTGATCTCAGACTGGCCCCTTGATGGCAGGGATGACCAGGAGCAAATTTGCTCCTGGTTGGTGTCTACATGTGTGCTACTGCGCAGTAACTACTTGTGAGTAAATTTGCTACTTGCATTTGCAGTAATCTACACTACCATCCAGTAGTGTCTCATGTAGATGCACCTACTGGGTGTGTCTACATGTGCCCCTGACTGCACAATACCTGCCAGTACTGTGCAGTCCCAGCAGACACTAGGAGGCAGCATTGTCTAGTCCTGCCCAAGCACAAAATGTGATCCTAATCAACCCTCTTCCAGAAGCTGCAAAACCCTTCAGGCATTTAGATCATCTGGAGCCTCTATTTGAACCTGAAAAGTTCCCTAAACCTCTAAACACTGACTTCTGGTATGCACAGAAACACCCCACTCTAAGCAGTTGGATACTAGACCTGTGCGAATAGGGAAGTATTCGATTCAGATTTGGATTTGGCTGATTTAAAGGACAGTGATTTGATTCAGTGATTTGAATCACTGTCCCCATTTGATTTGGTGCTGGTTTGGAGATTTGGATCAGCCAGGGTGAGGCAGGCACAGCTGCAGGTTCTCCCACGGCTCCTCTGGCTATGCCTGCCTCTCCCCTGCCAGGGTTAGCCATGGGAGAAGCCCCCATGACTTCCCTGACTGGACCCAGCCCCACCCAGCCCCAGCTTAGTCCCGGCACTTAAAAAAAAAATCCCTGCACTCACTGGCTGCAGCAGCAGTGATCATAGCCCCCCGCCCCCCAACCGAAGCTTCTCACAGTCCTATTGGATGCCTAACTCCTACCCAAGCTCCACTGTGAACAGAATGGCTTGAAGACCTGTTCGGAGCATACTACACTCATACCTACAGCATGAAGTTCAGTTTCACCTACAGCACTGACAGACACTTGAAAAATGTGATAGTGCCATCACCCACCTGCTGTATAATATCCTCACCTAAGAAATGAAACCAGAATTTGGTTTCTCTTCAAATGGCATCTAATGAAGTAGGTTGTTGCTTATGAAAGTCATGCCTCTGACCCTGTTAGTCTCTAGGGGCACCTATACACATACATCGAGGTTCCTCCGACATACACTGTAATTACAGTGCGTGGCAGCAGACTCAATTAATCAAGTCTGCTGGAGCGTGGTAATTAGTGTACTTTAGCCAACTTTGGTGGAGTGGTATGTGTATCAGTGTCCTCACACTGAAAAATGATGGTGGGGGTGCTTTAACTAAAGTTCAGTCAATAAGCTTTAGTTAAAGCACCCCTGCCCACCATTTTTCAGTGCGGGGATGCTGATACACATGCCTCTCCAGGTGCTTTAATTACAGTGGCTGTCAGAGCTGGTCTAATTAAAGTGCACCCCCCACCTCCTCCTGGAGCACATGTATAAACATCCTAAGAGACCTCCCTTCCCTACCTTCTCCAAGTGAGAAATTCAGCCTGAGAGTATTTCAACCTGTACTGCTCACTTTTGAGAAAAGTGTCCCAACCACCAGATTGTAGAACAGGCTGTAGGGTCATTGTGTAAAAAAATGCAAGTCACAAGCTGGTAGAGGTATGAACAAGAAAAAAACTTGATTCTACAGTTTGATGATGAGAGCAGCTCCCAAGGGACAGTGTGCTGAGTTGTGATTCCTGAACCTGATGTTGGGGGGCTTTTTTTTTTCCCCTTAAAAACACACCACTAGTAATCCCTTTCCAGCCTGATCCTTCAACATTCAACTACCTCCTTTTCTGGCAGGTTCTTATGCACCCTACACCTCTAGCAATCTTCAGTTTATCTAGCTTAACTAATCATTTCCTAAATGGCACCATATCAAATGCTTCACTGAGGTCCAGACAGATGAATTTACTGCATTTCTTCTGCCTAGACAATCTTATAAAAAAAAGATATCAGGTTAGTCTGACATGACATGATTTATCTTTGGTAAACCTATGTTGTATTTTATCCCATTTTATATTTCTATGTAAGTCTTTAACTATCCTTTCATTCAAAATTTGTTCCAAACCCTTGCCTGCTGTTGAGATTAGACTAGAGCCTACAGTTGCCTGGATCACTTTTCTTTCCTCTAAATATATGTGCTATGTTTGCTATTCTTCAGTCATTTGGTACCATTGTAATTTGACAGATTTGTTAAAAGTACTTGTTACCAAACCTACAATTTCACAGACCAATTCTTTTGGTTTTCTGGAATAGAAATTATCTGGATCCCCTGACTTTGAACACACTGAGCTATTCAATTTTGCTTTCTGCTTAGTTGTTGTAATTCCCACTTCTAAACTCTCATTTCCATTAGTTCTTCTGCCTTGCCCCCACAATTGCACATCATTGCCCTTATTAAAAACAGAGACAATAACAACATTAATGCCAATTAGTGCTTCATGAATACAATTCCTCATATAGACACCAATTCTGCTAGGTATTTAAGCACATGTCCAACTGTAAAGTCAATGGGACTTATGCATGTGATAAAATCTCGGCCCATATTTAAATACTTTGCTAAATTGGGCACATCACCCCAATTGTGAAGCAGTCTGTTGCAGCTCAAGTGACATTGTGAGCTTCAGCGTGTCTGGTGTAGTCTTCAAGCAATTTAAGGAGCTGACACAGGTGCCTAGGGGGCACTTCCCAAAGATAAATATTGGAGCCTGCATTTTAATACAGTGCATTATTCCAGGAAAATATGCTCACCTAGCACCTATCTAGCATATGGCTGTCTAGTTTCAAAACAGACTGCTAACTCCAGACTGCCATAAAGCGAACAAATCCTGACATTATTCTAGTAAATTGAAGGCTGCATCTGTTATCCTGCACCTGTCACCACTTGCATACTTAGACAACAGAGTGATTTATTGTTCTAAACCTCAAATCATTATGAAATGATGCATGAATAGACACATGTGTGCCATCAACAGCTCCTTGAACAGATGGAAATGTAACAAGGTCATAAACTTCAGACATTATTTCGTGCTAATACCAAACATAGCTGGGACCATTAATATAATGACCAGTGCTTCTGGGAATGACAACTGGAAATTGGTAACTCATCAAAATCTGTATTTGCCCAACAGTAGTTTGATGAAAAGTCAGAACAAAAAATACTCAGGCTAAAGTGACTTTGACAACTGCAACTAAAAAATAACAGCTAATGTAGTCTGACTGATTTTAAGTCATCCTGAGGTTTATACATAACTTTTGTGCAAGGCATAGAAACGAAAATCAATGTGCATACATATGGCTTGTGTGCCAGCAGAGATTACTAGTTATTTCTATTTTGCTTTTTCTTAAGTAGCATATTGGGAGATTAAAAGTTCATCTGCAGCTCAGACAGAACCTAGAAGTTAGCATGTAGACCATGACTGCCACCACTTATGGGCAATTTTAGCTACTAGTAGTCCAAACACCAGTAGCAGAACAAATACATATTGAACGAATGCTGACTAATTAGCTCCACAGTAAAGCATCACCATCTACACATACAGGCCTATTAGGTGACAGCAAACTAGTAAACATCACCCCAGGGTAGTCTGACTAAACACAAGTACTATTCTGCAGCAGTGTTGTTTCATGCACCACATCACACATGCAGCTGGTGACAGGGCTGGCTGAGGCATGAGGGCACTTCAGTGCAAGGCTAGCTGGCACGTGGGATCAGGTCAGAGCATCCCAGGCTGGTAGGTGACCCGGGGGGTCAGCCTGTCTGGCCAGGGCTGCTTTGACTGGGCTCCACATATTCTGGAGTGGCTGGCTAAAGCACGAGCAGCCTTGTGCCTCAGCCAGCCGCCCCACCGCACATGGAATCTGGTCAGAGCTGCCTGGGCTGGCAGGCTGACCCCCCAGATCCCCTGCCAGCCCAGGGCTGCTCCAACCAGGCTCCATGCATGGAGTTTATTTGTGTGCATTAATTGCACGTGTAGACACGCCCGATGAAAACAAGTTCAGCCCTCAGCAAATTCCACTGCCACTCCACATAGCTCCAATTCCCAGACCACTTTGCACTCCATGACCCACATCGCCCATTGAGCTGCTTGCTGCTGCTCTTGCACGCTGTTTCCTGCAGGAAGGGTGACAAAGGACTACCTTGGACTCATTCTGCTCACATTACACTCTGATAAAGCCCAATTTAAAGCCATCTAACTGTCTGAAGCCCTTGAATCATTAGCAAGTAATTTCTCTTGGAGAGTCCACTGGGTTTCCTATTCTTCCATTTTATTCTGCTTCCTATTACAATTACACTCCTTGCTGATTGCAGGAGTTGACAGGCAGATATTAGTGGAGTAGCTCCTGGTTTGATAGTGGTACACACTAGAGGTACCTAAACATTCCTAAGAAATGTTTTTCAGTCAGGAAAGGCTGATTTGTCAAGATGTGATGTCTTCCGTGGGAATGTGCTGATTTAGGTGAATCTTCTAAAGGTATATGTCTAACAGAAAACCGTCCTGTTTCCCAGCAGCTTGCCAGCACCCCAGCTCCTCAGCAGTCCAGCCAACAGGGAGCTCAGGAGATCCGGCCCCTAAGCACTATAGCTACTTGGCAGGCTGTCTGGATGACTTGGTCCAGCCTGAGCTCCCAAGCCTCATAGCCCCACCACCTCCAGAAGCATGGGAGCCCCAACTCCCACACTCACCTGGCAGACTGCTGTAAAGCCACGGCTACCTGCTATCGCTCCCAGGCAGCCCTGAAACCTGAGGACTACATATTATTTTGAAAACTCCAAAACATATTTACTGTGAGACTGTTTTAGGGCTTCTGCAGCTAAACATCACAGAATTTCACTGCCATGAATATTTCCAAGATTTGGACATTTGGGCTTTATGTTCCAATTCAGGAGTGGGCAAAATCAGGCACATCCATCTGGGCCACAGCACCCCCCCCAGTGAATTGCACCCCACCCAGCCCTTCCACCACCAAGGGTGGGAGTGAAGCACCCATGTGTACAACCCCCTAACATATTTATTAGGCCTCGCTCCCACCCTCATGGGCAGAAGGGCTCTGCCCAGCCAGCAGCTGCTAGGTGGGGTACTGCTGCAGCCAGAACCTGTTTGCTCGGGGCAGCAGGTAGGGAAGCAGCGGGGCTGGGATGGGGGTGGAGTCGCAGCTGGTCAGAAGCAGGAGCGCAGCACAGAGCCTGGGCCTGGAAGGGCAGTGGGAGCACAGAATTCAGCTGGGCAGGGTGTGGGTGTAGGTGTGAAGATGGGGGGTGTAGGGACTCCCCCAGGATGTGCAGCCCTAGCTACCAACAGCAGCAGCAGGCAGGAAGGTCAGGGTGCTTGTTCCTAGTGTAGGCACCCAGTGGGGTACCGCTCTGGACAGCACTGCACGGTGTGGTGGGGAGCAGAGACTGCCCTATTGCTGGGGCTCCATTCCATGTACCTGCAGCTCCAGCGCTCACAGCGGGGGAAGCCCCACGTTAGAGACTGCTGCTTCCCCCACTCCCTGCTGCTCAGGGCCCCAAACTGTGCCTGGAATGGAGGGAGCTCCACCCCCTGGTTCCCCATAGAGTCCAACGCAGAGCTTCCCCTCTGCAAGTGTAGAGCTGCAGGCCCACAGCATGTAGCCCCTGCAATAGAAGTGGCTGGGCAGGCTGTGCAGGGGTGCACTCCTCACCCCCAGAGCAGTGCTGGCCATTTCTATTAAAGGGGATCTGCGCCATAGTCCTGCAAGGGGCAGGGCTCCCTCCACTCCCAGCAGAGTGTGGGGACCTGCGCAGCAGAGGGTGGGGGAAGTGGCAGGCTCCAGTATGGGGCATCCCCTGTGGTAAGTGCTGGATCTGTAGACATGCAGTGCAGCACCCCAACAATAATACAGGTTCCACTTCTTCCCCCCACGCGGTGCTGGCCGGAGCCTCACCTGCACCGTGAACAAGCACCCTGACCTCCCAGCCTGCTGCTGCTGCCAGGCAGCAGGGGCTACATGCCATCAGGGGAGTGTGTAAGAGGCCCCTACACCCCCCACTCTCCCTCACACCCTGCCCCCACAGCCCCACATCGACATACACATCGACATACACCCCAACATACCCTATGCCCAGCTACACCGCCACATCCTCTCACAAACCCTCCACATACTCCCACACCCCACCACACACACACACTATAAAAGAGTGACACTTTATTTTTTAATTATTATGCAATCCCTTCTATATACAGGACACAATCACAAGTCATGACAAATATTTTTTATAATAAAATTAAAACATATTACAGTAGGTGTTTGACTTCTAGTGTATGGTTTTATTCTGGTTTTAGGATGGCAACTCCCCTCCCAAAAGGAGTATTGCGGTGGGGGGTGGGGACAAGGGAGGGACTTCCAGTGGCAAAGGTCAGAAGTTAGGAAGCAGGACGTCTGGTCCCAATGTGGTGACCAGGGGGCAGGGCAACTGTCAAGGAGTGCGGCTACCTATGCAGCTCCTGACAGCTCACCAAAATTTGTTAAGCAGCCCTCCAACCAAAATAATTGCCTGCCCCTGTCCCAATTACTAAAATGTCAGCATTTTCAGAGATGTTAAATTTATGTTCCCACAAAGAGAACATAAATTTATTTATTAGGTAGGAATCTTTCAGTGACAAGTCAGTATATTTTTGTGAGATAAGGACCAATATCAAATATATTTAGATGCCCAAAGATGCAGATAGACACTAAACCAAAAATTTAAAGTGACTAGGTACCTAACATCTATTGATATCAAAAGCAAGTTACACACACTGACACTTCTGAATATTCCACTGTGCAACTATCTACATCAACAGCCTTTTAAGATTCAGCCCTTAATATTGAAAATGAACATTTGTCAGATCCTTTTATTTCCTCTCTGTCAAATGTTCTGTTGTGACAGCTCTCCCTATAATTGGGGAGGTATGGCCTCCTGATGCTCTGATACACTTTGTGAGGATTCACAATGGTCTAATGATCTAAAAATGATTGGTATATGAAAGATGTCTAAATTGTGACAGTATCAAATTTACGTTATAATAATAATATTTCTGAAAGATTAATTATGAGTAAATGGTGAATTGATTTTTCAAACTGGTATCAACAAAATATAGAAGAGAGGACCAAATTCCAAATTCTGCCTGAATATATACCTAATAACATGCCAATAACTTCTCTAAATTGCAAATCAAGTCAGATTTTGGCCAATACAGTGCAACAGAAGTGTAAAGCCATAAGACTCTATAACTCCCTTTCATTAATTGATTCGGAGAGATTCAGAACGATTCGGTGATTCAGACATAGACACAGCTTTAAATGCTTTTTCTACATACCTCTAGGTAGCAGGCAGCTCATGAACGTTGCGATACTGGGGCACATGGAGTGTCCCACAGAAGTGAGGGGGCCTCCCAGCACATTCCCCAGAGGACCAGGAAGTGGACCAGAAGTACTTCCGGTCCACTTCTGGGTTTGCCAACAAGCACGTGGAAGGCCCTCCCCCTCACTCTTGTGGGACGCTCTATCTGCCCCAGCATCGCAGTGTTCACAAGCCATGCTGGTACCTTGAGGTATGTAGAAAAGACTTTTAAAGTTGCGTTTATGTCCGAATTGCTGATTCTCTGAATCATCGTTGAAACTTCAGATTCAGATTTAGCCAAATCGAATCAGGGACAGTGATCTGAATCAACTAATCAAATCACTGTCCCTGATTCAGGCCAAATCTGAATCCAAATCGAATAAAGCCCACTTTGCACACTCCTAACTGCTATTAAATCTCCCCTCAGTCTTCTCTGCTCCAGGCTAAATAAGCCCAGTTCCCTCAGCCTCCCCTCAGAAATCATGTCCCCCAGCTGCTTGTTGTGCCCCAGCCCAAATCTGGATTTGCGCCTGGAATGCAGACGCCAATATACACACCGGGCAGTGGAAGTATAAAGAAAAGTTAATTGCTAGCAATAAATGGTGCAAGCTGAATAATTCAAGAAAGCAAGCACCCTGAATATCATTTCTGGGGTATTTTTATACAGAAGTTTACAAGGTTTCACAAGCATGCCATTCAATAATTGGTTACAAGGGAATGACGCAAGAAGTTCTCTACTAAGCATGTCTCTATACCTGTGTTTAAGCCATGTACCTCATTTACATACATGTATGTTTCATTAGCATACTTTCTCTCC
>JAGPOW010003316.1:181001029-181025988 GCA_030014935.1 Caiman crocodilus
AGCCTGGGGATTTTTAAGAGGAAGTTAGATGAGCACCTTGCCGGGGTCAGCTGACCCCGGTGCTCTTTCCTGCCAAGGCAGGGGGTCGGACTAGATGATTTGCCCAGGTCCCTTCCGACTCTAGACACTATGAAACTATGAAAGTATTTAGTTGGTCTAATAAAAAGATACCATGTATTATTTAACCAAAGAACTGTGCCTGTCTTCACTTCTGTATGTTGTAAGAAAATGCTAGGAGAGCTAACTGTAGGGCCGTGTGAAATAGCACTGTTCCATGTCTCCATGTGTTTCAATGGTTCGACGGAATAGTGTTTTGTCTCAAATTTCATTTCAAGTCGAAACAGCTGTTCCATTCTATTCTGTCGAAACAGAAAGGCTGTTTTGACACTGTTTCAAATTTTGCTGGGGATGGGGTCAGACCAGCTGGGCGGAGTTCCCGTTCCCAGTGTTATGCTGTGCCTGGGGTGGAGGCAGCCTAGTTGGGCTGCTTCCCTGTCCCCCATGCTAGATTGTGCCAAGGGCACAGGGCAGCCCCCTGGGGCCCTGTGCTAGATTGCACCAGGGGCAAGAGGCAGCCCAGCTGGACTGCTTCCTGGGGCCCTGTGCTACATTGCACCAGGGGCAGGAGGCAGCCCAGCTGGACTGTTTCTTGGGGCCCTGTGCTACATTGCACTGGGGGCAGGAGGCAGCTCAGTTGGGCTGCTTCCTGGGGCCATGTGCTACATCGTGCCAGGGGCAGAAGGCAGCCCAGCTGGGCTGCTTGCCAGGGCCCCACACTAGATTGCATCGGGGGCAGGAGGCAGCCCAACTACGTGATCTAGTGCAGGGCCGCAGAAGCAGCCCAGCTGGGCTGGCTCTGCCCCCAGTGCGATATAGCATGGGGCCCCAGGAAGCAGCCCAGCTGCGCTGCCTCCTGGCCCTGGCACGATCTAGTGTGGCGGATGGGAAGTCAGCCCAGCTTGACTGACCTCCCAACCCCAGCCTATGGTTGAATCATTTTGACGAGCCTCATTTGATTTCAAGGATATTTTGATGGCATTTGTTTCACTTCAGTTTTGCTGTTTTGACCTTGAAATTGGTCAAAACAGTGTCAGAACGAAATGGTGGGCAAAATTTTGTGCAGCCCTACTAACTATTAGCTTTCTTGGGCTGTGCACTGCACTTGCGAGTACTATATGCAGGGGCTTCCCAAAGAAGTGAACCTTGCTTTTGTGAAACAGAGAGCACGAAAGTTTCTAAGTCTAATTGCACCAAACTCTACCTTGTTGTGCTTTTCTATGAAGAGAATTTCACAATGTGAAATTAACCTTGAAAATGAAAAGCAGCAGGCAGCTGGGAAGTGCTGTGTGTTTTTAATACTTAATATAGCCTTTCTTACTTCATTATCCAAGGCTGTCTCACCAAGTGTGTGGAAACATCCAAAATGGCTGTGTCTCCATATCCACTGTCTAGGCTTTTGTGAACTAGAGAGGTCACTCCAGTTCACTTTATTTTTAAGTGAGGCTGATGTCTCACTCTGTGTAATCCTCCTCTTGCAAGACAGACAAATGCCTATTATCCAAGGCTTCAAAGAGTGAGATTCCTAAATCCTAGCCAAGTCAACTTACCTCATGGACTTTAATGTACTTATTCTCAAAATGCCCAGGTGACACAGAAGGGTACTATTATAATACCCCAGTGGGGAACTGAGATGCCAAGGACCTGGTATACAGAAGAAGTAAAGACAGGTACCTAAGCTCTGGTCTATGGTAGACAGGGAGAGACAGGAGCCTCTCTTACTGTTCTGCTGAATTTTGGGGAGCTACAGGCAACTAACTGCTGCAGAGCCTACCCTTTGTTCACCAGTGTGTGAACAAGGGGGTGAAAATCACTGCTTGGATCCCTGTGTTCAAAGAATAGTAACAGCTCCATTTAACTGGGAGGATGTGACAAGTGGCACTGGGGAGGAGGGTGCCGGGTGGGGGGGGTGGCTGTCCATTCCTAACATGACATTACAGAACAAGAAATCATCCAGACTGCACTGTCTTAAGCATGGGCTCAAGAGAAACTCCTTTTTTAAGCCCTATGTTCTTCATTGAGTTAACTGCCTTCCTTATCCCTATTCACTTATTCAATCCACCTACACCTCTCAGCAGTTCCCCTGGTCCCTTATCCTTTGTATTTAAATATCCTTCTGTTTCGAACCCCTGCTCTCTGCACCTGCATTTATAGCTGCACTTGAGAGGACTACATTCATATTTGATGAAGTAGGGTGTTGCCTGCTAAAGCTCAGGCCCTTCAGAAGCATCTAAGGTAGCATCCTGCCCTGCCTTCTGCCGCATTTCAGGTTAACACAGGCAGCTGACTCTCTATGGGGGATACCTGAAGGATGCTGATCTGGCAGATGGGTTTGAGTGCACACTTGATATATTAGCAGATGAAACCAAAATATGTGGAGTAGCAGATACTTTAGAGGACAAGACTGGAACCCAAAATAACCTTGATAAATTAAAGGAATGGTTCTAGATTAGATGAAATCCAATAAAGACAAATGCAAAGCTCTGCCCACAGAATTCGACAATCAGAAGCACAAAAACGTGGGAACTGGTTGGGCAGCAGTACTTCAGAAAACAGCCTGGGAGTCATAGCGTTGAGTCAAGGGTGGGCTGTTTGTTATTGTTTCAGCTGTTCCAGTAGCACACACTGGGATGTATAACAAAAGTGAGTCTTCCCCTGTATTCAGCACTGGTGAGGCCTTTGCTGGAATATTGTCTAGTTTTGATTAGAAAGAGCCCAGCAGAGAGCAACAGAGTTTGTAGGGGTCTCAGCAGTGTGATTTATAAGGGAAGGTTGGAAACACTAAGGTTAGTATGGAAAAGAGGAGACTGGATGGGGAGGGTGAGGATCTGATAACAGTCTTTAAATGCCCAAAAGGTGGTTGTATAAGAGATTAGTGATGGTCTGTTCTGCATGGCTGCAAGAGAGTGGACAAGGAACAGTGGTCTTAAATTGTAACAAGTGCAATTTAGGTTGGAGACTCCTTCTATGAGGGTATAGTTAAAAGTATTGGAACAAGTTTTTCAGAGTGTAATCTCCATCCTTGGAAATTTTTACCAATGAGTTAGACAAACACTTGGCTGGGACAGCTTAGCTCAGCAGTGGCCAACCTGCATATGTGCGTCCTAAATGGGGTACATAGCTTGTGTGTGCGTGGCATGCAGCAGATTGGGAAGGGAACAGGTGGCACAGTGGCAGAAAGCAGAGCAGCAGACAAGGTAGGGAAAGGGGATTGGAGTGGCCCCAGGGAGGGTGTAGGGCTACGTCTGCCAAAACCAGTTGGCTCCCACTGATTTAGTCAACACTGATCCTGCTGAGTAGGGCAGTGGATGAACTGACCTCCTCAGGTTCTTTTTAGTCCAGTTTTTCACCACCTTGCTGATGATACTGCATTACGTATGTACATTACATCCCTGATATCTGCAACAGTAGATCACACTGATGGGCTGAGTATTTAGAGATGTGGCATATGTATCTATCATAGCTCTGTAGTTACACTCCAGAAAAGGAGCATCTTAGTTAAGTTCTTCCTTTCTTGAAGAAAATTGATTACAGACTGAAAAATGACTGAAACTTAATGGGTATATAAAAGGTCTGAAGTTTGGGCTGTTTTATTACACTTGTATATCTTTATAGCATACTCTAGGTGCTTCAGGAAGCACCATGACAAAAAGGAACTCAGCTCAGCCTGCAGGCTTTGCTTTGCGTACATTCTCGATGGCTATTTTTTGTCATTCTGGAAGAGATTTAAGCTTTACATGTTAAACCCATCACTAAGGCACAGCAAGTACACACAGTGTGTATACTAAACATAAGTAGACAAAAAAGAAAAAAAGCAAGCAAGCTGGCATAATTATACAGGGAATGTGCATCTTCTTATCAACATTTTTTCTGTTGACCATTACAGGATGAAAGTTAATAATTAGTAAGTGTGCAAGTCCATAGCGATGCAGTAAAGATGTAATTTGGCATCACTATCTTTGACTTACTACTTCTTGACTTCTTAATTTTAGCATAGTATTTAAAAAGCACAATTAAAAAAATTGTTATCATAGGCTCTTAAAAATGCATTAACAACAAAACAAAACAAACCATCTCCATTTTATGTTGGTTATTTTGTCTCCCTTGCTCTGCTTGCTTACTGAAACATTGATTTAGGGCCTCTAACCCTTGACTATTCAATTTCACATACAGGTGCCAGCTAAGTTCACTTTCATTTTTTTAATGCATTGGAGTACTGCTATGGTCAGGTCTTGAATGATACAAGCATATTTAATGACTACATGCATTTGGCATTATTGTAATGGTATTGCTTTTACTATTCTGTTATAGACAAGAGTCCCGTTTCATCTAAAATTTAACCTGACAAAGTAAAAAAATACATATCCTATGCAAAATAAATCAAATATCTTCCAAAATGTACTACTGCTGCTAGGCATAAGGAATGCAGAGCTAAACCACCTGGAGTTAATGCTCACCAGTTACTGGCACAAGGATTAAAGTCTTTATAGTTAATAATTGAGGACTGAGGACCAGCAACTGGAAAAGTGATGTACTAACACAGCTGTCCCTGCATAGTAATTGGAAGATTTAATGCAACTATTTCCAAACAGTCTGGGTCAGGGGTCCCCACAGTCTGCAGAGCCTTTAGATCTGGCCTGTGGAGCCATGGCTTTGCCCAGGCTGTGCCCCTGCCAGGCAGCAAGTAAATCTCAGACCTGCTTGCTACCTAATGTTTCCTGGTAGCAAGCTGGAAGACTTGCTACCAGGAAACACTGTCAACCCCTGACCTAGGATAACAGTATGGTTTTCTGATTTCAAGTGCACTAAATGTTTGGAAATGTATTGTTATTATAATGTTTGCCTACAGAAAGAAGGTGAAGACTGGTCCAACTAGCAAATATGAATGTCTAAAATTAGGAGCCAAAATGATTGGCCAGATTTTCTTGAGTACTGAGCCCCTAGGAATTTCCAGTGGGAGCTGTGAAGTACTCAGCATTTTTGAAAGTCAGGCTCTTTAAGGGCCTAATCCTTGGCCAGCATCACCCATGCAAAGCGTTTCTGCACCGCTTGTAAACAGAGCAACATGTCACATGCATTTACTTTCTTTAGGAAAATGCAGAAAATGACAAAACCTAGCAACTTCACAGCTGCACTATGACCTCGATCTGTGACACAAGGGGAGGAGAAACCTGCTACATGTCTGAAGTAGCGATAGTCCCAACACCAGTTTAAATGCCAAAGCAAGTCCATCTTTTCAGTTTGCTGCAGTGTAAGCTCTACTACTTTTACTTCACATTCTCGTGTGCAGGACAAATATGACAGTAGTGTGAATACAGGCCTGGGAGCTAGGAGGTCTCACTGTAATCATGTCTCCGACAGACTGCTAAGCTCTTTGTCTCCGTTCCCCCATTTGTTCATCATCCTTTCTCTAACTGGAATCTGACAGTAACTACTCATTATAAAGCATATTAAGTCCTACATATCATTTACCCATCTTGCAGTAAAAGCCCCATAAACTGTTGTCAATAGACATTTCCACCCCATTTACTCCACAGGGCATGTGAAAATACACCCTGCCATAGGCAGGTGACAGGAATCATTTTCAAATCTCACAGATCAGTTGTACAGAAACTACAGCTTCAACATGTAACAATAACTTTATGGTCCTTAATGGTAATTATCATTGCAATAACTGCCGAGGGCAGGCACATCAAACCATGTCCCAGAATAAATTGCCCAATAGATAATTGCTATAGCTATCGGTTACTATGTTCTCCTGGTGACCCTCATGGTTGCTATACAATCAAATAGGGACCCATTTACCTCTGTACAGTCAGGCCTATCTAACTTCCAAGCAGCCGGTGAGCTGCACCAGCAGGGGCCATATTAGTAGGGGCCACAGATCCCCCTTCGCTCCCCACCCCACAAGCTGTGCTCCACACACGTGGGCGGGTACCCCCCCCCACTATTGCAGTGCACAAGAGAAGGAACTCGTCCATCCCGCACGCACTGGGTGCTCCCCCACCCTGCCCACCACACAGCCTGGCACCTCATTTGGAGCTCCCTGTGGGCCCCCCTCCATGGCACTACATCACAGTGGTTTGAGATGCCGGCTTACTAGCACTGCAGCCTGCACTGTCTTGGCCCATGGGGCTGAGTCAGGCAGAAGGCAGGGGAAGAACAGGGAGCCCCAAGACCAAGGCGACAGGGGCAGTGGCAGGGGCTGCATGTAACCACTTGCAGGCCATCAGCTGTCCAGTACGCATGAGTCTAAAACTTACATAGCGACATAACCTAAAACAGATCACTAGCAACTCGCCCTCAAGCAGGAGAACAGTTTTGCACTCTGCCCTATGGATGGTCTTAAAACTCCCTCCAATTCCTCCTTCTTCAGCTTTCCTAGAACATAAAACACTCTGTGCTAAAAAAGCTTGTTGTTTATGCAAACATTGCATTTGGCCTGGGAGACATCAATGCAGAAGGGACAAGAATGACATCAGCTCAGTTTACTTATGATAGGGGTACATCAGGACAGCTCCGTTCCAGCTTAATGAGGATTTACATGCAAGGTTTGTACATGAATTAATTTACAACAGGGACCTTCTCAATCCAGCTCAAGGCAAATATAGAAAACCCCTTGGCTTGAACCTCATTCAGATACTACACAAAAACAGAGCAGGAAAAAATGAAGATAACAAAGGGCCAGTTGACTTGAACTCAAGTAGGTCTATGCAACAATAGTGGCCAACCTGTAGACAGGTACCACAAGTAGCTTGGGCAGTTTGTGTGTGTGACATGCAGAAGAATGGGGCGGGGGGAAAGAGGCAGAACAGCAGCAGATAGAGCAGGGAGCAGAAACCCAGAACATCAGATCAGGCAGGGAATATAGGACAGGAAGGAAAAAGAGCAGCAGCAGCTTGGTCAGAGAGCAGAAAGCAGAATGGCAGATCAGGTAAGGGAAAGGGATCAGAATGGCACCTTGAGATGCTGAACTAATTTGCAGCCCACCTGCTAAAAGAGGTTTGCCCCCACTAACCTAATTCACGCTTACTACAGGTAGATTTGCCACCATTAAAAGAGCATTATTATCTGCAGGGATACAGGTTGTACCCATGTTGATCTAAAGGCAAAAGCAGTCAGAACTCTCGCGATAGAGGTGATATATTTTATTAGACCAACTAGTTACAAAAAAATGTCTTTATTTGTAAACTTTTGGGCTTGTGCCTGTCATAACCAAATCAGTTGAGTGCCCGTGTCACAATAGAACTGCCCTAAGCAACTGCAGTTACTTCTGAATTTGGTACGTTCTACCTCATTAGCTATTCCTACCTGGCGGTCTATCACTGGCTACTCTAAAAGTATAAAAGTCCATGCAGCTTCCGCCCAAGTCGGAGAGCTCTGAGCACATGGTAGAGTATGGAGAACTTTGCCACATGGCAGAGAAAAGCTGGCGGACTGATCACCCATCTCCCCGTCACCGTTTGCTCCCGACGTAGCCTTCATCCTGCATGCTCGTTTCTGTCTACAAACTCGCCGGCTTGTTCTGTTTCCAGTTATCTGTAACTACGCAAGCAACTTGTTACCCGTAACTATGTAAGCAACCTTACCACCTGTGTCGCGGCCACCAGCGGCGTAAGTAAAGTTAAAGTTATTTTTGCAACCAATACGCTGTCCCACCTCTCCATCACCGGCCCGCCTGATGTCTGATTAAATTAGTGATCCTCTGGATGGCTCCGGACGCCCGAGACAGTGCCCTTCCTCAGGCAAAGGAGAATGCAAAGATTGTAAAATTTCTCCCAGGAAGAAATGAAACTTCGTATTGCAAAGGAGAACTGTCTGCATGCATTTCCAAATTCACTTCTAGGCCTTTGGTGTGGAGAAATTGCATCTCAAAACATAAATGGAAAGGACGTAAGAGGAAAAGAGAACTAGAGGGCACACACAGGTGCACACAAGGGCATGGTTCAAGTCAGGGACTTGCTGCAGAAGGATGGCCTGAATCACGGATGTTTGGTGGCTTTAATCATTCAGTGTGGGCTCTCTGTCTCCCTCCTGGTCCCATTCCCATCCAAAATAGATCCACTAGCTGCTACAGTGGCAAGCCACTTGACATGCTATGAATATCAGGCCTGCTCCCTTACATGCTTCAGGTAAATGATTTGCCTTCAGGAGGTTTGCCAAGATAATTGCAAATATCATTTAATCACTCTTGATGAGCTGTCTTTCTTGAAGCAATAAACTGCCTGCTGAATTTAATTTTATAAAGAAAGTCTGTCAAAGCCAACTCCATCTGAAGCACAGTAAAAATATTCTTAGACAGCTGTACTGCTATCTTCATTGTTCATTTAGGGCAAGTGCTTCAGAAATGTAGTCTCATGAATACTCAGAGGATCTCTCAGTTCCTGCACAGTCCCAAAGCTGGATTTTTAGGAATCTGCAGTTGACAAAACCGTACTCTGATATAAGAACATGAAGGACAAAACAGCTAGGAAAAAACAGTGTTTCCTGTTTTAATTGAAAGAAAGTTTTATTAAAAAAAAAAAAAAAAAAAAAAAAATCACAGTTCACCTAGCAAGAACATTTGTGCCTTAGACATCGTAATAGATGGGTCTGTACAGACCTGCAAGCCTGAACACTTTGTGTAGTACTGTCCAGGATCAGTGTCTCTTTGCTGCACTTGTAGCAGCTCACTATTACTGGAGGAAGCCAAAGTCCTCCTCACTGCAATGCTGGACTAATAGCAGGGGGTTAGGGCTGCCATGAGGAGCTCCATTTTATATACAAAGTTGCGCCCTTCCATTTTGTTCCACTGGACTTCCTTGAACGGCCCGCGGAGATGGTTCCATTTGCCATCTTGCAACACGTCACTTTTGGGGAGATCCTTGCATTGAGACCGTGGAAGCTCAACCAGAACCTTGCTGCCACTTTCAGGACCGTTACGCACTGCAGTGGACAAAAAAGACAGACAAAAAAAAGGCCTGAAGAGCTTTTCCTGTCCCTCGTTAGATATAGCCTCAAACACCGGGTTACATGTCCCCCTATGCCAGTGGTTCCTAACCTTGGGGTCACAACCATTTGGGGTTGCAATAATAGGAAATGGGGTCGCAAAGACACTCAACAGTGTTGACTGATTCTGATGAAAATCATATGAAAAAGCAGGAAATGACATGCTCCCCTCGCAGGTGTGGGGAGTGGGAGGAAGGTGACCAGGCAAGTGGTGCCATGTGCATGTACACATGCAGAGATGCCTGTAGCAGCCAGGCAGCTTGGAGAGCAGCTCCTGCAGTTCCCTCTAGGTAAGTATATGGTGGGGGGCAGAGGGCAGATTGAGGTCCTTGTGAGGGAGGGAAGGAGTGGGGCAGGGATGGGAGCTTTGCTATGGCAGTGTAGCCATGAGGCTCCTGGCAGTGGCACCAAGCTTCCCCATCCTGCTTTGCCCTCCTGTGCTGGGTCCTGCCTGCTGAGCTGTAGAGGCCTCTGGGGAAGGACAGCAGGGCAGGGAGCCCTGAGGCCACAGCCCGCATCTCCACCCCCCACCATGGGCTCTGCTCTGGCCTGTGGGGAGAGGGGTCACTGATCCAGCCAGATTATTTAGAGGATGCAAAAAAATTTTCAATGTTTAAATGGGGTCAAAACTGAGGAAAAAGTTAGGAAGCACTGCCCTAAGCCATGAAAACCACTAATTAAACAAGAGAAATTCATAAACACAGCTACTCCATCAAAAGCCTTTCCTTCTGGCTTACTCTAATTCTCCCTCCATATACTTGTTGCTCTTTAACACTGTTTTCCGGTCAGGGCAAGCCAACATTTACTGACTGCAATTAAGAAAATTAAAACAGGCTAATGTAGTTCTTAACGAGACTTAGTATTTCATTACCGATTCTTATTGCATTTTAATGTGTTTATGCATCTTCAACACGCTTCCTCAAGAAAAAGAGTTTACAGAAGGCTTCTTTTGCAGCAGACATTTCAATCTCTTAGAGAATTAGGTTTCCCAGCAGATCTGTTATCAGAGATCTCTGCAATTCTTCAGAGTAGGGGTGGCCAACCTGCAGCATGTCTGCCACAAGTGCCGCAGCAGCTTTGTGGGGGGTACGCATAAACTTGGGGAGGAGAAAAGGCAACACAGCAGCAGATAGGACAGGAAGCAAAATGCAGAGCAGCGGATCAAGCAGGGGAAGGGGACTGGAGTGGCTCAATTCTTAGCATGACTGCCAAAAAAGGGTTGCTGCCACTGCTTTAAAGTACTATGGGAGTCTCTGCTTCTAAAAGGAGCAGTCAAAATGATTTAACTGGGTGAAAAATGTGTACTGCAACATTATCTCCATTTCAGAAACCACAGGATTGTGGTCAGAACACAAGACAAAGGGACATGAAGAACTCTAGTTCCGAACCCAGAGCAACCATCTCTCCTACCTCACTCTGTGCAGAATGCAAGTAACTTTATTTGCATTACCTATCATGAAACACATTAAATATTTAACTATTTCTCTTGTGTGCATTAAACACCTAGTTTGAATCCATTTCCTAAAACCTTTTAAGTCAATAACCTGAGTACAAAACAGTAGTCTGAGAAGCAGCCTTAGAAGAATTAGTACTTGCATCAACTGTACATTTAAAAGGTGGTGGTGGGTAGAGTGGAGGACTGGAAGGGAGAAGCTTGTTCAGAAAATATTTTACTATACTGAAGTCGTAATATCTTGAGATTGATTCTAAAAGCAAACAGCTAGAAAACCTTACTCTCAAATACATTTTATGATCACAATCAAATGAAGTACTACCTGAAATAGCATAGTCTCCATTTGGTGATGCCACGGTGATTGCCGATGCATTGCCAATGCTCTCCACTGGCCCCAGGCCCACATGATTACTGAAACTCAGAACGTGCCATCCCATAACTTTAGCGAGCTGCTGAACTGCATGGACTTGATGCTGGGACATCTAAAAGAAGACCAAGGTTTATGGCGTTTTTCCTTTGTGCCTTGCAATGGATTTCATATGTTTAGTTTTCCCTAGCTTCCATTTCTTTTTCCTGGTCTATATTAGGTTATTTAAATGCGTTTCCCCCCCACTATATGCACACTCCAGTTTGAGACTTAATCATACCAAAATTCATGATACCAACTAGAAATTTCTGTCCAAGTCTATATTAGCTCATTTGTGAACAGAGCTGAACAGACATATAAATCTTTTACAATACATGGGTTTGTAAGTTTTTAAAGATCAATTAGCACAGATCTCTAATCACTAAAACTTTAATTGTAAGATTGCACGTCCAATTAAGGAGAGATTAAAATTAATTACTAGAGAGACAATTTCTTCTATAAAACAGTTGCAGAAAGGGCTCCAGAATAAGCAAAAGGAAACAATACTACAGTGCAAATTTGGAAACACACAAGTTGGGCTTTGGCACAATGTAGAGATCATCACACTTTCTACCTGGGACTTACATACCAATGGAAAGTAGAACAATTGCTTGGAGAGTTAAAATAATTTTCAATGGAGCAATTTAACAGTTGGAAGCAAGAAGGTATTTAGTGCTAGATAGCCAACCAGCTCTTCAGGGAGGAGTTTGTAAACTGACTAGGGAAAGCAATAGCTTTGATAAAATTGATTTTAACTCCCTGTCAGAGTTCCACATAATTCAAATCAGGCACACATAATTCAGAATACTCTGCTGATTAAATGCCTGCACCTATGCTACGTAGAATGCACTATTAGAAACACCGCTGCTGCTGAAACAAAACCAAGCCTTGTTCTAAACATTTTAGAACCCATACTTCATTCAAATGCCAATTATTGGGTAATATCAGATACAAAGCTGGAAACCCTGTGTCAATGTTGAAAGTGACAGCAGTTATAGGCATGTGAACTATAAAGATTCTCTGAACCTAACAAGATATGGTTACCTTAGCAGACAAGGTGAGAACTATGTCAGTTGTTTAGTGTGAGGCTTCTAGCAAGCACAGCTTACTGACAGTTCACATGGTAGGCATCTCAGGTGGCCGGAGCTGACCAGAGGATTGCTAATTTAATCGGATGTTAGGCGGGCCGGCGATGGAGAGGCAAGACAGCTTATTGGTTTTAAAAGATTATTTTACTTAGGCCGCATGGAATGGCAGCGCAGGCCTCGAGATAGCTTGCTTGCATTGTCACGGATAGCAAAACGAGTTATGAGTTAACGAGTTTACTAACAAAAAGGAACCTGTAGGATAACAGGGGTACGTCAAGAGGATCCGGTGACGGGGAGATATTGGTGGGTGATCAGTCTGCCAAGTTTCCTCGGTTGTGCTACAGAGTTCTCCATAGTTACTCTGCCACGTGCTTGGAGGTCTTCGACTTGGGCGGAAGCTGCACGTACCTTTATATGTCCGGAGTGGCCAATAACGGACTGCTACGTAGGAATAACTAATGAGGTGGAACGTGACCAAATTTGGGGTAATGGTTCCATGCGGTCTATTGTGACATAAACACTTAACTGATTTGGTTATGCTAGTAGGTAACACATACTTTGCAACTAAGTATATTTCATATTTTTTTTGTGTGCCACTGGTACTTCTGAACCTGGCTATAGTGTGATGCCAGTTTTGGAATCAGTTGCCACAGCAGACATACAGGTGTTTCTTGAAGAATTTAATCAACCATGAGAAGCCTGGAACATAAATCTTCTTCTAAAGTTCTCCATTCTATGCATGTATGGTTCTTTGAGTAGATGTGATATCTTTTATTAGACCAACTATGTACTCTATGCAGAATTTCTAACAACCTTCCATCTTTGACACCTTTAAATGATACTTCTGCTCCAAACTGTGCTCATGGACTTGCTACAATTTATCCTAGAGACATATGGCAATATGCATACTATTACGTTATTTATACAGATCTATAAGAGGTCCATGTTATTCCTTTTCTAGTCTTTAAGTTTACCTGAGACAGAAGAAAATCCTGCAGCTCTTGCTCTTGGTGGGATAATGTGATAACTCTTCCATCTCTGTGCACTACTCGGATCTGTTCAACTCCAATGTTCAGCTGTAGCTGAATAGACCTAAACAAGTACAAAAATACATGTATATTTACTAAAACTGTCTAAAAGTTGGCAGAAGACATCCATTTTAAAAGGTTTAAGATTGAAGTACCTTAAACTTAATAAAGAATAATCCTGTAGGAAACTCACACCTCAACAGACTCTATTACTGATCAGGGCAGAAAGGGGAAACAGCTGTTTTCTGAATGACTAACAAAAGCAGGAGTCTTTAAATATTACGTAAGTTCTACTTGTTTTTAAATATTTTCATTAACCCAACATCTGCTAGTCTCCAATCACCACATCTACTGGTGATACAAAACCATGCATGTCTACTCGAGTGTATATCAGTCCCATTGCTATAAATAAAGACTTTTTTTAAATTCCTATTCCTTAAGTGATACTAAAGCACAAAATCCTCAAAACTGCAGTTTTACACTTTTTCACAAAACTGAACCTAGCAGCAAGTAAAGTTAATACAAAGGAACTGGGCTCATTTGTGATCCCAGCAACTTCTGGGGCCACCCAAGGTAGTAAAAGAAGTAACAGCTTCTTCTAAAAGGAAGTCGGGATCAAAATAACTAAAGTAACGAACATGACTACTATCACACCTCTAGTATTTTGGTGCGAGCCTGTGTGCAGAGACTCCACAGCCCAGTAGGCAAGACCCAGCATGGAGGGCAGAGCAGGGTAGGGTGGGGGTAGGGAAGCTCAGTGCTTCCACCACGAGTCCCGTGCCACCATGGTGAGGAAACCCCTGCCTACTGGCAGAAGTGGGGGTGGCAGCATGGAGTTGTGTCTATCAGTGCTGCTAGGCAGGCAGGGGGTGCCTTGCCATGGTGGTGCAGGACTCGTGGCAACAGCACTGAATTTCCCTACTTGGCCCCGCTGTGTCTTGCCACGTCAGGTCTCAGCCAGTAGGCTGCAGAAGTCTTGTGGGGAGGGCAGCAGGGTGAGGAGGCCAAGCCCACAGCAGGCAGCCTGCATCTGCCCCCAAACCGTTATGGGCTCCACTCTGGCCATGCCACCCATGGTGGAAAGGAAGCCGGGCTCTGTTATGCCATAGCAGTCACTGTCTCCCATACGTGGCATCCAGGACTCAAGTACTGATGTAAGCAGGGGGCTGTGGACTTGGGTCCCTGACCCGCTACCCCTGGCAGCTGAGGGCCCCCTCTGACAGGACTGGGGGTGGTTTGTTAGGAAAAGAAGGCCAAAAGCAGAGCCAGGGAGCAGCTGTGGTTGGGGAGTGGGGGCCATCATTAGTAGGGGTGGAAAGTGAAAGCCACAGGCAGGGACAGGGGACTGGGAGCAAGTGGAAGGGGTGGGGAGGCTGTGGGTATAGAGTGAGGGGCATTGGCAGATCCAGGGTGCTGCAGTTGGGGAGTGAGGGGCATCAGCAGGGCCAGGGGACTAAGAGGAGAGGGGGAGAGGGGCAATATCATGGACAAGGCAGCAGCATATCCGGGTTGCTCAGTGCCACAAAGTAGTGCAGGGGGGGCAGCTGCTGCTGGATCCTTGTCCTGGTGAGCTAAGGGGCAGGGGAGCTCTGATTTTCATGATGAAAAAAAGCTGAACTCAGGTAATCAGGTTCAAGAGTTGACTCCTTCAGGGGAGAGGGGGGAGAGAGAGAAAGAGACTCTATTATGATCACTTATTTGAAGAAAATGTAGTATCTATTTATTAAATTCCTATATTAAATGTAACTTTTAGTTATAAGAAGGAGGTAACTGGGGGGGTGTCCTTCCTAAAACAAATCTGAACAGACATGAATGTTGCTTCTTTAAAGTTACGTATCACAATCTAGGAAAAGCAAAACATTTTCTCATTCTTAACAAATTAATAATCCACATCTGCAGAGCTTTCATACTTACTTGCATATCTGCTCATAACCTTGAGAAGTTATTAAAACCTTAACACTGGACTCATAAACATCATTTATGTTGGACCAGTGGGCCTGAATCTGTGGATCTTCAATGCAACTAGCAAGGCTATCAATGGTTTGAGCAGTTCTAAAATAAAACAAAGACATACCACCCTCAATAGAAAATATGCATGAGTGTCCTTTCTTCTAGGGCAGAAGGGAAGTAAGCAAGCCTTCCGTTTGATCTAGTTGGCTGTGGAAGATAACATCTATATTGTAAAAAAACAAAACAAAAAACCAAACAAACCACGCAGGACACCTGAGCAAGGGTATTAATGCTCTGTTTTGGTGCCAGAACAGCAGGTTGTTTACATTGTATTTTTATAACATGCCCCCAAAATAGAATGTGCTAAATACTGTATTTTGAGCGTCACATATTTGTTGTTCAGCTGTATATGGAGGGAAACCCCCACTGAGAAAGTCATCTTTTCCCAAAGCAGTACATATATCTATCAGTAGGCTGCAATATAAGCACTGCATAAAAAGAGAAGTAAGTGCTGAACACTCTTGTGCTCATATTCCATAGAGGTTTTTATACAGACTTAAAGATAATAAACTACTGATTCTCAATACCAATGAAGTCTTACAAAAGCATTCAGCAATGAAGAATAAGAAGGTTTAGAAACACTTTGAAAGTTAATCACCAGCCTATGGGGGAAGATGCTAGTAGTCTGGTTTTACCTTGGCTTTAACCAGAGTGGCTTGTGCACATACCTGCGCCTCAGAAAGATGTGTTTTGCCTGCTTAATTATCTTTTCCAGAAGCCCTTCGTTTGACTGCAAGGAGTTAATATCATTTTTGTCAAATGCCTGAGGCCCTGCCAGCTTCATTCTCTTATGGCCAAATGGTGCACTAGCTGGGTGCGGCATCACTGTGGAGCTCAAAGTTTGCTTGTGAAACTGTAACAGACAAAAGCAGTTAGAAATGAGAGGAACACCCCCCCCCCATAATGGCACGCAGTCTGCTAACACACGCTGCTTCACCTCTCAAAAGAAGCACTTGAAACAAAAGTACACTTCCACAAAAAAAAAAAGGCATGCAACTGCAACACCTGGGGTAGCTAACAGAACACAAAGTAGTCTCCGTGCTTCTACTTTTAGGTTGTGCAATGGACAGTGCCTTTAAGTCCTTTCCAGGTTTTTCCTCTGAGTGGGTACTTTAATGAGAGAAAATTATTCCTCTAAGTTAGGAAAATGTGAAAGTCAGCCAATTTTTTTGGTTCACAGCTCACAGGTAGCACAGAGCCTGGATTACTTTGCTCCCTTTTATTAAAGGCTTATTTGCCGGTGTATTTTCTCATCTGTGTAGCAGCCGCAAGGTTACTGAGCTCTGCTGTAGTACAAGTTCTATCCAGAGCAACAAGCCTGTCCAGAAGGGCTCTCAATTAAGAGAAACAATGAGGACAGATTAGAAGAAATGTACAGAGGGGAACAGAGCTGTGATGTAGAAGATGCTATTTTGGCAAGCAAACTCAGAACTTTCTGGATAGGGTGTGTTTGAGGCTGTGCATTCCTTTGTGCCCTGACCCTCTCCACCACCCAAGGGAACACAGAGGGTCACAGGCTCAGTCATTACTTAATGCCTGCTATTAAATAAAAATTCTACTGTCAGGCTCCAGAAGCAGCGCAGGTAGCGCTTTTCTTTTGTCAATGCCTGCACTGATATCTGCTTTAAAGAGCCTGACAACCAATTTCAGGAGCAAGAGAAAGGCAAGGAATCTTAATGCAGGAAAGATTCAGAACCATCTTCCTGTAATCAAGAGGCTAAATTAAGGGAATAATATTTCACATAAGTACAAGTGGAGCTTCTAATATCAGCCTTGCATATTTATACAATGGAGACACTTCTTTAGACATGTAATAGGGCTGCTTTACACAGAGAGGAACTAACTGACCTCTAACAGTGCAATAGTGTCACAACGTTGTATTCAAGACTCCAAACCAGACTCCTGAAGGAAAAACAATGTCAGTTTTCAACTAAAATGTGTTACCTCTCTGATCAGCTGATGCAAGTTGTGTTCCAGGACATAGAGATGATCCTCTGGACTTTGTCTGTCAGAGGCAGACTTTTGAGATTTCTTATCATTAGAAGAGTGACACAAAGATATAGACAACTGCAATCCTGCACAAAAAAAATGAAGAAAATGACCATCAATATTTTCATGTAGTTGATTTGACCTTGGCTGCTAAGACGACAGAAATCAGAGATGGAGAGGTTTTCCATCTTTATGGACTCAAGCAAGCTGAAAAAAGGAAACTCTTTATAACATAGCAAGGAAAGAATAACTTACATACAATATTGCTTGTTTTTGAATAAATGAAGAAAAATAGCTTTGAGCAGGTGCAGTCAGGTTCAGGAATGGAGAATTCTTTAAACAACTAGTGATGCTTTCAGGTTCCCCATACTGATGACCTTCCAGGATAAATGGCAACCAATTTGCCTCTCTTCAAGGTCCATTAACAGATGAAATCTTTCTCCTACATCGACTGATACACAACCTCAAAGGGTGACCTCCACCAGGCAGTACTTTTGGCTATCATTATTTTTGATGGACAGAGAACTGTGTTTAAAAACAATGCCACCAGCAGTGTAAGTGCACCGGCTGAAGTGTGATCATGTAGGGATTTTTTATAGTTGTTTCTTGGCTCTTCTTATTTAGTTGGAATTAATTGCAGAATTCAGGGAACATCATGCATCTATTTGGTATGAGTAAGATGTCAACTTATTTACCAAGAAAACCTTCACTAAATCAGTGTTTCAGTCTGGATTCCCCATTTATAGAACAAGAGTATCCCAAAAGTTTCCTACCTGGAAAAGGCTGAGAGATGATCTGGTTCTTCACAACAATGTGAGGAATTTGTGACTTAATTTGAACTGCTTCTCTTGACAGCTGGGCAAAGATTTCTTTACATAGCAGGACATTTTGTGCAGCTTCTAGTTTTGTCTGCCAATGTGGAGCACCTAAGAAAAATGAATGGTGCTTGTTCTTTTAAAAAAATAGCAAAGAACAACTATTGTATACAGCTCTTAAGGAATGACTAAGGCATCAGGTAAGATGGTTAAGAGGCTGGAAAAGTCTAGATTATTGTTTCCACCTAATCTAAACCTTATTATAACAGAGTGCACAGAAAACAAAACACTAGTGAATTTTAAATAGACTCTTCTTATATTTATATTAATTAGTTGTACTGGGTTAGACTTACAGCTTCAGATCCAGTTCCCAATGCACTGGAAGCTTGAAACACAAGTTATGTAAAATACACCCAGAAAAAGAAAGTCAAAGCACTTTCAAAAGCCAGGTAGATGCTTCACTATGGAGTTAGGCATGTAGGACACTTCTACATGTTTTTGGGGGGTGGCAAGCCAGCACAACACTTTAGAGTGGCTCCAACAGCTGCTCTAATTAAAGCACCTTCATGTCTCATGTAAAGCTCTTCTGTGCAAGTAAAGCTCCTCTGTGTAATTAAAGTGCCTCAGTGTCTTATGTAAAGGTCATTCAACAAGCTTTAGTTCAAGCACCACCGGTGCCATTTTAAGGTGGGGGGATGCTGATACAGGAGACAGAGGCTGGCTGGAGTATGGTAATTACTAATTAATTACCAGTGATTGCCAGTAATTAATTGGCAATTGAAGATTGTTGGTAATCATTGGTGATTACTTATAATTACTGGTTAAACAAGCCTCCTCCAATGTGCTGTAATTACAGCGTCAGAGCAGCCTCTGCACTTGTGTACAGGCACCCCTGAAGTCCAGGTCCTGATTTTTTAAAGTTATTGCCCAAGTAAACAAATAAATACCATATTCTATGCCCTAAACGTAAAAAGTGCCATAGGTGTCCAGACCCTTGCTAGAGCATCCTGTTTTACAGAAACCAGCACCAGTAGTCATGAAGAAAGTTCAAGAGTCTCCTATAAACAGATGTGGGATAAACTCCACCCACTGGCAGTAGAACCCCTCCAATTACTGATTATTGTATGAAGCATTAATATTTATGACTTTGTTCGGCAATGCTGAAGTTCCCATTATCTGTAAAAGCATCTGATCCTTTTGGTTTTTCTAGGCTCTTAGATTCCCTGTGGAAACTTACTGCTGTAAACCAGTGGATGAAAGAGATCTTATGAAAGACCCATTTCCTTTTAGCTTGCATCACACCTTTCATTTTCATCAAATGTAAACATTCCTAGTATTATGAGAAAAGGTATAAAAATGCAGCTCATTTGCCCATCTATACCTCTAGCATATCACCTCACACACTCATTTCTAAGATTTAACTATCAATATTTTCAGTTTCTCCATCCCTCTAAATTATTTTATTTTTCACCTTGCAACCTTTTCTAAACATGATGCATCTTTTGGAATGGAGTGACCAGAGCAGTCTAGCATTCCAGGTGGGGCCATATGCCTATAAATCATGAGGAAGTTAGTTTTAGCATTGAAAACTTCCCACCTAGAATGTCCCATCTGAAAACATTTAGATCTCAGAAATAAAGAAGAGCATCTAAGCTGGCTTTGCTGCCATAGCAACTGGTAGGGAAAGTTGTTCTCTTGAAATAACCAAGACTCAAATCACTCAGGACCTTAAAGGTGTTGATTTTGCTCTGTAACTGTACAAGCTGGCTAGTGCAGACCTTTAAAATGGTGCAAGTCACTTAGTGAGGTTGGATATAAGGTACTTACTACTGAACGCTGTACCTGCGGGATCAAATAAATTCCAGTTTGGAATAGAGCTTTTAAATAACTCATGAAGTCAATATTTATTAACACAATCACTAACTTCCTTTACTCTGTGCAGTTTGCTACATAGTACATTTAAAAAAAAAAAATCTAAATCAGTTCCTGCCTTTAATGAGCAGCAAGAGACCAAAAGAACATGGGTTGTGCTGCCAACGTATAAGCATCCACTATTCAATACCCGATCTTAGTGATTTCTTAAGCAATTGAGTGCTTCAAAGGCAGTAGGAATTGATGCCTACAAGTATATAAGGGGTGTGCATCAGGATCTGGGGGAATGCCTCTTCACCAGAGCGCCCCAAGGGACAACAAGGTCAAACGGTCACAAACTCCTCCAAAACCGTTTCAGGCTGGACATAAGGAAGAACTTCTTTACTGTCTGAGCCCCCAAGGCCTGGAACAGACTGCCACCAAAGGAGGTGCAAGCACCTACTCTGGACTCCTTTAAGAGACATTTGGATGTTTATCTTGCTGGGATCCTTTGACCCCAGCTGACTTCCTGCCCCTGGGGAAGGGGGCTGGACTCAATGATCTCCCAATATCCCTTCCAGCCCTAATGTCTATGAAATCTATGAAAGTAGTGACTAAAAGACAAGAAGCTGCCAGATGCAAGTCTCTCACCTTTCTGACCCTCTTCCACAAAATCATAGCTATTACAGCTTAACTACTTTTGTGACTGTAATAACTACAAACAAGATACTTGATTTAGTGTATATGCCACCAAAAAACTTATAAAACAGAAGAAAGAACAAGACAACTTAAATTGGCAATCAAAGCATCAATATAAAATAGAAAACCCCTAACCAATATCCCATTCCTAGTTTCATCTACTAAATGCCTACCCAAAGATGCACATTTTATTAAATAAATAAAGTTGAAATTGAAATAGCAATCTCACTTGATTTTCAGCAGAAAATGACAAATGAGTCAAAAGCTTTACTTCAGCAGCTAAGTGGATGAATGAAAGTCAAATGATATTTAGACCTTCAGAACCATAATATTTATGTAGCCATTTTGAGGGAGCCGTACTTGTAAAACCTCAGCCTTAATATAGCATAAATTTTCCACTAAATCAAGAATAAGAAAATGTCCCTTTGTTCTTGTTTTCCACCACCACAAGTACCTCCTCATTAAGCATTAAATTCAAACCCCTCAAAAGTGAAATTTAACAAATTGTACCTGGTTTTGATTTTGGCAAAGGTCTTTTAAAGAGGTTAACTGTGCCAAGGTCACCTATATCTGGAGCTTGCTTTTGAATAGAAACCTGTACAAGAAAAAAGGAGATTGGTTTGTCTCATTTTGCATACCAGTACATGAATAATTACACCCTGGGGAAACTATGCAATTTTGTGCGTAAAAGGTATGACCATGCACAGTCGCATTATTTTGCATCATTTAACCATGGCAGGCTTTGTGCCTCCATCTCTGTGGGGCTGGGAGCATGCTGGAAGCCTCCCCATTATGTGGAGAGACAGAGCCACATGACTGGACAGCTAGGTAAGTGGGGAGGGGACCTCCTGACTATGAGGGGCAGAGGGTGGGTATTGAGCTGCATGTAGGTGGCGTTTGTGGATGGGAATGGGCTGCATGCCACTGGGCCAGGTGGGCTCCATGAGGCGTGAGCAGCTGAGAGCTCTGCCTGACTCTGCTAGTGGTGGGGGCTCTGCACATAGGGGTTGGAGGATGTGTGGTGTGGTGTGGTGGGACCCGCACCCACCCACACCTTCACAACTCCCCCACATGCCCACAAAACCCACATACTGTCATACCCAGACTTCCCCACGAAGCCCATACACACCCCTCTTCACAATCCCCCCACACACTCCACCCTCCCACACCTTCACAAATCCCCTCCATACCTTCACAAATCCCCCCCGCAAAAAACCCACAACCATACAAAGTACCTGCATATATTTTTAAAGAAGGCTCAAATACTGTTATACAGTAAAATCCCTGTTATCCGGCATTCTACAAGACAGAATATTCTAATAACCAGAATTTTCGGCTGCCACTGCCCCCCTCTGCCCTGCATGACCCAGATAACCGGAATTTTTATACAACCGGGACCCAGCATTCCCCACTCAATAACCGAATAGCCGAATAACAAGGCTTTTACTGTATTTAATTTGTTAAAAAAATAATTAATTTTGCATAATTTTGAGTTTTTCTGTGCATAATTCCCTGGGGTGTAAATAATGTAGAAATTATACTATATATATTTGGCACACCTTTATATAGGCTGATCCCTCTAAATCACTTGGAATCTGAACGTCCAGTGGACAATAATCTTCAGGGATTTTCTTATCCAGATCAATGTCTGTGTTTTTTATCACTTCAAACGTGCCATGATGAGGGAAGAGGGATCCTAAAAAAGGGAAGAACAGGGATGTACATGTTGTCATAGAACATACATGTCCCTGTGAACAATGGAAACTTTCAAAAGAAAATGTTTTTGTTACAGAAAGTCCTCACATGCTTGTACCATGCAAAAGGAGTCTTACTTAGATTTGATTTACTTGGCTGTTTCTTGAAAATTAAGTGTGCCTCAGCACAACGTCTTCTCTTCACCCCATAATTTTAGCGTAAAAAGCTTTACCAGATAACATTACTAAAAGACAGTAGGGGACTAACTCAGGCGTGAAATTCAGCACTTGTAGTAGTACTTTCAGGACCAAGATTTTAACTAGGACAATATTACCTTAGAGTTACTGCCATACAAACAGCATTTTTGTGTCTATTGTATCATGGCTCCAAAACAGAATAGGAAGCTTACATTTACTAAGTCAAACATAACTCACTCATTCAATATTCTAGTCAATACAAGTTAATACTGGAAAGTTTATATTTCAGATGCAATCAGGATCTTAATTCAGAAAAGATGACACTTTCCTTTTTTTACTTCACAGAACAAATCTCAAACATCAAATTAAAAAGATGAAAAACCTAGCACTTATTCAATCTAATCTACAGCTAATGTAGGATTCTTCCTTATTGTATATTTTTTAATATTTCAACACACTTGGTTTCTAGGTACCAAAAAGGCAATGGCTCTAATCAATTCCTTAGCTACCTCAGTGCCTCAATTTCTCTCCTGTTAAGTAGCAAGTTCTTCTCTTTGCTCCTTTCTTATTCATGCCAACTCATAAATAATTCCTCTCCCCTTTATAATTTTATAATTTAAAAGCATTTATGTAATACTAACAAATTGCCAGTCACCAATAATGGATTTACAATAACAAAGGAGTGTAAACACTCCCTGTGCCACCACCTCCCACCAGCAAGGTGTGGGGGGGCCTCCCAGCCCTGCCTGCATCTGCCTCCTTCTGAGCAGCAAGGCTTTCCCTCCCACCCCCTTGCCAGTTGTTGGGTGGGAGTGTGCACCCCACCTTCTATCTGTCTCTGCCTCCACTTCCTCCACTGAGCAGCTAGCCAGGCCTTCCCTCCCTCCCTGCCAGCTGTTAAGTGCAGGCATGCCTCCACCCTCACACCAATCCACCTCTGCCTCCTCCCTGCCTGGGTCCATACAGTCAATCGCCACCTGCCCTCTCAGCAGCACATGCACAGTTGACCAAAAGTGTTACAGACAGACAGCCTAAGCCCTTTATTATATTAGAAGAGAATAATTAATTATCAGTTGTTTCTTGAAATATCAAAATTTGAGATTCCTGAAAAGCAATGACCTACCATACCTGCACTTCTGTAGCTCAGATCCCCAAGAATTTTGTCTCCTACTTTTCTCAGCTTCCAGTGTTGTCTCAGTCTCAACAGCTCAGAGTTGAAATCTCTTTGCCGCTTATTTTCCTGGTTTTCTGCTACTGATTTGGATAACCTTTCTGCTCCTTTCAACAGGATTTGTGCAGCTCCAGCTAGTGACTTCTTTTTTGAAATCAACTGTAAAAACTGAGGATTCTGGAAACATGAAAATAAACATTGAATGGAAGTAAATATTTATGAGAAAAACATCTTCAAAGCAATCCTTACTAGAAATTGCTGATGGTAATGCAAAATGCTGGTACTTATTTTTGCTGGCTGTTCAGTAACTTATTTGAAAAGAATTTAATGCCTCACATTACGCTAATAAACAACTGTATTGGCAGTCTCTGCACACAGACCAGAGACCAAAATGAGTCTCAGCACTGCCCTTTCAGCCAACAGATAACAAAGTAGGAGCTATATCAGGGGTGCACAACCCTCTGGGCCAATGATTTTCAGCCATGGTACAAGTAGCATTGTGGGGTGCTGTGATAGTTTTTGAAGGGTGCTGCACTCTGGAAAGAGGAGATAGGTGAAAAGCTTAGGTGAGGAGGTAAATGCAGGCTCCTCCTTTCACTCCTCACTGCAGCACAAGCTATTTTCTGCTGGCGGCTGCTCCTCCTTCCCCAGCCCCTCTTCAAGCAGTTAAGCACTATAATACATCAATTAGTTTTTGAAACAGGGTGCTGCTCTGTTACATCTCAGCTCTGTGCTCTTGGGCAACCCTGGCACAGGACACAGGGTGTCTGACTCACAAAGGACTCACCCCCTCTCCCTCCCCTCCTCTACATAAATGAAACTGATTAAGATGCAGTGAGACACACCTAAGACCCTCCAGATAAGGCTGACAAGAGTGAAACAACTGCCCTAGGTCTCATTTGCATCCGAGATGGAAACTGATGACCATTCATTTACATGACAGATGGAGAAGCCTGAAGCAGAGACTGACTGCAGTGAATTCTGGGACCAGAAAAGCAGGGGAGCACTGCATGATGGGGAATCTGTGCTCCAAATGTTAATCAACCCATGTTCACATACACCCAGCTCAGCATTTATCAGACCAGTTCTAATCTGGATTTACTAAGGACTCCCCCCACCCCCACAACACACACACACCTCTAAATTTAATAGGCACCTCGGGCCATACATTCCCCGGTCCCACTATGGGAGGCCTATTTAAACTTGATTGACTAAAACTTAGTTGCTGGGTTAGGGAATGCTGAGGCAAGAGACTGAGTCAGAGGGGGTATGGGCAACATTTGAACAATGGTTAAGGGATCATCACGGCGTCCAGCCCATTGGAGCCCTAATCACAGGTGTTGTCATGCTTTTGCCAAGACAACTGGCAGAAGTCCTCTCCACAAAGGTTATGAGCACCCCAGTAATTGCCATGTCTGTTAAAAGACTATAGTAAGATCTGGAAAAGTCATGCTAAGCTGAGGCTTGTGCACAACAAGTAAAAATCCAAAATCCTGATGCTGCAAGCTATCT
>JAGPOW010003316.1:181026088-181047910 GCA_030014935.1 Caiman crocodilus
TGTGCTGACACCATCCCCTGTTGTTCTTGGGACGCTGGAAGAACAGATCATCTCCCTTCAAGGACTGTGCCTGTCAGCTTTGCAGCCTGAGTACCTTGGACTGGTGAGATGCCTGCGCTCGCTCTCTCTCTTTTCACTCTAGGCATAAATCTGAACCTGAACTGTATTAGTTAAGCTTGAGATAAGTTTCCCAAAATACTTAGTGAAACCACGGTAGTATTGTAATTGTTTGTGTTTGTTTTTCTTTTGCATGTCTATTACTATTAGTACCATTTCATATACTTAGCAATAAATAACTTTTATAGTCAAACTGGTAGTAACTGGGTATATTTTTCCTTCTCTGCTTCTCTTTCCTCTTGTGCTCTGCAGCAATGCTTCTTTTACCTAAGCAAAAGACCCCTGTGAAGCCCAAAAATACTGTGGGGTCTACTCATTAAGAGGCCAAAGATGGGGACATGCTGAGTTTGAAATACATAAGGGGATCAGCTTGTACAGGCTGATTGACCCAGTTTAACTCAGACTTCCCCCTATGAACTGAATACCGGCCCATAAGGGTATCAGCTGGACACCCAGCCTGACTCAGAGTGATTCTGTTTACCTGTGTGCTTGTGTCTGACTGCAGTTTGTTGCTCTGATTAACTGATTCTTGGCATATGAGGGTGTCAGCCTATCCATGCTGACACCCTCAACCCAGCCAGGTCAGGCATGTCATGTTAATTAATCTGTGTGTGTTTGTGTGTGTGACTGATTTGGTGACTGGAGTAACCCAGTCCCATTGAAGCTTGAATCTTGCAAGATAGCTCCATTGGGGGTGACGGCTTACAGAAGACAGAGATACAGCTCTGTATAGTAACACAAGCACCATATTGACAAAATTACCAAGACCGTAGAAACTATCCATAATAAATGAGCACACCTCAAAGTAATGGGCAAATCTGGTAACATGCTCAACTCAAAAAGCCAGAGAGGGTGCCTTAAGTCTAAAAAGATTGAGAACCATTACTCTGCACCAGGGATGTCAAACTCCTCTGGCTTGGTGGGCCAAGTATAAGGCACAGGACTGGTTCATGGGCTTGATGAACAGCCAGAATGCGCCCTGCCCCCGCAATGCTGGTTTGGGACTGTGCTGCACGTGGTGTTCACTCTGGCTGGACTGGGACATGAGCTGCGTGTAACGCCCGTTTCAGCTGGTCCTGGGTGGTCATCACGTGCAACATGGGTCCTGGTCCTGGAGTGGGCACCAAGTGCAGTACAGTCTAGGATTGGCCCAGCTGGCACTAGATCCAGCCTTGCAGGGAGAGCCCTGGACTGACCTCACAAAAGTGCTGTATACAGTATGGGCCCTGGAGTGGGCACTGCATGCAGTGCATATCCTGGGTCCTGCACGTAGGGCCAGTCTGGCATGTGCCACGTGTAGGTCAGCTGTACATCCAGGGCCAGCACCAGAGCCCAGAGGCTGGACCTGGCAGGTGGGCTGTATCAGACACCCCTGCTCTGGGCAGTTGCAGAGTCACGCCACAAAACTCTATGAAGCTACTTTTCTAATTGAAAAGGGATCTGAAAACAAAACAGCAACCTGCATGACCTCACGGTGCAGCAATTCACCATCTGCACCTGGCTGAGGCTCAGGTTATGCTCCCTGTGCTGACGTATATGAGCTAGCTATCTCCTCCCAAAGGTAGGGCTACCATATATAATCGAGATCCAAAAAAGAAGACACTTGTCATGCATCCCTGGTGGAGGATCAGGCAACCGCTCACCCCCCCTACCTTGTTGCAGCCCCTACCCTGACCAAAGGTCTGGGATTTTGCTTTAGTCTGCAGCTTTGGTCTGCAGGTGGAGCAGAGGGAGGCGACAAGAGGCAGCAGGGAGTACCACATGGATCTGCGCCCATCTCTGCAGCTGCAGGCAGGTACAGCTGTGCTCCCTGCTGCAACCAATTGCAGTCCCCCTGCTCCTACCAGCAAAGCAAAGCACAATCCCGGACCTTTCATCAGGACAGGGGGGTAGGGGCTGTACCAGGACATTTGGGCAAATGTAAAAAGCCACCCAGACAGTGATCAAAGAGCTCAAAAAGACGTATGGTAACCCTACCCAAAGGTTCTACAAAATGAGGCATGTCTCACTAGTGACAACGCGCCAACGGAAAGTGCCTGGTGTAGGCAACCCCAGCAGCATCACCAGGGATGGCCAAAAGGGACACCCACTCCAGGAACCAAGTTAAAAGGGCAGCAGATCTGGCAGCGAGCTCCAAAACCACCAGGGCTTCAGGACCAAGCGCCAGGGCAGGCAGAGCTCAGGTGCAGAGGTAGCCATACCTGCTTAGGGGGTGGTGGGTCCTGCACGACGGGGTCGAGGGTCATGAACTTCTTGTCCTTGAGGATGCCGAGCACGTCGTAGAGCACGCAGGTCTCAGTCAGTGCGCTGCGCAGGCTGTTCCGCACCGAGTCCCAGGGCCACAGCGACGGCTGGAACTTCACCAACCCTGGCGCATGCGCGGGAGAAGCGAACGCTCAGGGCCTAGGCGTCGCCTAGGAGACCGCCCCCCCCCGCGGCCCCAACGGCCGTCGCCTAGGAGACCGCCACCCCACTCACCCTCCTCGTCCTCAGCGTCGCCGGGCGAGGCCCAGTCACGGCCGCCGGGCCCGGATTCGTCCTCCTCGGAGCCGCTGCCCTGGCTGAAATCAATGCGCTGTGCCAGGCGCGCCAGATTCTGCGACATGGAAAGCGGCTGCAGGTAGGTCTCGCTGCCATCCAGCCCCACCTCCTGCACCTGCTTCTCGCAGGCCGACTCGATGCTGATCCGCACTGCCGACGCCCCCGACATCCTGTCTGTCTGTCTGTCCTACCGTGCCGCGCCGCTTGCCCACCTTAGGCCGCACCGACCGCGCCACTGCGCAGGCGCAAGGCCGTTACGGGCGCCGGCGGAGGACACGCCACCTCTAGCACGACCGCCGCACAGCCGCAGTGCGGTCGAGTGCCGGGTACAGCTGGAGGGGCCCGATCCTAATGCAGCATGAGCCCCGGACCAGGGGTGGTGCGCTCGGCTAAGCGTTTGGGTTTTTTTTTTATTTTTTATATTACATTTTAGTTATTTCAATTGTATTTTGTTGGTATATATATTTAGCATTTTCATCTTATTTTGTTGGTTTATATATTTATTTTTCATCTTTTATCTATTTCATGGTCATTTCATTTAATCATTTATTTAATCTTTATTTTATTTTGTTATTTGTTTCGTTTTACTTTATTTTATTATTTGATTTCATTTATCTTTATTATTGTTTTTGTTTTATTGATTTTTATTTTCTTTGTTATTTTTACCCCCCTTTCAGGTGCAAGCAGTTTCTAGAAAACCAGTCTTTTTTTCAAAAGTGTGTCTTAATTAGCGAGAGTACAGCATGTCTCCTCTAGGATGAAGGGTCTGAACAATTTTAGTGGGAGAAGTGGTTGGTAACGTACATTAGCCAAAATCATTCCAAGAAAAACTTATATCTTATTTCTTGGCTATGCTCATAGCTTTGTTTCACTAGGACGTCATAATACTGTCAGAGAAATGGCAGGTTGCTTTGTCTTGCTTTGGGGCTTGTTTCATCTTGTCAGTGCTAGATGATGCACTGAACAAATCATGGTGAGTGATGTAAAAGTTAAGAATGGGGCAAAGTGGAGGGAGTAGGTCGCTCAGAGGGCTGTTATAACTTCCTTTCTCCTTGGAAAGAAAGAAGTACTCTTATCATGGTTGGTTGGTTGGATTTGATAATAGTTGTTATCCTTTCACTGGCTAGGACCTTCTGCAGACCTGTTTTAGGAGCTGAAGTTATGTAGCACATTTAGGAGTATGCTACGTGTGCTGAAACAGTCCTTTGGGAGAGGGGGTGGGGAGTGAGTCAGAAAATTCTTGAGACATATTTAATGGTTGGGGATCTTTTAAAACTACTTTTCCCTCTATCCATTTTTTGAGACATTGTCTTGATGAAATTTAGATTTTTTAAGGGTTGAAATTTGATGTTGAATAAGTCCAAAAACCTACCTTTTATATCAGTAATTCAATTCTCAAAATAGCCTTTCTAATAAAATGTTTTAATTCTTTAGTCAGTAGGAAGAATGGAAAATGACTTCTTCATTAGTCTTTGGAGGGCTGATTCTCTTTCTGGAAAGTTGCTTAAGTCTTGCCAGTTAACTGTTTCCCTAGCTAACATAAATGTCACTGCATTGACTTCATACATTAGAAATGAGATGCGTCATCAAATGACCTTACTGTATTATATATATTCTATCTCTGCCTTTGCATAGTAGATACTGGGAAGCTATTGAAGGCTTAGACAAAGAAGTCTGACTACAGTATTTGCAAACTTTATCTCAAGACTTGGCATCTCAATACAAGTAAATACAAGTACTATTCTGGTGTGGAGTTAAAAAAAACTCTGCAGCAACACGCACATAAACGCTGCCCCAGCTAGCTAGGGCATGAGGGTGCTTCATTGTGGGGGGTTGCCTGCTGGCTAGCCCTGTGCTGATACACTCTTATGTCCCAGTCAGCCTCCCTGGAGCATGGTGAGCTGGGGGGAGCCCCAGGTTGACTGGCTGACCTACCCCACTTTCTACCCTGGACCTTCTACCAGCCAGGGCTGCTCTATCCCTGGCTCAATGTGCTGCTGTCTCAGGCATATGGTCAAACAGCGCTCCTGGGAACAATGAACTCCAGCACGATAAGTGCGGGAGTTTAATTCATATGCTTTCATTGCACATGCAGAGGTGCCCTGGTTTGTTTTTTTTTTAAGTTTTGATGGGGTCCTCTTCAGAAGAAAGCAAGCATAACAATTGGGAGTCAGAGAGAGGCTGGTTATGAAGAGCTGCTTTGCATTTTCAAGGGAAATTGCGTATTACTTGAAGTAATACGGTGGAGCAGAAAGCCTAGATGATAAGGAAGGGAGAAACAAGTCAAGTCAACAAGTTACTTTGCAGTGTTAGAACTAAAAGATATTGTTGTCATCTAGCACTCAAAATGTGGTAATGTTGGACTTTTAACTGTTTTATTTTTGTGTTCATGCCAGTCCCAGGATTCTGTTATGTTTCAAAATTCACCAGTTTTGGGGTGGGGGGGGGTTTGCGTGGGGGTGGGGTTGTGCTAATGCTGAAAAGGGAGTTGCTGTACATTCTGGGTTATTTTTTTAGCCCCAACAGTACAGTCAGTTGCAATGTATCAGGCTTTTTTAAGAATAATCCTAGAACATAAAATATGCATGTCTTTTTACTAGGGTTGTGTGTACTGATTTTAAATATGAATTGGAGGCAACCTGCAAAGCGTGAGTGGTGCTTCTGCCTTACTTTTTTTTAGCTCTGTAGATTTATGCGTACATTTTAATTAGAAATTAAGTCTGGTTTTCCTGAAATGTTTAGAAACATAAAGAACTCCAGGCAATCTGACAGTAATTCAGAAATTCATTCTCCCCTCCCCACCCCTGCCAACCTCTCTCTCACCCACTGACTCCTCAATTTACATCTTCAGTGACTGCCTGTCTTGCATGCATACCAACCTCTGGCTCTTTACTATTCATTCCATCAAGGAAGAGTACAGACCAAATGCAGATGCTTCCTCAGTCTGATAAAGGGTTTTTAAACCCTAAAGCTTGCAAAGAAGAATTTTTCCAACTATTTAGTTGGTCTAATAAGAGATTAGATTTACCCAAAGAACCTTCTCTGCCTATGTCCTTAGACCAACATGGCTACAACCTACATCTCAATAATTAAGGGATTTTTAGTCAGATTATAACTTTTTTTTGGTTAACAGTTTTTTAATTTGCACATTGCAGGGTAGGGGGAGTTTTTTAAATCTTCAGTTCTTTTGTCCTTTTATAGTCAAACTGAGAGCTAACTCTCCTTTTTTGGTTCTCTATGGAGTCTTTTAGCAAAAATAGAAAAGACTAACATATTTCTGGTTAAAAGTTTTATATTTAAGGCTTAAAATCAAGCATTTGTTATATATGTATTTCATAAACCTTTGCACATTTGTGCAGTTTTCCCTTGCTGGTCACTTTTAAAATAGTTGTGAGAGATTTCATATGCTATACTTCTGTTCCTCTGAGATCTCATTTGTTATTCAGGTAGATCTGTGATAATAAACAGCCAAATCTAAGCACCAGAAAATCAGCTGATCTATATGGTGTTTTGATTTGTATATGGTTCTGGGAAGCAGTATAACTGTGCGTGCGTGTGCGTGTGCCGGGGGGAAGGAGAGACAGTGGAGTGTACTTGTGGGGGAGTGCTAAGTGAGCTGTTATCCTGAGCAAGGATGAACCTTGGGTTTTTTTGCCTGATTTCAGATAACGAAGGCTTTTACATTTAAAAAGAGCTCAAAATAAAGCGTGTGGTTCTTGCATTCAAAATAAGTGTCAACTAGCCATACAATACTAGCTTCATACATTCTTTAACCCTGGGTAACACATTCTGGAGCACTGCCCAGCAGTTTAAGTTCACAGGCTTGTCTACAAGAGGCAACATGCAATTTGCCTTCAACAGCAATTTCCACTGGATGCTTTTTAACTGGTGAAAAATTGGACATAAACCCTGCTAACTCTGGTAAAAAAAAAAAAAAAAAAAAAAATTTAAACAAAGCTTGCATAATCTTTCAAATATTATTCAGGAAGAAAATTTAGCACTTTGACAGTTATGAACTTTATTTAGAGTAGGGTTTTTTTTATGAAACAACTTTTAATGCTTTTTTGCAAAATAGAGCATAAAGTAAAATGGAGTGATTCTTGATTATAGTTTTATTCAAATCAATTAAACTAAAACTAGTAACATCTTATCTGTTATTATGATTAACTTTGGTAATGCTACTCTTGAAGTTGATTACATTGCAGTTGCAGCTACTGTAATTACAATCCTTTACTTTTTCAGGCTGGCAAAATTGAAAAAAAATTATAAAATTTAATTTATGGCTAATCAGTGCAAATTGAATTAGAGATCGCTTCTTGTGCATCTTAGAAATATCCTGACGTTTTGCCTAATGGTGAATGTAAACTGCAAATGTTTCTTTCCCCAGCGCTCGCTTCATAGCAAATCTTAGAACTTATTTTCACCAGGACTTGTTTTTTTCCTTCGCATATTTGTATTTTTCTGGGAAATTCCCGTTTAGGGTAGAAACCTCCATATTGTTTCTATTCATTTATGGTCTAGATTGAATGTGAAAATCTTTTTCTTATTAAATAACTAATTCTAAGACACAGCATTTTAATTCTGATCTGTTGTGCTCATTAGTAAACTCTCTTTACTAATTATTCATTACACTATGAAGCACCACACGTCTGCCTGATGTTTTACAAATATAAGAAGGTGGTACCCCCAGCTCAGGTGTTTGCAATCTAACAGTGCAAAGAAAGCCCCTCATTAAAATTGAGCTGCCCCCTGATACCTCTGCAGCCCTGCTGCTCCTTCCCTGCAGCCTTGTACTCCCATTGCACACAGTCTCCCCCTGCACTGTTGTTTCCTTCCCTCCCCTATGTACCTTGAAGGACCCTGTTCTGGTGCCAGCAGGCCCTGTTCTTGGAGCGTAGACCTCCCCACTGCTGCTACAGGGCTGGGTTGGAGCTGTGTTCAGTGCTTCAGGTGGGCAGGGGAGCAGGCAGCAGTGGACAAACTGCATGCCATCCCCACTGCCTCCACACTGCAGGAATGGATAGGCTGAGGGGGGATAGCTCAGGAGTTTGGCTCTTTCCCAAGAGGCCTCAGAATTCAGGGAGGGGAGGACAGGGGTACTCAGGGTTCCCTCCCAGCCTGACTGCAGACCACTGAGCAGTACTGCAGTGAAATGACACTTAATTGGCTCTGGGGAGCACTGCACAAGTGCAAAGACCAGGCAAAGAGAAACCCCTGATAGAAAGTGCTGCTATCTCTCGGCCTTACTTAAAGCCAGTCAAAGCTGGCACGCCCCAGTGACTCCCCTCTGGGTTCACGCACTCGACACAAGAGCAGCATGCTCTGAACTGAAGAAGTGTCCCTGCAGCTGCCACAGCCTCTGAGCCCAGACAGCGGCAGTAACATGGAGAGAGGGCCCCATTCAGGTCCCTGCTCCCCTGGCTGTGGCCCAGCTCATGCTCCCTGTGACATCCTCAGGAGCATTGCTCTTGCACCTCTGCCACATCAGAAGATATGTTACAAGACCCAACCAGCATCTTCCTCTTAGTTAAATCATTTTAATCAGTGGCTGACATAAGTGGTTAACCAGATAAGAATAAGAGCCACCTAGTATCACATACAGCACGTATCATGGTTAGTATGGCACAGGACAGGGCTTGTTCTGTTGCTGCATCAATCTGAACAACACAGTCCTTGGTTGCAGCACTGTTCTATCACAGTGTGGGTCTTGTGTGGAGCTCTTTTCCTTTCATGCCTAGTCTGGAGCTGTCTCAATGATTCACCTACTGCATTTCTATAGCCAGAAGCAACCATTTAGTGGTACTTAACTAAGGCCACTGTACATATTATATAAATTGGCAATTAACAGGTCAATTGTGCAATCAATTTACACCAGCCACATATACCAGGTAAGACCAGCCCCAATGCAAAGTAATTTTCACACAATTAACTGGTTAACCACCAATCAATTTAGATGAGCTACATAATAAACGTGACTAAGTGTCTATAAAAAGAGCCAACCAACTATAAAGTTAGTGCTTGAAAATGTGTAACTACAGTTGGTTTCTATCCAGCTTTAATTTGAACATGTAGTAGGGCCCCAAAGCAATCGAAATGGAACAAATCAAATCATTAATACGAAATATTTTGGCTCTTAATGTTTGAACATGTGATAGAAATAGTTATATCTAAAATCAGATTGTTTAGATGTTGAAAATATCCCTTCTTTAAAAAGGCCAATAATAGTTGATATGAAACTAACAGCAATAAAATGCCAAATATGTTTGTGTGCTTGATTAAAGGTATTACTAAATCCAGCATTTCATTTTAAAAAATTGCTATCCCACAACTACAAGTAAGATGTGTACTGATTTAGTCTCTTCCAACCAGATGAGTCTCTTTGGGTCTGTCAATACGAAAGAGAAGTTCTGCAGGCAAAAAATATCCCAAATACTCTACACTATCTGGTGTGGTATCATAATGATAGTGTCCTCCTTCACCATGGTGACTGAAACCATGGGTGTGTTCCAGTCGCAGATCAAACCCCTAGAACAAAGAAAACCGCGTGAATACATTTTCTTCTGAAGTTGTTCTAAATACTTCAGTATTTTTTAGGGTGTACTGCAAGTTTCTTCCTAAAGATGCTAAAGTGCTTTGCAACATTATTTACAATTTGCAATATGCCAATGAACTAGCTTAACATGATCCTGACAACAGATTTTCTGTACCTCAGTTTATCAGAGTGGCGTGTCTCAGACCATCATGTTAGAAGATCAAAGGAAGGAACTGAATTGAAAATTCCTTACTCCCAGTCATCTGTTCTAATCACCACAACACTCAGTTATTTCCTGACATGAACCTGTTCTAAGTCAAGGTCAAATATCCAATGTTTGTACTGCGGTAGAACCTAGAAGCCCTTTAGTAGCAATCAGGGTCCCTTTGTGCTGATCACTGTACAAGAACACAACAAAAAGTTACGGATTCAGTTTTAACAGATGAGCAGTGGGTACAGCTTGGGAGGGAACACAAAGTAACAATAAGATAATGGATATGTTAGGAGGAAAGAGGTGCAGCTCATTTCAGAGCTGAGTTCTGTAGTCTGTGTTAATAATGGTGTACACTGCTAGAATTAAGAAATCTAACTTGCTAAAAGGGAGTCCAAATGCAGATGTTGGCAGAAACAAGAGATGCTAGCAGGAATGAGAGATACACTAATATAATGTAGGAAAACAGGTGGGTGTACAAGAGCAAGGAGATTGTATCTGGTAAGTCTAGGAGAGTCATCAAGAATGGACAAATAAAGTAAGGTTTGTATGTTGAGATGATAAAATAAGTATGTATGGAAGGTTGGGCTATATCTGATCAGTTTCTAGAACTCAGACGATAATGTACAATAATGAATGATTTTGGTAGGATGAAAAGAAGCAGAAGAGATGTATCTTTCGCTAGTGTGGGCTGATCTTTCGCTAGTGTGGAGCCAGACAGCGTTGGATAGCTAGGATCTTCCTCGCTAGCCCAATTTAAGTATTCTGGTCAAATACGTGTAATGAATTATGGTGTAGATTCAGTCATTAATAAGTATTGTAACATTCCTATCTAATCTAAAGTTGGTATGCTGCAATAGCATTTTAGAACATTCATTTAAAATAACTGGAAGAGCGCACACCAACTGCTGAAACTTCCTTAGCCTGATGGTTTTTGAACCTGATAGCTTGCTTAATAACTATTCTCCAACTATTTGGGTTGGTCTAATAAAAGATATCAGATTCACCCAAGGAACCTTGTCTGGATTTAATAAAAGCATTTTAGCTGAATTAGTGATGTGGTCAATCAAATTCCAACACACATGGGTAAACTTGTCATAAGGATTGTCAGCAATGAGGTAGGAGGAGAGTGGTTTGTAGTTTTAGTGGCACTACAGCGTTAGACAGAATCTGGTGAATAATACTTAAAGGACTGAAAGAGAGGGGTTATTTTTGGAGAGCAAGCATTGTGAAAGCAGGTTTAGGTATTTCCTTTTCAGTACAGCTCACCTTGTATAAAAATGTGAATTTGCCTCATCAAAAAGATGGTGCAGTCTGAAAAGGCAGAATGGCAGCATATGTATTGAGTATTGGGTTCAAGTTGTGTTAGTGTGTACTTTAATCCTTTGAAAAAAGGGAAATGAGGGATTAAGTGTTATGCCCTTTCTCTTCAGTGGAACACCACAATACAATATTAATTTTGTATTAATATTTTTGTTGTCAGTGAGTTTTCTACATTTCTGGAAAGAGGAATACTTTGTATGAGTTAATGGCAAGGAAGGCATTGTCAAATACAGTTGCAATTAATATGCATGGTACAGGGGCAAGGTAATAAGTAGCTTTATATATAATGCTTTTCACAGTAGGGCTCAAAGTACTTTAGAAAGGAGCTAAACATTATCTTCATTTTAGAAATGGAGAGACTGAGACAGAGATGTGTGAAATGACTTTCCCACAATCAACTAGCAGGTCAGTAGCAGAACCAGGAACAGAACCCTGATCACTCAAGTTCCGGTATTTGCTTCATGGAGGTTACTGTGTGATCCCTAAATGTTTCTCTTCACACCTGTCTGCTTTATGATAATGAATGGGGATGTGTTTGGTTTGAGAACTGTTAATCCTTTCGGATCATGGTGTATGTACGAGAGGTCACGCAGACCTTTGACACACATGCCTAGGCAGGAGTTTGGAGGCTGCCCAGACCTTCCATTATCCCTTTGGGCCACAGAGACAGAATTCAAAGGCTGGACTGAGTCCAGACATTCGGTGCCTCTATGGCTATAGTTGCATAAGCATCTGGGAACTGAATCCGTCTCCCTTGTGACAGACAAGGATTCTACCACTGAACCACAGGGGACTCTTATGAGGATGAGACTGTATTCTGAAACGCTTGGAGTAGGCAGTTACAGACTAAACTGACAAGAGAAATCAGACAAGTCTACACTCCAAAGTCTTGGCAGTGTTAGTTAATGTAATAACAGTAACTTAAAGAACAAGAGAACTGGTGCAGATCTCTTTCTCTATGAATGACCCCTATTGTTTACTCTTGGATTTCTGGCACTGGTAGGTTTAAAATTTATAGTGCCCAAATGTAGGTAAGCATAGGTAGACAATACCAGTTTGGTCCTGGGAAGGTTGAAAATTCATCTTTGCCTATGCTAATTCAGAGACTAACTTATTCTTCAATAATGATTTCAATATGTTTTCCCAAGGGTTAGTAGGGGCCTTGCCTTAGCTGGGATAATGTCAAATAAACAAGATTATCTATAGGAATGATTAGCATCATGGTGCATCTCTCAAAAAATGGTGTTAGAAGCCAGGACCTTTAGGAAGTACTCCAGGGAGTTGCATCTTGGGAACCTCTTGCAGAGTGAGATGTGGATTGCTACCCACATCTCATGCCTTCCTGAGGCAGATCAAAAAATTCATGACAGAATCACTGTAAAACACAGTACACAGTTACTCATGAGAGAGACTTACTGGATCTCTGGAAACTATCACAGGCTGACAAACCAATGGTGCCTTCATTTCAAAAAACTTGAGCCAATTATTTACCTCCTCATCAGTGTTCAAAGGACAAGCAGAAAATTCTGGGGGCTGTAACAAGAACATTGTTAATGAAATATGATATGCTTTCTCCTAAGCTACTTTACTTTGTCAGCCTCATTTACTCTTATCCAGTACAATGCAAGCAGTAGTCTTAATGGCTTTTTTGTTCAGAACTGTAAGTCCACACAGCTTCTTCCACTGTCACTGCCAAAATACCCAGTGGGAGAACTCTGGGAATCAAAGCACTGGTACCCGTATGTTCAGTTTCTAGCATATTGGGCTAACTGCTAACACAACATGTAAGGTTCTCTCTGCTTTAATATCAGAGGCACATGGTCTTATACAGCCACATTTGAACACAGGTGAAACACACGGGATTCTGTTTTTGAGTGATGTGAACATCTGGATGTCAACATCAGCTGAACTGATTCTTACAGTAACCACAAACAACCTACAGCAGTGTGTTAAAAGCCTCATCCAGTTTGGTCATGGATATTGTTTACATTACTTCTTACTGCCAAGAGATTTAATAAAATGTTCTCAATGTGGACAGTGCCCAGGGCGTACAAATTTTAAGTATGTATTGCATCAGGATGGCTGACTCAGAACTGTCAGGGATGATTCTTTCTCCAAAGGGAGGCACCACAGTTGTCATGCATAAAAATGCATAAGCCGTCTCCAAAGCAGGGTCCAAGTGTCAGGACTGTCCTGAGGAACTGCCTTCATCCGTGGGCTATGGAGTCGGGCCCCCTCCTCTTGCTTATTCTCTTTGGCCCCACGTGTCTTGCCTTTCTTTTTATTCAGTGACTGAGTCATCTGCAATGGAGTGATGGAGTTTCCACAGTTCCAGTCTTGCTTCTAGCTTTGTAGTTGAGGTCCTTCTCTGAGGATGGAGCTGTGGCTCTGAATTCCTTTGGCATGAGAAACCTATAACTGAGGCAACCATCTTCCTGGATAAGTGCTCTTAGGATGCTATTCAAAAGGTAGCACTCCTTTTACTTCCTTCAGCCTTGTATTAAAAAACCCCAAAGTATAAGCCCATACCCAGAGACCATGTAGGTGCCAACTCCATGAAGCAGTTTTAAATTCTGAATCCTATGAATCTCAAATCTCAGAGAAACCAAAGTTTGGGGGAAACAGACAACTACTCAGATTCAGTCACATCTCCCATGTTTACTATTAACTGGTTTAGACCTGCACTTGCTCAGCATACTGCCATAAAGTTAGGCCTATGAATTCCGCTCTTAGAACCAAGTAGCTAAAAGTTAGGCTTGGCAATGTTGAGGGTCGCTACATGTAAGTGTCTTTGTAGCTCTTGTCCTAAGTTTTGTCACCTGAATTATACTGTGGCTCTTAAGAAAAGAGCTACTTACCATGATATGCATCTTTGCTTTTCCCTTTTGAATAACAAATGTACCTCCCATTCCAACTGGCTTATCACCATAATGTTCCTCTAAAATTTTCCTCAGACAGGTGATAAAATTATGTTGCCCAGTTCTTCCATTAGCTTTCACTTCAATGACCTAGAGAACAGATATGCAATATCCATTACTATTACTTGCATCAAATTCTGTCTTCTGTATTTCAGAGCTGCTGTGAAACCTTCTCAAAGTTGTGTCGCATTATCTCTTTTTCAAATAATAAATTCTCTCTCCAGCAAGGCTTTCTTTGTATCATTTATCTTTGTGATATAATAGTTGTGCGTGTGTGTAAGAGACTCCTATTTTTTTTTGTGAGGGAAGCCCTTTATTTATACACACAAAAGGCACTGCACAGGAAGCAAAGGACATCAACTCCATCACAAGGGAACTCTGCCTAGAGTTGAAGTTATTAATTTTCAACATGCCACTCAGTGACTGGCTTTTCAGCTAATACTATCATGTGATAGTTGTATTTAGGGGGACATTCATCTACAAGGAATTAAGACAGACTCAGGTTTACTCTGTTAATCATTCATCAGATGGCATTAATTTTCAGAAGGCAATACTTTTCAGTCACTGCCAACTCAGGAGATTTAAGAGTTATAGGTTACAAATCCTAGTGTCAATTCCTTTGGGAATCCAGTCCCCAACATAAACTTCATTTTTTTGTATCAGGCACTATTTCTTTTATGCAATATTTGCCTTAAAAATGATCAACACTCTCAGGAAGGAAAGGCAGGATGGAAGCAGACAAATTAATTCTAGTCAAAGTCTATTGTTTAAGTTATTTTTTATCTAAATGTGCACCTTGCCTGGTTGGCCCTGGCTGGCAAACAGGTTGGCCAACAATCCAAAACTGCTGTATTCGTACTTCTCCAGCAAGCATCCTTCATCTGTAGGATTAATTCGAGCAGTGTAACTTGTATTTACTGCATGCTTTTGTTCAGTCTCAGTATGAGCAATAGGGATAAACTGAAAAGAAAGGTGCATAAAATAGTTGGATTTTATACAGTTCACTTACTGCTAGAAAGTTAACAGCAATCCTCTTGAATACAACATAAGCTACACCTCTCTGAATTGGACTAAAACTGGCTTGCAAAGCATACACATTTTAGAGGGGGAAAATCCAGTGAATATTTTTATTTCCTTGGCCGAATGTCATGGTAACACGGACACCAACATTAAATAATGTACTCTCCTTTAGCAATCTAGATCAAACACTCCACATAAATAAGTCAAAAAGGAACTGTTTCTCAGTGAGGCAACATCTATTAACTGATCACAGCAGAAGGCCCAACTTAATGCAATTTATAGTATTTACTAACAGGAGGTAAATCATTTCATTCCAATTTGTACATAAGGCTTTTAAGATGTCAGTTTCCAATTGCTTCAGGTTTCTTTTGTTTGTGATTGTATTTCAGGCATCTAAACATTTGTTTAGTTATACAATCTCCTTGTAATTATCCTATTTTCCATAGTATACTGGAGTTGTCTTAACTTCCCATTCCTACCTGACATTGCAAGCAACTCTTCAAACAGTAGTATTGTATATATAACTACCAAAAAATCTACATCATCATTCAGGATTAGGATTGACCTTGGCATTTTAAAGCCATTTACCATTCAGTACTTTGGTGGCTGTTTTTCAGCTCACACTTCTGTCACTTACTACTTAATTGGAGATTTCTGATATAGTGATAATTAGACAGTGCATCCTGTTAGCTCCGTTTCTGTTCCCTCTTGGATTCAAGTCAAAACATGATTTGTTATTGAAATTACAATCATTTCATGGCATAGGTCTTATTTTAATTCACTTATCCATGCTAATACATTAATTACAGATGTTAAAAAAAGATAACTGTAAAAAGGAAATAGCAAGTGACATGCATGTCCTGGCCTATAGCAATTCTTTCCTACAACCCTCCATGGCTCCTGTCACAGACAGCATTTATAAAAACAGCTACATACATGCACATTAGGGGCATGTGTTTCCAGGAAGTCACTGATTGAGAAGTACTAAATACTTCTACAATACGACCCAATGTTACTGACCTCGGCATTTACTCCAAGAATTCTAGATGAAGCAGCTCCAGCTCCAAGAATGAAAGCTCCAGGCAACTCTATTTCTTTTGCAACCGTATTCAGATCATACACCTGCACAACAGGGATACATTCATTTTGCTTGGGCTTCACATCCTGCCTTGTATTTCTCATTCCAGCTAAATTCTACTGCTACTTCTTGATGCATCCCATCAAAACATCATTATTACCTGTCTGAATCAGGCTTAATAAAAATCCCTAGAGCAGAACAGTGCCAATATCTGGTTGAGTTTAGATCTATAGTCACACTTTATGGCCTCAGCAGGTCTCCACCTTGTTTGCTAGATTGCAGGGTTTTATTGTACAAACCAGGCACCATTCTACCTGCAGACCACATTAAATAAATGTCAGTTTCACTGAGATCAAAAAGAAAAATAACCTTAAATGATGTCACATAGATCAGACTCTGGCAGGTACCTAGAACCAGGCATTGTGCTCTATCCAAAGTGAGTGCTAATGTGAACCCTACTTCAGCTTGCATTAGTCCCATAGGCAGTCTTTTCTTATGAAGAACAGAATTTAGATGGGGACTGTGGCTAGAGGCTACTGACAAGCAGCATACTATAAATAAATATACAGATTATGTCTTGGCCTATAGCAATTCCTTCCTACAACCTTCCATGGCCCCTGTCACAAAGACAGCTTTTATAAAAACAGCTACATCATATTTGCAGACAGCAGAAGAGGAACAACTAACTTATGCATGCTGCTTCTGATGTGGAGCGTGGTTTTTTTTGACATGTTCTGTGCTTAGCACAAGCCAAATTTTTAGCTTGGGATGCCTTTGGAATATTTTTACACGTGGAACCCTAGAGTATCTATTTATCAGTGTTCTCTAGAAATTTAAAAAATGCTACTACATATGACATCTTGGCAATGCATTAAAAACCATGCCTGTAGAAGACTCACTTTATCTTTTTGTACAAGAGGCAAAAGGTAAGGGACACCTCCAACATCTGCTATTCTAGGTTTCCCACAGATTCCTGGAATAAGAACAAAGTCAGTTAGCTTTTTAAGAATATTTCTGTAAAGATCTCTCTCTATATACTTGAAGTATAATATGCTAATGAACCAGGTCCCGAGAAGCCTTGTTTCAGTTTCCAGAAAGTCTTTTAAAGCACTGGTTTCTTTTCACATGCAGAAGAAACAAGGGTTGCTTTACTGTCCTTTCTAGAAATGTACAAATCTACATGAAATAAACCTGAATTTCAGCAGAAAGTAGACATGGGATATGCATTTAAGGCTAGCCAGCCTGTTTCCAAAGCAGTGTTCTACAAGAATTAGCTCTACTTGGGGTTGTTGTCCAAAAATAGTGTAATGGGTAATAACCACAGAATACTAGTTCTTCAGTGAGGCAGAGGGTACACAGAGTGACAGGACATAGCTACCTTTATTGGACATACCTTCCCTATCTTGTGTATGTACACTGGTAGGTTTTTACGTAAGTATGAGAGAAACTTTTAAAAATGAGATTGAGCAACAACATAGTACTTGGCCTGGATACAGGCCTTCCATCTGAGAATCTCAAAGCACATCACAACACAAACTAGTTAAATCAGTGAGATAAATGGCATTAGAATCATTTTAACAATGAAAGTATGACAGTAAGTATGTGAATATCGGCAGCAGAGGCAAGAACAAAACCCAGGTCTTACAGCTCCTGTGTAGATTAGTTATTTGCAGGACAGTGTTTCCACCATCTTCAAAAGTCCAGAAACATAATGAATCAGCTCTAAAGACCTGGCAATCTCAGCCTCAGATGGAAATGTGAAGTTACCTTTAACAGGAAAGGTGAATGGTTCTTGAGTCAAATCAGGGCAGTCCACTACAGAGACCTGAGTATCAGCAAAGTTTTCTTTAAGCCCTTTCTGCAGAACTAGAATAAAGAATGAAAAAAAATGTTATTGACACTATAAAAATATGCCTTTAAGCACTAAAAAAGATGCCTATAAAAACATGCCTTTAAGCCCTGATTCAGCTAGGTATTTAAGAATATAAACAATTCCATTGATTTAAATGCTCAAAGTTAAGCACATGAGACACATGAAGTTTATTGCCTCTGAGTCAGGTCTTCAAAGAAAAGCAATTCCTTCTTGGTGATACTATATCACACCAGAAGCTTCCATTTTCTCCTTAAAAAAAAAAAAAAAAAAGCATGCCAAGTTGTTCAGAAGTAGAACCCTAAACTTAAGGTCCAAAATCCATTTTTAGACAATAGTCTGATTTTCAGAAATCCTTTGCACTAGATGATTTTCTTCAGTCAATTATTTTTTCCAGTCATAGTTAGACAGAGTAGAAGACCTCTGTTGAGGGGCTGGACTGTGGTGAGGGACAGGAAGGGGGAAAAGGAAAAAAGGAGTTTTGTATTTGTATGTATAAAGCATATCTGGGCAGCCTGGGCTTCAGACGAGGGCATGTTCTATCAAAAAAGATATAGAATAAGCTGAATCCTGCAGTTTGGATCTCAACTTGAATACCAAGAGGGAAACCATCTGCAGCTAACAGCATACAGGACTGATATCTCACATTAGTGTTGTCCAATGCTTGTTGTAAATCCCAGCCCCTAGCTTGACAGGGTGGGCATGAGTTTTAGAAATGCAACAGATCCTGAGCCTAAAAGTTCAGTTTCAGTGGGGCTTAGATTCATTTGTATTCCCCTGTTACAAACCTGCAAAATACATCAATTGGCATAAAATAAAATTTCCCTGCTGTAAGAGCACTATTTCCCCTGAATTTTTCCTACTGTCTGCAGTTTTGCCTTGCTGGTAGCAAAAGGCATTGCTGTATACGCCACAGGGATAAAAACACATTTTAAAATGTTAGTTTGCTTGTTGTTCCTTATTATAACACTTTCCAGAATATTACAAATTACTTTACTTACCCCCAGCAAGTTCTTCTAGACTTGGGACGTGGAAAGCAAACTTTTCAACTTTGGCCATTTCTTAGCTCATAGGGTCAATCGACCTCTTCAAGAAAGAATTACAAATCAGAGTACACCGATGACTCACAGCTGTTAATAATCATTTTGGTTTAGTGATTAAAGTCGGTCTGCACCCTTTATGCTAATCTTTTATATGTAACTGACTGTTGCCAGCCTCATTCAAGAATATAGAAGCTGCTGTTGCCTTGAGAGAGATTCAGAGCACATATTTATGCTGCTAATTTTCCTGCATGTTTTGGAATGAGGGTGTGATTGAAACACTGCTTGAGAACTCTAGATAGCCCCTAGAAACTTAGGCCTGAAGCTGACTCTGGGCAGTCATACCCAATTTCATTGGGGCTCCAGCCAAACACGCCGGGCTGCCAACGTGGAGCCAAAAGAAAGGCTGGGGTTCGAATATAATGGAATTCTTTTAAATGATTTTGGAGAATGGCTATGGCCTCTTCTCGCCCATCCAAAAATAAATATATATAAATAAGTAATGCTCTGGACCAAGTCAAGTCATTGCAAACTGCTCCATTTGAATCCTGGGCAGATAGGATTCTATGGCTTTCCCCTACCAGAAAACAAGAGATCAGGGCTACCCTGTGTTTCTGTAGGTGAAGAACAGAAGCAAGGAGCTCCAGTCTCTCTTCTGTAATAAGCTAGTATATAGCAATGTTGTTTTGATAGGAATGAGCATAAGCAAAGGATTTCATAAAATTTATTGTTCACAGTCCTGGGGTTCAAGGTAAGCATAGTTTAGTCCATCTTACAACAGCATGCAGGTCAGCTGGCTGAGGCAAATCACCAAGTCAAAGTAGAAAAACCTGGTCAGACAGCTTCTGAGTTAACCACATCAATCATTAACTCCCTAGTTACATATCTGTCTCCATCTCCATGCACAAAGCAAAGAAGCTTCAGACATCTTATAGCAAAGGAGTGAGCAAAATACAGCCTGCAGGCCAGATCCAATCCACCAAGGGATTTTATCAGGCCTGTGGTGGGTCCCTCAGCCCTGCCAGGCCATTGTGGGGGACAGCCCAGGCTGTAGTGCATGTGGTCAATCCTGCTGCTCCCAGGCGTGCAGTGGAGTTGGCCACACTGCCTGGGCACCTTGGCCTGTCTGCCCTTCACCCACCATCAGGGGCACTGGATGGAGTGGGCAGGGTCTTTATGGAGAACAGCCCAGGACCCTTGTGGGCTGGGTGTGTTTGGATGGTATGGGGCTGTAAGCAGGTGGGGAGCGGTGTCCAGATGGAACAGGGAGGTGGAGCTGGCCCTGGGATCATGGGCCGATGCCATCACAGGACCTTGCAGGAAGTAACTTGTGGCTCTGCCCCAGGCCCTGGCCTCACACTATCACTGCCCTGCAATCCTGGCCCTGGCCTCAGCTGCTACTGCCAGACACTGCTCCCCATTCATCCGCAGCCCCATCCCATCTGCGTGGCTGAGCGTGCCCCGTCTATGGGGGTCCTAGGCCAGCCTCCATGGAGATTCTGCTTGTCTGTTCTGTCCAATGCCCTCAGACTGGTCTATAATCCACCTGTAAGGAAGTTTTAGTGAGTTGCTGCAGGCCGCAAGCGGGGCAGGAGGGGTGCTGACCCAACCCGCAACAGCTCACTAGAACTCCAGAAGGCTGTGGGTAGGGAGTAAAGGGCACCAGCAGGGCCAGGGGGCTGTGGGTCAGGAGTGAGTAGCACCAGCACTCAGGAAGTTGTGGCTTGGGAACGAGGGGCAATGGCATGGGCAAGGCACTGACATAACAGAGCTGCTCAGTGCCACAAAGCAGTGGGGGGCAGGGGCAGCTGCACTAGCATCCTGGTGAGCGAAGGAGGCAGGGGGAGCGCTGATTTTCCATGATAAAAAATCCAAAATCAAATACCAAAGTTTATAAGTATTTAGAATTTATTATAGTGATTGAGGCATTGGTAGGCTTCCAAACGGCTCCTATCCTGTATACAGGACCTCCATCTGATGCAGGAGGTACACAGTCCCACTAGGGGGAATGCCTTACTGGATCTGGTATTGGCAACCGAGGATGACATGGTAGGAGACCTACAGATCGGTGGTCACCTGTGGGACAGTGATCACCAAATAAAATAATTCATCATAAGACGTTGAGTGGGTAAGGTAACTGGTAGGGTGAAAGTGCTAGACTTTAGGAAAGCTGACTTCAATGAGCTCAGGCGTTTAGTTATGGACGCACTGCAGAGTAAGAGTTTGAAGGAGTTGGGAGCCCAGGAAGGGTGGCTGTGCTTTAAGGAAATGATCCTTTGGGCACAGAGGGAGATGATCCCGATGCAGGGAAAAAGGGGGAAAGGGGTCAGGAGTCTTCCTTGGCTGACCAGAGAAATCCAGGGCAGCCTACAGGCCAAAAGAGGAACATATAAAAGTGGAAACAGGGAAAGATCACCAAAGAGGAGTATACCTCCTCTGCTCGTACTTGTAGGGAGGCAGTTAGATGGGTCAAAGCTACCATGGAGCTGAGGATGGCATCCCAAGTAAAGGATAACAAGAAATTGTTTTTTAGATATATAGGGAGTAAAAGGAAGGCCCAAGGAGGAATAGGACCCCTGCTTAATGAGCAGAAGCAATTGGTGACAGACAAGGGAGTTCAGCCTTGTCCCCCTCAACGAGTTCTTTCCCTCAGTGTTCCTAAGCGAGGGGCAGGACAAGGCTCTCACTGGGATTGTAAAGAGGCAGCAGAAGCAAGGTGTCAGACTACGATGCGTAGACCCAGAGACGGTGCAGAGTCACTTGGAGGAACTGGATGCCTTTAAGTCGGCAAGCCTGGATGAGCTCCATCCGAGGGTACTGAAGGCACTGGCTGACATCACTGCATAGCCACTGGCGGGAATATTTGAACACTCGTGGCGCATGGGCCAAGTCCCAGAGGACTGGAAAAGGGCCAATGTGGTCCCCATTTTCAAGAAGGGGAGGAAGGACTACTCGGGCAATTATAGGCCAGTCAGTCTCACCTCCATCCTTGGCAAAGTCTTTGAAAAAATTATCAAGGCTCACATTTGCGAAAGCCTGGCAGGACAAATTATGCTGAGGGGAAACCAGCACAGGGTTCGTAGCAGGCAGATCATGCCTGACTAATCTAGTCTCTTTTTATGACCAGGTTACGAAACGCCTGGACACAGGAGGAGGGGTGGATGTCGTATAC
>JAGPOW010003316.1:181048010-181104707 GCA_030014935.1 Caiman crocodilus
TGACCAGGTTACGAAACGCCTGGACACAGGAGGAGGGGTGGATGTCGTATACTTAGACTTCAGGAAGGCCTTCGATATGGTATCCCACCCCATACTGGTAAACAAGTTAAGAGGCTCCAACACAGTCCAGTGGGTGGCGAATTGGCTGGAGGGTCATACCCAGAGAGTCGTAGTGGATGGGTTGGTATCGACCTGGAAGGGTGTGGGCAGTGGGGTCCCGCAGAGCTTGGTCCTTGGACCGATACTCTTCAATGCATCATCAGCAACTTGGACGAAGGAGTGAAGTGTACTCTGTCCAAGTTTGTGGATGACACAAAACTGTGGGGAGAAGTGGACACACCGGAGGGCAGGGAACAGCTACAAGCAGACCTGGACAGGTTGGACAAATGGGCAGAAAACAAAAGAATGCAATTCAACAAGGAGAAATGCAAAGCACTGCACCTAGGGAGGAAAAATGTCCAGCATACCTACTGCCTAGGAAATTACCTGCTTGGGGCATGGAAGTGGAAAGGGATCTTGGAGTCCTAGTGGACTCCGAGATGAACATGAGTCGGCAGTGTGACAAGGTCATCAGGAAAGCTAATGGCACTTTATCGTGCATCAGCAGATGTACGAAGAACAGAACCAAGGAGGTGATACTTCCCCTCTGTTGGGCACTGGTCAGACTGCAGTTGGAATACTGCGTGCAGTTTTGGGCGCTGCACTTCAAAAGGGTTGTGGATAACCTGGAGAGGGTCCAGAGAAGGGCCACTCGTATGGTTAAGGGCTTGCAGGCCAAGCCCTAGGAGAGACTAGGGCACCTGGACCTCTTCAGCCCCCGCAAGAGAAGGCTGAGAGGTGATCTTGTGGCTGCCTATAAGTTCATCATGGGGGCACAGAAGGGAATTGGCGAGGCTCTACTCACCAAGGTGCCCCTGGGGGGTACAAGAAATAATGGCCATAAGCTAGCTAGATTTAGACTGGACATTAGGAGGAACTTCTTCACAGTTAGAGTGGCCAAGGTCTGGAATGGGCTCCCAAGGGAGGTGGTGCTCTCCCCTACCCTGGGGTCTAGCTGGGGTCATCTAAACCCAGCACTCTTTCCTGCCTATGCAGGGGGTCGGACTCGATGATCTACTGAGATCCCTTCAGACCCTAATATCTATGAATCTATGGCTTTAAAATTGTAAACATATCAATATAACATTGTGCTTAAGTGATACCTGTATACATAGTGATGTTTCATTTAAATTGTGGAAAAACGCAGATTTGGGGGGTTTTAGTCAGCGAACTTGTGGGACCCCCCCCTTTTATTTTTTTTAAATAATTTGTGTTTTTTTCCAACAGAGAAAACCAGGATCCTTGATGATAAGAACAACAAAAACAAGAATGAGTGAAAGGACTGGGCAAGTAAGCAGGGGAGTTGGGAAGAGAGAGGACAGAGGAAGGCCTTTGTGTAATTGTGATGATTTCAAGGTGATGGCTGCATGGGCATGCAGGAATGCAGGTGCATGGTATAGTCTTTCTAATGGGACTGAGAATGATGTAACTAAAAGTGCATTTTGAACTGTCAAGTGAATCAGTGATCACAAGACAGGTTGTTAGAGGTACAGTTATATAAGTAGATACTTTTGGAAAAAAAACCGCCAAAACAAGGAAAACTATAATCAGAAGGCTGAGATCACCTTGAATGGCATTATATAGTTAATAGTGGAGACTTGTCCAATGCACTGCAAGCAGGCCCCCTACAAGTGTACTATAGTCTCCCATTGAGAGGATCTTGGTTACACACTTTATTCATATAGATGAGGAATTTTTTCCTAGCTTTCTTATTTTGCCTGTTGGCTTGGGGCAAATGAAACTTGGGAGCATTTTACTTATATATAGATATAAAAATATAAATATTTTTGCAAAAAAACCCCACATTTGTATCCAGCATCTTGGCCTTTTGGCTCTGATCAAGTGTAAGAGATCAAGTGATCAGAGGACTCATCAATCACGGACGATGATGATGACCCTACGCCACCCGAAGAGGACCCCCACAATAGACCGTATATAGACTGAGACATTCCCTCTTCGGACTACTTCTTCCACCATTGTGGACCATTGTCATGGGTATGTGTGTTTCTATCCTTTCTCTCTCAGTGTCGCGAAGACCCTCCCTCCCTTTTCGCCCCTTCCCTTACCCCCGGGCTTAGTTGGCTAACTTTGTATTCTATGTAACCTAGGTGTGTTCCCCACCTCACCCCCATCCTTCTATTGTTAGTCCCTTGCCCGGGCGCTCTGTATTTCCCTCTTGGCTTTGTCATCTTTTTCTGGAATTTTACAAATCCTAAACATCTACTAATAAAAGTCTACCAGTCCTCTCACAGGTTAAAAGGTGGTTTCCCAGGGTGAGGCCTGTCCCTTACATCCCAGGAATGCTGACCAGCGAGTTTCCCAAATGCAGGAAACTTGACTGCACAATTTTGTGGCAATGGGGGACTGCTTTATTCCTTTCCCCCAGACCTTTCAGCTAAAAACAAGCAAGACAAGCATACAAACCCCATGGTTCCTGAGCCCTGGGTTTCCATGTAGGATGTCTGACACAAATTTGGGGAGTATCTGTAACCTGACTCATGATGAGTCTGGGAAGGAGGGTACTTGCCCGGTGGTAGAGCCACATGGACTTAACCATTTCAGTTGAAACTTGGAACTTGACTATTGGGCTATACCTAATAGAATTTGGAAGTGATTTGACCCTTGAAACAAACAAACAAAAAATTTTGTACCCAGCTGAGGGAAGGCTCTTCCTGGGCTGGACCCCCTGGACAAAGAGAATTGGTTTGCCTATTTTGGCAAGATAAAGAAACTTAAGAAGGAAGCTATAATCAGCCTGATAGATGGAGTAGGTGTAGAGCACCGTACAAACCAGGAGAGACTGGGGATGGCAGTGGTCTTCTACCAGGAGTTCTATAATGCATCACCAGAGAACACAGAAGCCATGCAGGAATGCCTGCGGAAGCTCACTCACGTCTTCAGGGAGGACAAGAGTCAGAAGCTGGTGGAGGAGTGGACAGTGGAGAACAACTCTCCACAGCTTCAAGAATGGTAAAACTCCTGGGGCAGACAGCTTGCCCAAGGAGTTCTATGTTTGCTTTCAGGTGGGCTCAGACCAGCTGGAGGTTTATAGAGAGCGCCTGCAGGAGGGCCACCTGAGGCGAGAATAGATGAAGGCCTCAGAACCCTTCTTTATAAGAGGGAGAGGCAGGGCCTGAATAATTGGCATCCTATAGTGCTCCTTAACTTTTACTACAAACTGATGGCCAAAGTCTTAGTTCTGTGTTTTAAGTCTGTTATAGGTGCAGTGATCTGAGGACTAGGTGTGCTCAGAGCTGGGGTGATAGATCTAGAGCCCTGATGCAGCTGCAAGATGTACTACAGTGCCAATGTGAGAGACGGCTGAATGCTGCCATGCTGAATCTCAACCCGGAGAAGGCCTATGACTGAGTATTCCACTGGTTCATATTTGAGACACTGAAGAACATGGGAGTCTCCCCAACCTTGGTCACCCAGGTAAAGACACTGTACACTGATGTGAACAGTGGGGTACTGATAAGTGGGTCCCTGACAGCCCTGATCATGGTGGATTTGGGTATCAGGCAAGGCTACCCACTTTCCCTAATCCTGCTTATCTGTGTGATGGAACCACTAGCACTGCATCTCAGGTGGGGCCCCAGAATCAGTGGAGTAGAGATCCCTGGGAGTAACCAGAAAGAGATAAGGGTCCTGGTCTATAAGGACAACCTCAACATCATATGCAGGGGCAAGTGGTTGGTTGAAAAAGTGTTACAGCACACCCGGGTATATGAAACCGCAGTGGGGGCCAAGCTCAACATAAGCAAAAGCACATGCATAGTACTGGGTGAACTTAGGGACCTGTTGGCCCCAGGGGTCTCCATCCCCTGTGAGGGAGTAAAGATCCTTAGGGTGAAGTTTGACCCAGAGCTGACTGGACAGAGGGTGTGGGAAAAGACTGAGGTCAAATTCAAACAGGGATGAAACTATGGCAATCGCACTGCCTGTCAATGGGGAGGGCACATAGCATTCATGAAGGTGGTGTTATTACCAATGCTTCTGTATACCCCTCAGGGAAAGTCATCCACAGGATCTGAAGAACCATGTACATCTTCTTCTAGGACTTCAGGTGGGAGAAAATGGTGAGGACCACACTGTACAGAATAAAATAGTCTGGAGGCAGAGGAATGCCAGATGTCCTGCTGTTCCTCTGGGCCAAGTACATGAACCAGATCTGCAAACAGGCAACAGAGACAGAATCCAGAAGAGCCTGCTTTGTAAAGTATGTTGCAGGCCAACTACTGTGACAGTGGCAGGTGTACACAATGATCAACATAAGCCCACAGACCATAGAGTCCCCATGGTTCTATGAGGTCCTGAAATGCTTCTGGAACAAATACAAACTGCATAACAAGGCCCCTGTAACCCTGAGGAACACCATAAGATGCAGGAGGTGAAAGGGGCAAGAGACATCATGTTGCCCATGGACCTCCTACCCAGTGACAGCTACCAGACAGTGTGGGAGCGAATCTTCCATAAGGACCTGCAGAAGGAGCACTGAGACTTGAACTGGCAGGTAACCCACCAGGCACTCTCTGTGCAGGCATGGAAAAACAACAAAGAACAGAGAGACCCACCAAACTGCTCCAAGCAAACCTGCTGGTGGAAGGTGGAAAGAACTGACCATCTCCATTGGTAATGCCCATAAGCCAACGAGGTGTGGAGGAAAGTATATGTGGTGATGGGGTTCACAACCCTGACCAAGGTGGTTCTATATGGACACTTGACCAAGCAGCAAGGACCCCAACAGCCCACCTTGACCAATTCATCTCCTGCTTGAGGAATGTGTTCCAGAACACTAAAAACTTGCTCATGAACAGATTCACGAACCTCACAATCAAGGTCTGCAATAAATGGGACTGAGTGAGATGTACTACAGGAAAATGGTAGAAGATGACGGACATCATACAGAAGAGAGGGGACTAGCATAGGCTGTTCAGAGGTGGGTCCCCCAAAGAGAGCAATTATGGCAACAAATATAATGATGAGTGAAAAAGACTTAGGAAACAGGTGGGGAAGCTGAGAGAGATGGGGGAAAAGACGACAAAGAGGGCACTGAGGTGGTTCTTTGCATAATTGTGATGGTTAAAGGTGACTGTCTCAGGCACACAGTGCAGTTTTATAATGGGAATGAGAATGGTGCAACTGTAAAGGTGTGGTATGGACTGTCAAGTTAACCATAGTGGTCACAAAACAGGTTGGTAGAGGGTGTGTGTTCATGTGTGTGCGCGTGCATGCAGAAATACATACTTTTGCAGAAAAAAAAGAGCAAACATGACTATAAGTGTTATAGGATGCCAATTTTTCAGGTCCTAGGGAGCAACTGAACTATGCTGTTGGGCTTAGGGCCTACACATAGGATGCCTGCCATTGGATTTGGGGAATACCCAAAGTCCCAGACTGATTGGTCTAAGAAGGGGTAGACTTGCCCAATGATAGAGCCACATAGACTTGAATGACCAAGCTGTCTAGTTGATTTGGAATTTGGAATTAATTTGGCTTTAAGCCAAAAAACCCAAAAGTTTGTACTATGTATATAAAAGTAAGTATAAAAGTACTACTTAAAAGTGTGCGTTGCAGCCACTGGTAGCTGGGTCTGCATGGGATGGGGCACAATGCAGCACAGAGAGTAGTTGTCCCACCTGCCCGCTTCAGCAAGCTGCTGCCATCGCTGTGCCACACTGGAGAGTTGGGGCAGCTGTCCCAAGCCAATCCCCCTGCCATGGCTGGCACAGACTAGTGGTACTGTGGTGGCAGCAGCTCATTGCGGCAGATTGGTGGGATGGCTACTTGGTACACTGCACTGTGCCCCATTTCATTTGAGCCTGGCTGCTGGCAGCTGCAATGCCATAACTACCCAGCTGCAGTGCCAATAGGAAGCCAGATGGTGGGGGGAGCAGGGTGGATGTGGGGGGGTGGAGTCTGTACACTGTGCATCCAGGCCCAGCTCTGGCAGAGTGGAGTGGAGCAGGGCACAGCCCTCCCTTTTTAGGGTCTTGGCAGCAGCCAGAAGGCCATATTTTCCCTACCCCTGCTGTAGAGACACTCAGCTGAATGAAAGAGGAACAGGAGTGGATGCTGTGGGTCACCAAGGGTGGAGGATACTTGGATTGATAAACCTTGAGAAAAATCAAAGGTGTCAAGAGTAATGAAAAGCACGGATTGAAGTGAGTTGACAGTAGGAGTAGGACAGAAAGGAATTTAAGTGGAGGATAGGTTGATGGAGTGCCAGGCCAGGAAGAACAGAGCAACAGGGAAAAGGAGGCCTGTAGGAGTCCTGGTGGTGGCTGGTGGAGGAATTCGGGTTTATCTGGAGCTGCAGGTCAAATAAGAATGCAAGGGCAAGGAACCAGGAAGAGACAAGCAGGAATTTTATTGTTGAAAGTTCAAGTCACACAGTTCCCATACTACCCACATAAGCCTTGTGGCAGCACAGGCAGCCCTCTTTTTACTCCTCGATTAATAATAATTATTATTATCGATTATCTCTGTGATGCAGGCCTAGCGTGTGGGAAGAAGGGGCAGTGGACAAACTCAAAATATCCCAATTTCTCTTTGCAGGACAGTGATTCAACAAAGCACAACTACAGACTCCAAAACACGCAATGCTGTTTATCATGTATGTCCCTATGCCTGTACATTTCCAGCAAATTTACCATTTGGGGTATATGACACCTCTCTTCAGAGCTGTGCCCTGGATAGACAGCTTTGCCAAGCAGCAGTAAAATACCATGAATTACTGATTGGTTAGAAGGTTATTCAGAACCTTATGGTGACAGTGAAAGGTCAAGAATCAGGTCTTTTCCACACTATTACTGCTTAGAACCATAAAAGGGGACAAAAACTGGATACAGGTAGATTTACTGAAACTGTAATCCAGACAAGACAAGAGGGGACTGTGGTAGGCAGGCCACATGATTTGGGGGGAGGCAGGGATTAGGACACCTGTCATTGATGGGGGGGTGCAACTTCCCTTTGACACTCATGTTTGCAGCCTTGGAGTGTTCCTGGATCCTTTGCTGCACCTGCATCTCGAGGTGGCAGCCACAGCTAGGAGCATGTTTCAAACCAACTTGAGCTGATGAGAAAGCTGTGACCCTTTCTCCCAGATTCTGACCCGTCTGCCAGCCTCCATAACCTCAAGGCTAAAGTACTACAATGCACTCTATGTAGGGCTGCCCTTGAAGACCATTCAGAAGCTGTAGCTAGTACAGAATGCAGCTGTCTGCCTTCTGACAAGGGTGGGTCACCAGGAGCAGGCGACTCCAGTCCAGCAGAGTCTGCACTGCTTGCAATAGCTTTCTGGGTACAATTCAGGGTGCTGGATTTGATCTAGCCCTAAATGGTCTATGGCTTCATAACTAAGAAACCACCCTCTCTTATGCCCCATCACAATTCTTAAGGTTAGTCAAGAGTGATCTCCTACAGGCACCATCAGCATGCCCAGACCACTTGGCAAAAGCATGTGAGAGCTCATTCTCTGCTGCTGTTCTTCATCTCTAGAGCTCTCTTCCCTGTGAGGTCTGCCAGAGCCTGAGTCTGGACATCTTTTGGGAGCACTTTTGGGAGTAAGACCTTCCTAGATGGAAAGACATTCACCCATCAAAACTAGGATGAATGTTGTTTAGGGGCTCTCTGTTGTATTTTGACTTTCTAGGTGCCTTTTAAGCTGTTTCAAAATCAGAGAAAATGACGGCTGGAAGGGACCTCAGGAGGTCATTTAATCCAACCCCCAGCTCAAAGCAGGACTAGCCCCAACTATATCTTTGTTGGTCTTGCTGCTCTCCTGTTTTTAAGTTATCCTATTCTCTAATTGTAAGCTGCCCTGAGCCTTTGTTGGGCAGGATGGCACACACATAAATATATGAATGACAAAACATACAGATAAAAAGAGAGGGTGAGGGTAGTTGGTGTGGAATAGTTTCACCCCCTCCTCCTGAACCCAAAGGGTAACCATATCTCTCAGCTTCAGACTCAAAAAAAAATAAATAAAAAACAATCAAAAAATCCAATTAATATATTTTGGCCCAAGGCCAAGTCAGCCAAATCAATTCCAGACTCAGCTGGGCAAAGCCCCAGTAGTCAAGTCTCAACTCCAACTGAGCAGAGTTCAGTGGTTCAAGTCTGTGGCTCAACCACCAGGCAAGTAACCTCCCTCCCAGGCACAAAAGTCTGGGGCTTTGGATGCTCCCCAGATCTGTGGCAGGCATCTTATGTGCAGGCCCCGGGGTTCAGCTGCCACCTCATCTCGCTTGCTCCTGGCCAGAAGACCAGACAACTGTGAGGGGTTCTTTTTGTTTTGTTTTTTAAATGTTGTGTTTCCGGTCAAATCAGTTCCCAATTTCAAACAGGGCTCAGTGGTTCACGTCTGTGTGGTGATATCAGCAAGTGTCCTCCTTTAGCCTGGGGCTTCAGATACTCCCAAATCCGCAGCAGGCGTCCCAGCCTGAGGCCTTGGGGACGGATACCTCCGAGTCCTGCCTGCCTCCACCCAAAAGCAAGCTCGGGGGAAAGCCCGAGAGCAATCGCTCCTCACCACAAACTGCGAAGCTGCGACCCTCTCATTGGGAGGTGCTTGTGGACTCTCGCGGCGGTCTGCCTCCCCCTCCCCCTCCCCCTTCAGGGCCGAGACAACCCCAGCATCGCGCTCTGCGCATCAAGCAGGCAGGGGCTCTCCACAAGAGACGCGGGCGCGAGCAGCGGGAATGCGAGCCTGGGTCCCACCCAGCTCCATCGCTTCGGGCGGCACCTCTAAGCGTCCGCCCCAGCCCCGACGCAGACTGCCAGCGCCCTCCAGCACTTACCCGCCCCGCGGCCTCCACCTGCCCCAAGCCCCGCCCCCACTGACCTCCCAGCGCGTCCGACCCACTCCCGCGAGATTAGCACACCGCGTCCAACATGACTCCTAGAGGCCGCGGCCCAGGCCCCACTTCCCGTTCGCCCGGTGGAGTCTCGCGAGATCCGGTGGGTACTTAAGCCGCCGGCCGGCGCTTGCGCGTTCTCTGTACAGGCGGGGTAAGTTCGTGGCGGGGTGTAGTGGCGCGGGCTCGGGCCCGGCGCGTGGGGTGCCGCGTGCCACGGCTTGGGGACGGGGCGGGGCGAGGCAAGGCGAGGCGCGCGGTGGTCGCCGCTGGTCCCGCTGCGCTGCGCTGCTGCCCAGCAGGGGTCAGGCCCGGTGGCCCGTTCGCCTCTTCTGAGCGTGTAAGCGGTGTCCGCCTAGCGTTGCTGGGGACGGTACTTCGGGAGCGGCGGCTTGTGGGCGCGTTCCGGCCGGGGCCGCGTGAGAGCCGCATGTCCGCTGTTACGGGGAGACCTAACTTCCCCCCGAGCTCTAACGGCAGTCGTGCTTCCTTCCGAGCTTTCTTCCACATCTGTGTCCAAGCGAAGGAAGCAGTCGTGCCCTGACTGTGCCCTGTTGTCTCGGCCCTTCTTGCTGCCCCAGGGAATCTCCTCTCCAGTAGCTAATGCCAAGGTTTTAAAATAAAGACTGGCAGTTGTGGCCAGTGTTAACTATGAATATTAACCAAATGATCCTGCGCAGGCTTTCACTCCCATCACACGCTGCTAGAAATGACAGCGCTTGGGCTATATATTGATTACTGAATTGAAGTGTTAAGGTGATTTTTGTTTAGGCTAATAGAGATCAACTTAGTTTGGACCGTAAGCAAGCCTTCATAACTTATGTGAAAGGAGTGCCACCTGACTTTAAAAGCTAATGTATATATTCCAGTGCTCACTTCCTTGCAGAGGAGCTAAGCAGTGGATGTGGGGGATCATCCAGGCATGCCTGGGTTTATTGCTTGTTTGCTTATCTCTTCATACCTGTCAGTAGCCTGGCTATGAATCACTGATACAGGGTGTACCTGATTGACTGAAGTGTCTTACAGGCTTTCTTTTTTTGCCCAAATGAGTTGGGAGCATCTGTTTGATTTAAAATGTATGGTATTACAATTTGAGTCGGGTATCACATGTCTTCCAGGTGTGACATCATAAAGTTTTTGGAATACTATTGGATGAAGTGAGGTTTTTGGCAGGTAATTATTTGTAATCCTTACAAATATTGGGAAGCATAGGAGATTTTTTTAGTACAACATTCTCATGAAATTTGATACCATGAAAGCAGGATACAGTTGTTGAACAACTATGCATCTGATACAGATGGGGCCTTTTCAGTGTATTGTAGACTCCTGAAAGTAAGCTGTCCACCTTTACCTTAAATAGAAATGTTTCCTAGTGCACCTGTCAATCCTGCACCATGTGTGTTTTCACTTGCAGCCAAACAATGTATATATTGCTGTATGTAGCCTTGAGTTACTCCTGTAATAATATTCAGTAGCAGTTGTAGAGACTGAAAAGATTCTCTCAGGGGTGTGTGTGTGTGTATTTATGTTTATATTTTTAACTTTAGGATACTTTGAAAGCTCAAAATGACTGATGCAGATGATTCCCAGAGTTCAGTTTGTGACTACTTTGAAGATGGCCAGGACCTAGCATGCACCAAAGAAGAGGATCAGTTGCCCACACATGCTGCTGCTGTTGGAAGGAGTGCTCAGTCTGGCAGTGCACAAGAAGATGCTGCTTCTGAAGATTCTTCACATGCACTTGGTGCCTGTAGTACATCGGCCACATGTATTACTCAATCTGCTAAAGCCTCCCTGGAGAGCAGTGATTCAGAAAGGTGTTTCCTTTTTTTTTATCTTAAGTAACATGCATGGTAAAAGGGCTATTTTAGAATTCTTATGAACATGTAAGAACATCTGATGCAGTCTACTTTACTATGTGGGTTAGAAATGTACGCTGATTTGTTTCAGATGTCTTGAGGTTCATACCAGTTCATTTGAGTTATGTGGGGAAAGGATCAGTTTAGCATTGATTCTGAAGGCTATGAATGTTTTCCAAATGTACAGGAAGATAATGTTTCAAAGGGAGTGCAGTTTAAACCCATTTAGTGGCTATTGGGGATACTGGAGAAATCAACCAAAGTCCTTATTGTATATTTTAAGGTGAAATTGCTTTTTGGTTAGGCAGAGCTCATGCTTTGGATCTAAAACTTGATTTGGTTCTTTCATTTGACCTATCACTTTTTTTTTTTTTAAACAAACTTGTCACCTTCATTTTTTTTTTCTGTTTAGCTAGTAACTCCGTACAGCAAACTGCACACAAGTACTGAGGGAATTTGTTAGGAGTACACTGAAAGATTTTCTTGGCCAATACTGATAGCCAACTATTAACTAACCATATCAGCTGATGCTAATCTGATAAGATATTTAGTAATAATGTAATGCATTTTAGATTACGGACAAACTTTTTTTGGCATGCCCTAGCAGTTTTGTGTCATGTGCATCAGTATCCTGATTTTTAAAAATGGCAGTAGCACTTGAATGAAAGTTCATCAAATGAGCTTTAGTTCAAGCAAGTGCTACTGCCACCATTTTTAACTGTGGGGGACATTGTTAAGCAGTGAGTTGAGGGCAGATGTGTGCTGCCTGCTGTGCTCTTAGGGTTCTCTGCCCTGCTGCCTTTGTCCCAGAAGTCCCTGTGCTCTCTGCATGCCTGGATGGGCCTGGGGTGTGGAGCTGGTGCAGGGCTCCCAAGGGAAGGGCAGCAGAGGGGAGAGCCCTGAGCCCACAGCGGGGTCTCCATGTCTGCCCTATGCACAAACCAGGGGGGCATAACCCCCAGGGGTTATAAACAGTTGCAGGGAGCAGACCCCCAGTGCTCCCTGGACAAGCTGTCCATGCCTCCATCCTGCTCCCAGCCCCAGGTCTCGTGCACTACCCTGGCTAAGCCCCTGCCCCACTAAAATCCCTCACTTTGGGGGGCCTCAGTCTGCACCTCCCCATGCCTCTTCTCTCTCTGTGGTGTCTGGTTGCATTCATGTGTCCTGCTCTCCCCAGCCTCTACCAAGCAGGATCCTTTGCAAGAGGAAACCTGCTGTTTCCCAAGGGAGCTGAGGCATCTAACAATTCCAGCCCCCCCGGGGGGAGGAATCTGGGTATCTAGGGTCCTGGACAATGGATATTTTTCCGCCTTTCTCAAGTATGGAGGCTGAATATATACTTATGGGTAATGCTCTGATGTCTGATTATATCTGTCTTTCGAATAGAACTCATTTTTCCATGAGTAGCGAAGTGGGTACAGGCAATTTGTATGCACTTACCTAACGAAACTAAAGAATAGGTTAACCTATCTGATGTGTTGCCTAACACAGAAGTGGAGGCATTAAAGTACCAAAGTGTGGCATCTAAATATTTGAATGGGATTTTGAAGAGTTTAGCATTCAAAGCAGGTAGTAGAGTGAAGATCCTGTTTTATATCAGGGAGAATTCAGAAAGCATATTGTTGAGAAATGCACACATACTTTTCTTAAAATCATCAGCTGTTTTATTTCCTTTTCACAGTAGTCTTTGTTCTAGTGGCAGCTTATACCAACCTGAGTGTAACACTGCATCAAGGCAAAAAGTAACAACTCGAAGGTCCGCAAGGAACTTATCTCGCTCTCCTGCAAACAGGCAAGAGGGTGCCAGACAGGATTCCTTGACAGCCACCCCACACAGTGTTCTGGGGTGTGGAAAGGAGTCAAAGTCCTCTGAACTGCCAAAATCTTCACTTGATTTGAAAGCTATTTTTGCCCATCACTTTCGAGGGAAGAAGCTCAAGAGCGAGGCAAACCGAAGATTTAAGGAGAGAAAACAAAGGACAAAGAAGAAGTATGAAAGCACAAGAAGACCTCGGAGGAGACTTCTGCAAACCATGTCACGAGATGAGAGGAAAGAAAGACTTCTAGGCAGAGGATTTCAGTTTCCTTTTGTTGAAAAACACTATAGGAGGAAACATATCCCTTTGAAAATGGTGTTTGAGTATGAGGTGAGTTTTTTAAAGTGAGGAGCTTCTAGAGGAAAAACCTTTTAATCTTTAAGGGTACCGTGTTGCTACGAATAGGGGTCTACTGAAATTGTAATAGTGTGTTTTTTGCAGAGTCTGCCCAAAATCAGTTCCCACAAAAAGGGGTGGGTCTGCACTTTTGGCAGGCTTGCTTCAAAAATAAACTTGCTGGCAAAGAGATGCATGGGAAGCCCTGCAGTCTTGGAGCATGGGAGGGAAGGTGGACAGGGAGGCACGGTGGGGCTGTCCTACAGGGGTGGGGTTATGCAAATACTAGAATGGGAGCAGGTGGTGGTAGGGGATGGAAATGCTGGAATGAGGTGGGGAGGAAAGGTGGGATTGGAGGTGGGGTTATGCAAATGAGGATTAGGGCTACAGAGGGGTTTTTATACAAAATCCCAAAGGGGGGGTGGTGGGGCTGCCTCTGCCCTGCCCCATGGCTCCATTCCATGCCCTGTCACTTTGCATAACCCTGCTTCCCATTCTTCATTTACATAATCCCATCCAATCCCACCTCCCTGCCTCATGCCATCACTTGCATAACCACATCTGTGTTCCAGCCCCCCTCCACTCTGGGGATTGCTCTGCCTGTCTCCTTTCCTCCCTCACTTTGTGCATAACTGTCCCCTGTAGAGATGGCCCTGCCCTCCCATATGTTCTAAGATTGTGCTTTTCTCCTTGCTGTTAAGTTTTGGTTTTGTTTTGTTTTTTTTAGATGAGCCCCACTTGGGGATGGTTGGAGACTGCAGTTAATTACCAATTAAGTCTGCAGAAGCCATTAATGTACATGTTATTAACCATTGATTAATGGCTGCCCCAGACTTAATCAGGATAATTAAGCCATGGCTTCAGGCTATGTAGGAATCTGCTGGGGGGTGGGGTAGGAGGACGATTGCTGGGACCCCTTGACTAATCAGAAACATGAGGTGGCCCCAGCCTGCTCAGTCTGTAAATATGATGAGTGGGTGGCTGGTTGTGTGATCTACCTGTGAAATAGTTTGGTAGACTCCCTAGTTCAAGGCAGGCAAAACACAGCCTTTGGGGCCTCTAAAATATTTAGAAAATGTATTACAGCAAGGCCTACCCCACCCCCAGCTGAAAGCTTTTGCCTAGAGACTTGGCTCCTGTGGCTGTTCTCCCACCCTCCCTCCTGAGAGGGGAAACTGAGAAAATGGGGGGTGGGAAATAGCTGGGTTGGCTCCTGCACCCTGAGGTTCCTGGCTTCATGGGCAGGACTGCATGGAACAGCAAGTCAGCCAGGAACCACAGGGCCTGTCTGGGCTGACTCTTGCTGCATCCTGCAGTCCTGGTTCCAAGGTGGTGACCAGGAAGTGGGAAACCTGTCAAAGGGTGGGGCTCCCCTTGCGGCCCTCCATAGCTCACCAAAACTTAAGTCAGCCTCTGGCTGAAATAATTGCCTTACCCTGCCTTAGCTGTAGGGGGTGGCAAGGTATAGTAAATTAACAGAGCCTTTTGGTAGAGTGTTGAAGATGAGATTTATTGCTTGTGGCCTGCTTACATAATTTCATTTACTAGGTGTTGAAATGAATTATCTAGTGCAGGCTTTCTACGTATTTGTATTGGGATTATGTAAGGTATTGGGGAGGTGGAAATTAATATTTCTTGGTGATTTGTTACATTATGAAGAAAAATTTATTTCTTAGCATGCAGCTTTAAAAGGATATTTTCAATACATTGAGATGCTTAAATATGAAGATCATCTTAAAAAGGCTTTAAAAAACCTTAATGCTAGTGAGGATTTCGAAAGCAAATGCGTGGCAATGCGGAGACACAGATATTTAGATGATGAAGGACCCATATCTCCTATTCAGGACACAAAGTAAGTTCACTTCTTAATATTTAGAGATTTAAAAAATGCTTTGTTTCCTTAACTAGAATTGAAATATTTTGTATGGCTTATGTCAGCATAGCATCTGAATGCTTTTGGAACTATTAAGGTTACACATGACCCTACCCTAACAATGGACTATTGTCTTTCAGTGAAGACCACTTGGATTCTGATGATCAGGAAGAATATGATGCTAAAATAGTGGTGAGTAAACGTTTACTAACAAGTCTGAACATTTAATTCTCCAATTCTTTTGTAATAAAAAGCTGAATTCAAAGTATCCAAAAACCAGTTTGTTCTGACTTAAGTCATTGTTGGCCCTACTAAATGTCAGCTGTGACACTGCTCCTTGCTTTGAGAATTCACGGCTCTGTGTTGGGGGGACAGTACATTGGTGTTCACTGGCTCTCCATGGGTCCACAGGGAGCCCTGTGGGCCAGGTAATGTGATGCTGGGAGATGGATCTGGCTCATGGGTTCGGGTTTGAGTGCTCTGAGATGGTAAGTTGGAGATTGTGGTTGTGATTTGAGCTGCTCAAGGTATCTCAAAATTATTAGTGAAATCTAACTTCAAGTCTTACCTTCCATTGACTTTAATTTAAGCACAGATTTTTTTTTAATTACTGTAGGATAACAGCTGTTTCATACTAAGCAGCAAGCTTCCAATCAAGGAAAAAAAACCCAAACAAACAGAAATCAGGCATGCAAAACTGACTAGAGATGGTGATGGAAATGAAGAGGGGGAACATGCTGCTGATAAGACTGGGCCTCCATAGGATACATGCCAGAAATGAAAAAGCTAATATCCTAGAAGAGAAATACAATGGCAACTCTTGAATATACAAAAATTCTGGTGCCAAGGAGGAGTAAAAACACACTTGGCATTTATCCAAAGAAGCATCTTCAGTAAATACAAGTGATGAATAGAAGGAATCTTCCTTGTAAAGTTTCATTTTTGTCTTTGGGTGAGTGTTCAATTTGATCAGTGTCTAGAGATAAAATTAGAAATGTTGCAGTAAAAATGTAGTAATAGAGTAACTGCTCTTACCAGTCTTTGAGACTTATTTGCTGTCCTGCACAAAACTCACTATGCTTGGTTCAAAGGTTAACTGCTTTTATGTCATTGAGACCTAATAATATATTTGAACGTTGTAATGTAAACTGAGTTGGATACATCTTAAGTATTAAAAGCACTATTCTTTTTTGTTTTTGTCTTTTGATCTGGACAAAAACTGAGAACTAAGTGCTAATAGTAAAATCACTCTTTTGCAACCCACAGTTTATTGTGATATGAGCTGTGTTACTAGTAAGAGGGGACAATTAAATATCTCTACAGTGATGCTAGAAATAATGAGTTGTATACCTTCATGTTTGCGCTTTTTTTTTTTTTTTTTTTTTTTTTTTTTTTTTTTGGAAAAAATCTCTAATGTAGAATTTGAACGCTGGTCCCAAAATGCTTCATTAGACTATAACACTTTTTTTTTTTTTTTTCAGATGGATTCCTAATTCATGAGTGCTGGTGGGTTTAGCAAATGCTTCAAGAATGGGAATTTCATATCTTAAAATTGTAATGGTGAGTGTTGCAGTGAACAATTGGAATGCATAGAAGAGAATAAAATTCAAGTAGTAACTCCCAGAGGCCTTAATTGGATACATGATTCTGAGCCATGTGCAAACAAAACTTATTCCCTGCCTCAATCTTACACTTAAATGGAGGCAAAATTGGGTGGTTATACATATACCGGGGGCAGGGAGGAACTGGTGGGGGGTGGCAATTCTAATTGGAGCAGTTTTCAGGACTGACTCTTTATTAAAAGGCCTGTAGTGTATTGGGTATCCTACTTTTTTCAAAATGGCAGTGTGGGCGCTTCAAAACATTCAGTATGCTTTAAAGTGCCCTGCCACTTTTGAAATGTGAGATGCTGAATACGAGATGCTGCAGCCAGTGTAGAAGCATCTGATTGCAATGAGTGGAACTGGTACAAAGCCACCTGCTTAACTTAGTTGCATACTCTGAAAAATGTTTTAATTTGCTGTATAATGGAATAGATTAAATGCTTAATGTATTCTCTGTGACTTTCCCCCTGATCCTGTTCTAAAAGGTGTGAGACAGCAGAACATTTATCATTAATTAAGCTTTGTAACTTAACATACTTTTTTGTGACTTGAGCTAGTGGTGTTAAATGATTTGTAATCAGTGTGGTTTGAATTGTATGAAAAATTATATACTTTAAGGACCATGTCTTCCTAATATAGAAAATGTAACTTGGTTTTACCCCCTTGACTTTTGCTAGTTCCATGGAATAGAAGGTTTTTTGTTTAAATGGGCCCAAGATAACTGTTTTACTTAATTCTAGGTATTCATAAGGAGGAAAATTTGTTTTCAACTTCCCACTGGATCTAGTAATAGAGTTGTTTCTGGGTAAGTCATGCCAGGTGGAGTAGTACCATCTCTGACTTGCTAAATGTTACAGTTCAATGATGAATTTTGCTGTTCAACTGCTGGATGATTCAAAATGAACTAAACTTGTAATTCTGAAATGAACTGAGCCAGCATAGCTTTAAAAGTAGCTTCTTATAAAGTAAACTTTTCTCTTGCTAGTGCTGAGGAATGGAACTCTAACCTGATCTAATATTTCCTTACCTGTTTGTTTGTTTTAATTTTTTTTTAGTTCAATCATGTTGCTTTTGAAAAGTGAATATGGAAGTTGCTCTTGATAAAGAGGTATGTTCCTGCTTTCTCATTCTTTCTCTGAATTCTTTGGAATGCTGCATGGGTCTTTAGGAAAATAGATGTTTTGCTGAGGTGCCTGACCTTGGCAGCAATACTTTCTGTATACCTTGGAGGGGAGGATTTTGAGTAGTGGAGGCAGACAAGTTTTTACTTTTTTGTGTTCTTGTGTGACAAAGTATTTAGCAGAATTAACAGACTGGTTAGAATGAGACAGGGCCATGCTGTGAACTCAAGTGTCTGCAGCCCACTTTCAGGTTTTTATTTGTTGTCAAAGCACTAATTCTGAATAAACCCTGGTTTAGCAACCCACAACTGATTTAATAAGTGAATTTTTACTTTTAAAAGGGACAGTCCTTGGGGCTTTTGATAGTGGTACTTTGGATGATTTATATTCCATGTTTGCAGTTGCATGAAATTTAACTGATTCTGGCTCAGGTCTTCCTGATGCATCTTCTGAGAAGAGACTTTTGCTGAAACACTGGATGCAGCAAGTTCAATTTTTTTTTTGGACTGAATCTGCTTGTCTATGTTCCTGGAGCTCTGCTTTCTTGAGCAACCTGGATACTGAGAACTTGTTCTGCTTGCTGTTCCAAATGCATTGATGGACAATGTTATTCTGAGGCACTAGTGAAAAAGGTGAGCTGCAATGCAAGCTTTAGCATTAGAATATGCTGTGTTTTTCTTACAGAAGATAAAATTTAAAACCTTGCACTGCATGGTATCTGCATCCAGCAGTATTCTCCTGATGGACTGTTCAAAAAGCAGTGCTACAGCAATTCAGCACCTGGCATCGTTGGTTTTCATGCTCTTGTGCTTGTTAAACCTGGTATTTCTGTTGATACAAACAGACTTTTAAAGCTTAATTCCTTACTAGGGAGTTTGTGAAGTGCTGTCAACATTGTATGCTATCAAACTGCAACAAAAACTATTTTTTTTTTCCTTTTTGAAAGGTACTTTCCTTTGGCACTTCAAGCAGACTGTGTAAATGTGACTTAAAATCACCGATGAGAAGATCTGCATAGGGTATGTACAGAGGAAACCTATGGTTTGGAGTCTGGAGGAAAACTTGAAATGAATTGTCAAGTGGGGAATGGATTAGTAGAGGGCCATGATTTAAGCCCCATATTTAACTTGAAAGCTACTGTTGGTGTAAAGTAGAAGTGAGGTTATTAATGTTTAGATATAGGACCAAACCTGATCTGAGAGGAAAGTATGTTGCATTGATTTGATACCAGCTTTTATAGGCATGATGATTTAGAACCATGATATCTATCAGTTGATACTAACAAGCTTTTGATATAGCTGTTGCATCTTCATGCAGCTGTTATGGTCCAAGTGTAGTAGAACCATTACAACTTAAACTATGTTTCATTCATGCTTACAGTTCAAGTTAACAGAACTGTTGGAATTATTACAGGAGTACACAATGAAGTAGTTGACCTGTAACACTAAATGTCTGAATGGTGGCTTGCCATCTCCTTTTTAAAAGGGGTTTCGTCTCAGGTCTGTGGTATGAAGAGATTTCCACAATGCATGGATAAAAATAAAGTGCCTATGCCTCGTTAAAGACTGAAAACAGGCACAACTTCTTAAGTGTCTGAATTAAACAACGTGGCTAAAAAAATAACAGGTTATGCTTCCATCACTGTAAAATTTAATTATAGTGGTGACAATGAGACCTGTAACAAGCCTGTGCTGAAATTAATTGGATATTTGTTCAGGTAGGGTAAGTTCACAGGGGTGCAAGATGCAACCATTTTATAAAGATTATAATCATATCATTGTATTTTGATGCTTACTTTACTTTACTTCCTAGGAAGCAAGTAGAAGTAGCATCACCTGGTAGTTAAGTCATCCTAATTTTCTGCTTCCTATGGGAAATCTAATTGGGTCCCACTAAATTGTTGAGATAAATGTGCTGCTGCATGTTTTTTCTAAATTTTGGGGTAGGCTTATGAAAACCATTAACTTCTTATTGGAAATTGGACTTGGCATACTTTATCCTGTGTGAGTAGAGTCTCAGATGAAGTTTTAATTTTGGGGCATGTTTTGGGTTTAAACGATTTTTTTTCTTTTTTCTTTTTTTTTTTTGTTTTTTTTTGTTAGCAAGGGCATTCCATACCTACACTGTCAGCAGTTGGAGGTATAATAAATGGTGAATAACTGTAAATCACTTTCTGTTGAGGACACAGTATAAAACCACTCAAATTCATTCTCTTCCTAAAACACTTTGGGGGTGGGGAACCTAGAGAGCACCTTAACTGATTCTTGAAGCATAGCATTATAGTCTCTAACTTTCATCTTCTAGGGGGTCCAAAATGATTACACAGCACTTGAAGAAAGAATTTGTGACCCTGTGCCTTGGTAAAGAATTCTGTTGTGCATAGATTTTGTGGCGTCTCCCAAAGGTACTACTGCACAGCCTGGAAAAAGGGTTCTGAATGCCTTCCTAAGTCACAATTTACTTGACCACTATGGGACTGTATATGCCAGATTTGATGTGTCGGACTAAAATGGATGCAATAAGCCCTTGCAGAGCTCTGCCTTCCATAAATTAGCTTATGCATGGGATTATTGCAGTGATTTTTGTGTAGGGAACCATTACTTCTAACAAAGTTAGTTCCATTAAACTACCAATTTTAGTGATGCATATAGAGCTTTCTGCCTACATTGGTTAGGAGTGGCTAGAGGTAATAATGTTTCATAAACTTGGCAAAAGCTTCCTCTCTTCCAGAATAGATGCAAGTATTGTTATGATGATTGGCAAAATGTTCAACTGCTCTGATAAGAGTGAGTGAAAGCAGCCTTTCTGAACACACAAGTTGTAGAGTCCAGCAATTTTGTTTGTCTGCAGTAAGCAGAGGAGAGTGTAAATCATTTACTAGTAAAATCATCACTTAGTATTCACCTTAACCAAAGGGAAAATATGCTAGATTCAAAGTGGGCCTGGAAGGGGCCTCATGAAGTCGCTTCTACAACCCCCTGTTCACAGCCAGACCATCCTTTTCTAAACCAATCTAGATTTTTAATTTTTTATTTTTTTCCAACCTGAGATGCCCTGGACTTTAAAAACTTGTCAGTTGTGCCTTTAAGAAAAGGACTTGTCACAAGGAGAGGGCTGCTTGCTATCCACAACATGAGAGAATTCTTTATCTCGGGGGAATGGAAACTTACTTGAAAACATCATGAACAAGTCTTTCCATCTGTCCATTACCTGGGTTTATAGAGGTTTTTCATGACTAATTTCTTCCTTAGTCTGACATCTGTCATATTCCCAAAGCCCTTAATGTCAAATAGGCTATTCAGCTTCAGGTCCTAGTAAATTTTCTTCTTATAATCCTGGGCCTCCAGGTCTTGTATGAAGGGTGTTATAGTACTGTCGTACTCTGGAAAGGCATTCTATTCAGTAAGGACTAGCTGTTGCTATTCTGTACAAAAATGCCTATAGTTAACTGGGTCCTAGCACCTTTCCTAGCTAAGGAGGGAACACTTCCATTACTGGTTGCGCATGATCACTTGCATGCATTAAATTCATACATTGGGAAATGTTTGAGGTAGTATTGCTGCTTTTGCATGGCTACAAATTGTTAATATGTTTTCAGATGGAGCATATGCCTAGAAAACAAGGACACTGAATTACAAAAGTTATCAGAAATGAGAAGCTGCCTCCTACTGAGGTATGACTGACACCCTGCCCCCCTCCCCACCCAACCTCCCGTGCTTTCCTTTCTAACATGTAGTGCGTTGGCTTTTGCTTTTAGTATTGCTGTTAAAATGCTGTTACTTTAGCTTCACCAAATGGTGAGGTTTATGGTAGCTTAAATAGTGTGTAAACAACTGTACTGTCTACTGACAGTAAGTTTCTGTTCAGATCAATTTACTGAATTGGCAAAGTTGTACAGCTTCACTCTGAATAGAAAAACATCTCACATCTTATTTCTTACTAGTGTAGTGTACTAATGTTGAGGCCTATCCTGATGGGACCTCTTCTGTAGGTTCAGGTCGTTGGAAATGCCTCATAGAGCAAACTTGTAGTTTTGCTTTACCCATTTAGCTATTTGTTAGTTCTATGGGATAAAACTGCAAGACAGACTAAAAATGTTGTGCCAAGCATTGCCAACTCTGGACATGGATAGTAATGTGTTCTTTTTTCCATGTAGGTACTGACTGCAGCACTTGATGGCGATGGAAAGTTTCTTAGCTCTTACCTAGCAACTTTATATTGCTAATAGGTATTGCTTTTTTTTCCACTTGTAGTTGATGTGTTAATTCATGCTGGTCACACCACAGTTTAACCTGTGGTGTTTGTACAGTTGCTTAACATGCTCTAAAATTGATTTTTTTTTTTCCACTGAGTCATTGCTCTAGACATTTTTGAAAGTTTTTTTCCAACCCTGTGATTGCAAAGAATTGCATCTGAAGAGAGCTCCAAAGGCTCAGATGTGTCTTAAGTTCTTGACATTGAAACCAAATACAAAAATGTATTTTTCTGATAACTTTAGCAGAAAGTGTGCATCCCAGACTGAATTCACTGTTTTCCTTGTATGAAAAGTCCCAGGTGCCATTCCTGTCAAATTTTGTTGTGAAGTCAAGTAAATGTGGGAGGGGGGCAGGTGTAGTGCTGCAGCAATCCAGTAGCTCACATTCTGCTTTTAATTCTATTGCACTTGTTAAAAATAGTCTTTCTCTTGATACAGGCTTGAGTGAGGGGGTGGAACATGACAGTTTTTATACTTGTGTATATCTGCAGTATTTAGAACAGTGGATTTCAGCCAAGGTACTGATGTACAGTGGGAACCTCTTGCAGGTGCTGCACAATATTAGCATCGTTAAGGTGTGCAAACACCTATGTGGGTAGATGTGGAGATTTGAAATAAACACATAGTAGGAAATGTTCTGACCAATTGTGGGCTTAGACCAATTTTCTGTTGCAAAGATCTCAATTTTGCTGTAGTAAAAAATAAAAAGTAGAAGGCAAGAGCTGGCACTGAGTGGTAGCTTGAGTCTATTGAGGTTGAGAACCATTGGTTAGAAAACTGCTAAGTGGCTCTCCTTGATGTGGTCATAGGATGGGCCAGACTTTTTGCTGAAAGGACTGGCAATATCTTGACATTAGCTTGTTTGACAGTTAGGAGTTTACCTTTCAGTCTGGAATGTTTTTATTGCAAACATCAAAATATGAAAACATGAAATAAAAGTAGAAAAGCTAGTCTGAGCTAACCAATAAAGACTGCTGTGTGTCTAATTAAGGGCAGGCCACTTTAATATACTTGTTCCACATGTGAAATACAGGATACTTGTTGCATTAATGGCAACTTTAATATGACTAGGGATCTACCAAAATTTTGGTTCTGGGCAACCTGTAAGACATTATTTTTCCACTTGCAGCTTCCCCCCCTGTTCTGTGATTTCACAGAGTAGGATGGAAGGGGGAATTGGGGGAGAGGTAGCAAATCTGAAACTGAGCCCCTACAATAGGCTCAGTCCTGGCATGGAGCGGGGTGGGGTAGAGGCAGTTCCACTTCCACCTCCATTCCCTGTCACTTTCTGCCTCCAATTCCACCTTCCCATTCCTTTCCCTGCCCCCATTTCATTATTTGCATAACCATACCCCCAGTAGACAGCCATGCCCCTCACCCCCCATGTTCCAAGAGTACAGGGCTTTTTCTACTTAAGTTTTGGGAAGGAGGTGGGTTCCCAATGAGCTGGTTAGGGATGGCCAGAAACATAGCTTAATTATGTTCCTGATTTAAGCCTGGGGAAGCCTCACAATGGAGGTACTAGACTTAATGCACATTATTTGAACATGTCTATGTGCTCATGCTGGGTCAGTTTAAATCTTACAGCATTAAGTTATTCTTTGCTGCCAGATGAAAAATGTCCCTTTTGCATGTAAAGGTTAATAGATGAATATTTGGAATGTAATTCAACTGCATCACAGTTCAAGTTAATGTCTGTAACATGAGAAATACTTTGGCAAAAACCTGGTCATTACCAAGGCTGCTAGGAAAACACTGTTTCTAGTATGCTGTGGACATGACCATAAAGAGAATCCATCAGATGTTTGCATTGCTACCAAAGTAGCATTACATCTGTTGGAAACAAGAGACTGAAGATGGAGCCCTCTAGGGTGCACAGCACTACTGTGCAGAAGATTTGGTTAGTAAATGGCATAGACAATTTACCAAATTTTAACATAATTGGGCAGCCTGTTTCTGTAGTTTTTGTGTTTAATAGTCTGAGCTGAAATTAAATCTTAATTTAATGTTCATTGCTGAGAGTGCACTGAAGACCACTTCATTAGATGACTGGTACAATAGGCTGGTAATGAAGCTGAAAAGGTTAGCAAATGAATAGTTCTTGTTCTACATTGTCTTTTACCACAGTTTCAGAACTGCTTGATGAATATTCACTTTGTTCTGATCTAATCTAGTGACTTTCTTTTATAGTCATTTGCTAGTGAGCATTTTGACAGCAGATCCCAAAGGAAGACAAAAACCTGATATTTGCAATACAGCTAGAATTCCTTCTCTGTCAAATGTAAGTCTGTGCTGGCAGTGCTGATGCTTAATATAAATGCTACACAGTGTAGCTCAAGGTCATTTCAGAGAGGGTTTGCATGGCTGTGAAACCAGCAACTCTTAACGCAATGACCTAATATTGAAATCCTTGGCAGGATGCCATGGGCACTTGGTGTGCACTGTGGTCTATTACTGGGGAGATACTTAATGTAGCCAAGCTCTGTCATATAGGATGCTTTTTTTCTCTTGTATTTTTACTGTGTCCAAACACCAGCATAGATGAGTGCATCCTATTTGGAAAATTAACCTAAGGTTTACTGTATTTTAATATTAAAGGCATGGTTGCATATCAGACCAGCCTTGTGGTTACTTTGGGGCTGACCTGCATGGGTCAGCTCTTGAGATTGTGGTGTGGCACCTACTCCAGCCAGTCTGGCCCTAGCTGAATTGTGCCTCATGTGGCACCTGCCCCAGCAGCTCTGGGATCTGCACTACAAGTCCCCAGCTGCACTATGCTGTGTCCAGCACTTGTCTCGCCTGTTCTGGGATCTGCATCACATGCAGCATGGGACCCAGGCTGGTATGCAGGGAGAGGAAAGGGGGTCCATGGGCCCAGTCCAGCCTGTGGACTGGCCCCATGCTACTCAGCCTGCTGGTAGGACCAGATGAGTTTGACACCCTGATTCTGATGTATAAGTTTTGATGGTCTGGTCTACAAGTGAAAACATCTAAAGCAGTAAAACTGATCATAACATAATTAAATACTTACCCAGTTGGTTGCCCTTGGAAACTTTTTAATTTTTGCCCAGTTGGCTTCAGGCTCTGCCAGAATTAAGATTAGGCTTCTCTGGAGATGGAGTTGAAAGTTGTTTTTTTGGTTTTTTTTTGGGTTTTTTTTTTTTAGGTCTGACTTCCAGTTGCTTGAACAAGACATTCATTTGACAGACCAGATCCACATTCAATAAAGCAAAATCAGACTCGTTTGAAAACTTGCTGGTTGGGACTGAACCAAGGGAAAATGCCCCTATTGCCTAACTGGTGTATTTTTGGTGTGTTTTTTGGGACCTGCAGGGATGTAAAGCACTTTCTCCCTCTGGAGAGAGGATTTTATCTTCAAAATGTATACATTTTGAGATTTGGCTACTACTATCCATACCAGAAGTATAGTGTGTTTGTTGGGTTTTTTTTGTTGCATCAGAGTCATTAGAAGTAGGCTGGATCAGTTTGAGCCCATACAAACAAATTGTGTGAGATGATAATCCTTGTGGATTAATGCTAGTTTCTTTAACTGTTAAATTTACTATAATTGGTAAATGTTCTAGTCTGGCTAAATTGTAACCTAAGTGAGCTAATGACTGACTTTGGTATAAACCAGCAGTACTTAACCATTTTCCATGATGGGCAGGATTGTGGCACCCAGTTTGTCCATGGGCCAGATTGAGCCGGTGGTTCTGATCTGGAGCTCAGGTTGGGTGCTGCAGGGCCCCATCTGGCAGCATGGAGGAGGGATAGGGGACAGCCTAGCCCCAGTCCAGCCATGATGGGGAAGGTTTGGTCTAGGCCTAATGTGGCTGCGTGAGGAGATGGTCTGACTCCACTACGGCTGTGTAAGAGGAGGGGATGTGGCCCAGCTCTATCCCACTGTGCAGGACTTGAGAATTTGGCAGCAGTGGAGAGGTGGCAGTCTTAATTACCACTGCTCCCCTGCTGCCTAACTTCCCAAGATTGTGGGGAGCCCTGTAGGCAGAGGTTGAGCACCCCTGATACAAACAGTCAGTGTGAACCTTCAATCTTGCATGTGGCAAGAGTGTAATACATGTTTTTAATATCTTTTTTTCAGGTTAGTGATACCTGGCAAAATTTGCAGAACAGGAACTTGCTGGACAATTTCTGTTGAGACCATTTTTTAGAAGATTTAATGGAGTGATTTTTGATGGAAACCTGTGGTATGACTTCATTAATGGACTGATCCTGCAAAACGGCAAAAAAATTCTTGTGCCTTGCTGTGTAAACCCAATGGACTGTACTGTGAAGAATTGTTTGTTTGTTTGGTTTTTTCTTTTTTAATTTAAAAATACTTTTCTGAAATCTTTCAGATGAATGTATAAAATCCTTTAAACTACAGAAAACTTTTTTTTTATAACTTGGATGTCTTGAGCTAGCATGTAATTGTCGTCAGAATATTCCAGAGCTTGGAGAGTGCAAAGAAGCAAAAAGCTAGAACCACAAGAGGATTTAATGCTTAAATCTAAAACTTAGATCCATGAAATCCCTGCTTAACTCCTCTCTATGGAAGCATTTAAAATACTAAAGAGTCTGTGCTTCTGCCACTAACATTAAAAAAGCTTGTTTGCTGAAATTGTATTGCTGCTGCTGTGGGTTAGGTGAACAGTCAACAAATACTCTAATGCAAGGCTAGAGCAGGCACCTGTGGGAGACCAGAGTCTAGTCTAGAAAACCAGACACCTTGTACTTGGATTCTAGATATGGAAAAATATTATAATTGTCTTGGTATGGGAGTAAATTATTGGAGGTTTGTCTTGAATTTTATCTCCCTTGCTACAGAAGGGAAAACAAATCTGGAAGGTTAAATAGCTGCTTCACTTCCCTAACTTCCCCTTCTACCTCTAACTAGCAGATGTTGCTTTTGCTAAGCCAGTCAAAGTGAGCAAGTTTTTGAAGACCTTGAAATTAAACATGCCTGTAGCAGTTTGCACGTAGCACTCAGGCAGCATTCAGAGCTGATGCCCGTTATCTTGTTTTCAAATTCCTTTAAGTTTTAGCAGAAGTGTTTGGTTATGCCTCAGGCCAAATTAGGTCAAAATTGTACTGACTGAGCAGAGTTAGTGCCACAGATCTGTATGACTTGCCACCAGTCTCGTCTCAGACTTATTAGTCTTGCATTTCAGATACTCCTAAATAAATAGCAGGCATCATACATGCAACACTAGAGCTTGGAGGCTTTGGGGTTCAGTTGCCTGCAGCCAAAGGTCATAGGAGCAAATCAAAGAGGAAGCTCAAGAGCAACTCCCCAGTGCCATAAAGTATATAACCATGATGCTTGCAGTAGCAGAATATGGTAGACCAGGAATAGGCAACCCCTGGCATGTGTGTCATTTAGTGGCAGAGTTTTTGTTTGTTAAACAATTTCCTCATAACTTTAAGTTGCTGATTTAGAGCTGCCACAGGTGCAAGCACCAGGAAAAGCCAGGCAGGGATACAGTTTGTTCTGCTGAGCCTAACCTTTTAACCTTTGCCCCCAGGCTGTACCCAGCCTGTGGAAATGGGGGGCAGGGGTAGGAGCTGCTAAGGGGGCTCAGGCAGGTGGATGCCCTGTCATGGGATGGCATCAAGCCCTGGGCCAGGTGCTCAGGGCAGGGTCTGGGCAGTGCAGGGAGAAGCAAGCATGGGGGAAGGCACCAGAGGCAGGCTGGCCTATTGGGAAGAGTAACTGGGTGGGAAGCAGGGCTGCCCCTGAGCTCCCCAGGCTCGAGCCACAGCATGTGGGAGTACCTAGTCTGCACAGCTCCACAGGGATGGGGTGCAGCCACTCTGCCCACAAGGGGATGCTGTCTGGCCAGCATGGGACACGGGTCAGGTCTCCCAGGTCTCCCCCATTGTTTTTTTTAAACAATGAAATCCTGCCTTCTCTTTGGAGTTTACATGTTAAGCTCTACCACCTTCCCTCCCACCACCACTGTCTCTTGCCATCGTCCCTAAACACCAGCATCTGGATGGTATCACACTTTCACCCTACCTTTCTTAACCAAAATCCAGACCCCATCTGATTTATTTATTAGCAAGCCCAACCACCATAAGGTACCCTGTCTTCATAAGCATTTATAATTCTGCTCCCACAGCAATCTGCACTCTTGCAGGCATAAAATATTGGTGCCTGCTGCTGCTAAGGTTGGCTCCATCCCTCTCCACCTTCTGCAAGACCGCATGCTCTGGACATTTTATACAAGTAATATTCACAGCCACAGTCCAGTACAGAATTTTAAGTTTACCATCCATTTGGCTTAGCCTTTCTCTGCTCTGCTACTTGATGCTGGAGACATTGTGCCCTCTAGCCACATCCCCATCATCACTGCCGAGTGCCTGATGGCTTGTGCACTAAAGAAAACCTGGAAGTCTCCTTCCCTACCACTGCTTTTGCCTGTAGCATCCCTCCCCATCCACATCTGTTCCCACCGCTCCCTGCTATGCCCAGACTGAATGACAGCTGTGCTCAGTTGATTAGAATTTGGAACCAATTTGACTCAAGATGTGACATTTCAAAATAAGGCTTGTTGGACCTGGGGCTTGCACATAGGATGCCTGCCATGGATTTGGGGAAATATCCCAAATCCCAGACTGAGTCTGGGAGGGAGGATACTTTTCTGGTGGTAAAGCCACATAGATTTGTATAACTATAATTGAGCTCTGCTTAGCTGAACTTTGGACCTTGCCTAATTGGATCTGAAAGTGATTTGGCCCTTGAAACAAAATATTAAAAAAAAAACACATAGTCAGTGTTGGCTGCTTTTAATTAGCTATGTAGTTGGTTTCCATTACCAAGCACATACTCATTTTGGCAGCAGTTTATGATAGGCAATATATGTAGTGAAATTTCCTTGTATGTGAATATATGATGAGGGATTTTTCCCTCCATGCTAAGGGAAAAATGTTGTCTTAGAATTGTGCAGCACACTACCATATTTACTCAATGTGATAACAAGTGGAGGTAGGTGAGCTACAGCTTATCACAGTACTATCTTAGAAGGCAATGCAGTCAGCAACTTGAAATTAGGAAGATTTCCTTTCCAGGCCCAGGGTTTTTTGGTTTTTTTTTCCTCTTAGAACTACTTTGCATTTTCATAGAGAGAAGAGAATACAGTGGATATAAAACCTTCATGTTCCTGCAAGGCACCAGTGTGCTGCAGCACCCTAGGGTGCCATGTAATGCTAGTGTTGTAGTAGGTGTGCAAACATGATTCATAAGACAATTTTTTTAAATTTCTGGGTTTGTCAGTGTTAAATACTCTGGCCTGGCATGGTTTTTGATTTCCTCACACTAAAAGAATTGCTCTATTCTTTTTCTATAGTCAAAAAATTGAGCAAACACCAACTGGCATTTTCTGAGGGGTGCCTTGAATCTCAGAAAGTTAAGAACTGCTGGTCAAATCTGCATGTGGCTTCATTAGGAAAACACTACCTTAGTAGAAGCTGACTTATGACTGAGGCACAAATCTATGTCTAACTGTGTGTGTTTTGTATGTTTCCAAACTCAGTAGGAATTTGAGACCTAGGCACTCCACTTTACAGGGTACTGGAAATCTCTGAAAGATTATGCTATTGCATTGAAGGAAGTTTTTCTCCTAAAAGAGGAGAATGTATAAAGGACTAGACATGGGCTCAGTTCTGCAGGCAGATCTGCACTGCTGAAGTGAAGTTAATGAAGGAGAAGGCATAGTGACCCTTGGAGTCGCTCCCTGGCAGAACAGCCACAAGAAGAGAAGAATCCCAGAGCCTGCATGGCTCAGAACAAGGGGGTCTGTGGAACTGGACAGCTCTAGTAGTCCTTGAAAGTGGGATGTATACCTGCAGTATTGCCAAACCCACAGTACCAAAATCATAAGATGAACCCTTAAAAAAACCCCAAACAAATGAGATTGGCATGTAGATCACAAGATGGTATTTTTTTTAATTGTGTATGGGGGAAGGGGGTGTTTGTGAAGGTGTGGGGGGCTGTGGATGTATGTGTGGGGTTAGGAACTTGAGAAGGAAGGGTCCCCACACACCCTGGTAGGATGCAGTGTGATAGGGGTCAAGAGAGGGGCAGCAGCAGAGCTGGGTGGGCTGTGGCTTAGGAGTTGAGGAGTGGACAGAGACATGCACAGACAGCACCTAGCTGGTAAGTGGAGGGAAAGTGGGGTGGCAGGGAGATCAGCAGTGAGGGAGGAGTAGGGCAGGGGTGCATGGGGCCCTGGGGCCAGGGCAGGTTACCCAGAAGTGTTTGTGTGAGGGGAGTAGGGCACAGCTCCCTGCAGCAGTGCAGGGGGAGGCATGGGGGCATGTCCTTTGTGGGGCAAAGGTAGGCTAGGGCTCTATGCCCTGCTACCTTTGCCCTGTGAGCTCAGTCATGAAACCCCAGTGTGCCTCCTGGCCTCCTGCTACTGGGCAGGCAGAGGGAGTACCGCATAGCCAGTGAGCCCTGTGTCTCCTACCCACCTGGCAGGCAGCAATGGCATTGCCCCAGGAGCTCAGCTGCATAAGATAGGAGGGTGCAGAGCCTGAGCAGGAAGCCCCCCTCATGCCCCCATTCCTCCCCCTGGGGCTGTGCAATGCTGTGGGTAGCTAAAACCCTTCCCCACACCTCTGGACAACCTGCCCCAGCTCTGGGGCTCTTTTTCCTCAGCTACTGCTCTGGCCCTGCACCCCCCCTTGCTTATCAGCTGCAAAAAGCCAGAGATCTGAGGGTTGGATCAGGAAATTGCAAGTAGGAGTTATTTTGACTTTGAAATCCTGAGTCTCACAATATTTTTGTGATAGTTGGTATTACTGTACCTGGGACTGCAGTTGGTGGTGACATAGCTAATGACCCACAACTGATGGATATCACTAGCTCCCAGGCCCTATCAGAATTAGGATGCAAATAACTTTACTGCCACCACTACCCCGCAGGCAAGGAAGATCAATTGAATTATACACATCTTCTCTGAAGCCTAGGAACTCCAACAGTTCAATAAGAATATTTATTGGGGCCGTCTATGTGGTGGAAGTTCATGTCACTGCCTCATACTTAAGTTTTACAGGCAAGGCAGGGTATAACTGGAGCTCTTAGTTCTTGGATTGTTCACATATTAGCACTTCAAAGTGGTTTAAAGCATTCATTATACAGCTCAAAGTTATGCCACTCCGGAGCAGGATTATCTCTGATCCCTACAACCCAGCTCCTGTTCTATTAAGGTTTGGCCACTTCCCACAGATGTGCTGCTTAAGCTGGATATCCTCCAGTATCCCAGGATGCAATGCTTCAAAGTCTACCAAACTTGGGAACTCAGCAGGGAATTTTGAATAGGGGTAAAGGTATTTAATTCCCATAAGGTCACTATTAACTGGCAGTGAGAATCAAACACTTAACTGTCATTGACAACAACAGAAATTGGGCAAGATGTGCCTATTATCCCTTGGATTTTTTTTTTTTTTTTCAAGCAATGACTCTTGGCAAATAAATTCTAGATTTCAGTACAAAACTTTATTAAAAAGAGTGAATCTGACACCTTTCAAATGCTGTCCTACAACAATTAAGAACCCCCCCCCTCTACCTTTCTACAAGAATCTTGATCTTGTTAACCTGAGTCACTATAAATATAAGCAGAAATGGACTTTAAACTGACAGACTGAACAAAGCATAGTTATACCAGTCTTTGTAGTAGTTTAGTTGTGGGAATAAAACATTATCTAGGTTGCTATAATAATGATTTAAATTATGATTTTCAAATATATTAAAAGCTCAGTATTCACAATTATTACATGATATTGCTTAATCTAAGTTTGATGCTGTAAGTGCATTCTTTGGATTGCACTGGGAAAGTAGTAATGCCTCCATCATGTTCCCAAATGTCTTCTAACAGGATCTGGTGTACATTAATGCGTCTTTCTTGCTCGAAGTTTTTCCAGTGTTTTCTACAAATAAGGGCAAAGTGTGTAAGTATCATCAGATGGTGGTTAGGTTTGAAGTAGTTGGGTGAAGTTGTGGAGGGATAACATGCATAGAAGGAAGGCCATGGGTTAAAACCACTTCATTATACTATGCCCGTTGTGGAGTATGGAACAAAAAAAAGCATTTAGTTAAACTTGGTTTATGTCAGAAGTCCTCATTTGACTTTAATCCTCAAAGGAATTTTCTATAGGAATGTGCATCTAAATGAAGGGAAATAGTGGCTTGACAGGAAGTCATTAATACACTGCCTGCTTGCCTTGGGAGTCAGCAGAGAAGGAGTCTTGGGTTAAATACCTCAGTTGTAGAAGGAGCTGTCAAAGGGTATGTCTACACATTCATTAATGTGCTATTAATTATGGCACATTAAGTTTAGTACCTGTAATGACGTGTACTCACTTAATGTAATCAGCATGACTGCACATTAGCACAAAGGTTTGTCTGTGAAGTCAATGCACTGTAAATTTATTCTATTGCGCATTAACATGGGTTCTTTCTGCTGTGCTAATATGCAGTGGAATTTGTCTTTTGCACACTAAGTACCTAGTGTAGATATGCCCATGATGTCCTCAGGAGCCTGAGGGTTGCTTACCTGCTCCCCTAGGCTGCCAGGCATCCAAATATGTGGTATAGGAGATGCTGTGTATGTCTACACCAGACATTTACTGTACAGTTGAGTAGTTAGCTGCACAATAAATGTCTCAGCATCTACATGTGCACGCCTATTAGGCTGGAATAAACTAACTTATTCTGCAGCAGGATAGTACTTGTAAATACAAACACTATCCTGCTGTGGAATAAAAAAAACCCAAAAAAACCTCTGCAGCATCACATGTGTAGATGCTGAAGAAGCTGACTGGGGCATGAAAATACTAGTGTGGGGGCTGCCTGCTGACTAGCCCCACACTAAAGGACCCTTGTGCCCCATGCACTGCAGCACACTGAGCCAGGTCTAAACAGCCCTGGGCTGGCAGGCTAACACTCTGCTAGCCAGGGCTGGTCTGACTCTATTCATACACAGTACAGTGAGTAAACTCTGGAGCTTATTGCTCTGGAGTTAACTGTTCCTGGGCACATGTTCAAATATGCAGTACCTTCTGGAGCAATACATTCCAGCATTTATTCATGTACCTTAATTGCTTGTGTAAATGTGCCCACTGATTACCTTCATGGGTATTATTCAACAAGTTGGGAGGGGAAGCAATACCTCTCCCTTCAGTTAGCCATATGGTACAGATTCCTGGTGAGCAGAGATCCCAGAAGCTGGCTATATGGCTCCTCATGCTTTAATGTGGAGCTAGCCTGTGAAGTGTGGTAAGAACAGAGAAATCCTTTTCTGCCTTTCAAGCTCTGAGCCTCTCTCTTTCTCTTAGCAAGTGTTCATGGCTGATAAGGCTCAATGTCTGCTCTACTGCTGCTTGAAATCATAGTTTCACAGTTGTTAAGGGCTGGAAGGGACCATTGGTCCAGATCATTGGGTTCAGCACCCCTGCACGTGGGCATGAAAGACTGCTGGGATCAAATGATCCCAGCAAGATGGACATCAAGGCATTTTTTGAAGATCACCAGGGTGGATGACTGTACCACTTCTGAAGCAAGCCTGTTCCAAACTCTCAGCACTTGGCTTATAAATAAGTTTTTCCTAATGTCTAGCTTGAAGTGATCTTCAATCAGTTTGTGCCCATTATTTCTTGTCCTCCCCTAGGGGGCCTTGGTGAATAGATGCTCCCCCAAGCCCTGATGTACACCTGTAATATACTTGTAGGCTACAACCAAGTCCTCCTGAGTCTTCTCTTCCACCGGCTGAACAATCCCAAGTCCCTCAGCCTCTCCTCATGTCTTGGTCTCCAGGCCTCTAATTATGCATGTGGTCTTCCTCTGGACTCTCTTGAGCTTTTCCCGTTACCTCTCAGCTCTGTGTTCTTGGAGAACCCAGGTACAGGCTGCAGCCTGGCTGACCCAAAGAATTCCTGCCCCCCTAGATTGAGCACTTTACATTTTTCTGTATTAAACTGGTCCCTTTCCATAGCCAAGGACAGGGTCTTGGTCTGAAAGCCAAAACAGGCACAGTTCTCATTTACACTCAGTTCACTACAATGGGACTTGGGGCTTCAAGACAGGCTTCCCTCTATGCATGTTGATTGAGGGAGGATGGTGAGTCTGACCCAGTGTTGTAAGAGCCTTCATGTAGAAGAAAAGCTCCAAACATTCCTAAAATATTCCTAGTACTCTCCAATAGGAACAACCCTGAGCCTATGCCCCCCATGCTTGCCCAACAAACCTGGAAATAGTGATGAAATCACTCTCTCTGGGTGGTGCAGCTCAGAGCTGGTCTCAAGCACACAACAGACAAGTCTGGAGATTAGCTACAGTGGACACCCCCAGAGCAACTTCACTGAGTGAGAGCAGCTCTTCCCAAAAGCACCAGAGGGGAGGAAGGGAAGCCAAAAGGTTGCACTCTTGATTTGATCTCACCTTTTCCCAGGGATTCTTTGCTGCCTTGTAAGGGGGAAACTTGCTGTTGGGGACAAGGGATCCAAAGTTTTGTAAGACTTATCCCTCAACACCACATTCTAGTCTATCCCAGTTCTTGCCTGTTCCACGCTTAGTAGAGGAAGCACCTTCCTGTCTGCAGTCTGGCCCCAGAGGAGGGATGGGAGCTCTGACAGCTCAGGAGCAGCAGTCTCTCTAGCCTCCTCCAGAGCTCAAGCCAGCTCTAAACAATGACTGGTAACTCCTGTGGCCCTAAGGTGGTGCATGGCTAGAATCTCTGGACACTTTAGCTGCAGCAGTTTAATCTTCCTAGCAAATGTAAAACAATTTTTCTGCTGCCTGTAGCCTAGCCAAATTTGACTGAATTTTACCTAGGTGGCAACAAATGCAACAGTCTCTGATGCAAAGATTACTCTCTGCCTGATTTTGAGACTGTACTCCTATTTCCTGGGGGCACTATAAGATCTCAATGGTTAGTGGAACTTAAGACATTTCCCCTTGCTGCATTCTGAGAAGTGACTCAGTTCTTCTGGCACATACTTAAAATAAAGAATTAAATAAATAATCAGCCTGAGGCAGACACACTGCAGAGGCAGTTTCCAAGCTAAGTTACTATTTTTAAACATACAATAAGTCTTATAATAAAAAATGCCAGGCAAATGTAAGTGGTACTATCATCTCCCATTCAAAAGGTGTGAGAAGGGAGGAAGAACACACAGTCCCAATGGGAAAGGCATGGCTGGCGGGGACCGAAAGCTACCACAAGCTGGTGCTGGAATGTCATTTCCACAAGAAAGGCTTCCCTATCTCCCCAGTCTCAATCAGATATGCACATTACATACACTATAACCTGCACTGAACTATCTGTGAAATTATCAGACCTGCCCAGAGCAATACACACACAAATAAGGAAATGCTGTTCTGGGAAGAACACAATGCTACACAACATGTAATTACCTTTTGAAACTCTTTAGCTTTCTCTCTGTTTCTAGCGTAGGCTTCTTGCCTTGTTTTTTCTTCCTTTCTGATTTTCACTTCCGTTAATTGGTTATAAAGCCTGCCAAACAGTGAAGCGATACGTGCATCTCATCAAAAGAGTCTCAACTTACATTTTAACATTAACTACACAGGCTCAATTAACTCAACATTACTAAGAATGCATTTAAGCTTGATTCTTCAGTCTGTTAGTATTCATGCCAAAAATTCCTTTTCATTACATGTAAAAACTTGTTATGCAGTTTTGAAGTTACTCTTTTAATGTATTATTTTGGCATTACAAAAAGCATGCGTCAAGCTCAATTGACATAAGGAGGACAATGATATAGGTCAAATCAATGAGATGGCCCTGGCCACAGCTTAAAACCTTGGTTTCAGGCCAGAGCACTTTCCTCACCAGACAGACATTTCTCCTCTCTCTAACCTTTGCCTTTACTGGCATGCTCCAAATCTTTATCCTAGATTATGCTCCCCCACTGCAGCAAGTGAAAAGAGGTCCTCCAACATTTGCTCCCCCTCCTACCAAGCTCTTAAGCTTCTTCTCCTTCCTGTTTATATATTTTTGACCCCACAGGCACTCATCCATCAGCTGAGCAGGTGCCAGCCAGAGTAAGAACCAAAAGTTCTATGTATTCCTCATCTCTTAACAACACAACCTCAGAGCTGGGTCTCTGTACAGACTTTTTCTAAGTGCATTCAACTTTGGCAGGATTCTCAGATGTGGGGATTGTAAGATGAAGGAGTGCAGTGTATGACCATTACATTCACAACAGAAAGGTTAGTGTCGTTTATATGTAGTTTGCATCTAAGGGGCTGAAATAAATGAGAAACTGGAAAACTGCTAAAATTAAGAGTCCACATCACTACCATGGGTATTATTAACTTGCTTCAGAAGCAGAAGTAGCTTAGTCAAACTCTCCAGACTGTACTCACCCAATACAATGCACTGGTAAGTGCATAGCCTTGGGACTAGAAAAAGGCTACATACCTATCTGAACTCAATATAAGCAATACTTATTACTAAAACAGAAGACTACGAGAAACATTTATTACGGCTCATTACGTCCTTTTGGGCAGGGCTTTATAACTATCAGTGGCCTTGAAATTTGACAGACTTCAGTCAGTTTTACAAATTGTGCCCATAAAAATAGAATATCAGTAGACAGTGGGGTTAAGCATTCCTACACACTCAAGCTGCTTATTCATTTGACAGACGTGCACATAACCAATTTTTTTTATGATATCAATAGCAGAAAACATATTGGAATCGGCACTGTGTTATTCAAACTTACATGCTTATCCAGTATGTACGTGAGTGGAATACACTATACCTTGAAGTGCGCTGGTATATTTCTGTTTCTGCAGACTTCCTGTCCTCTGGAGAGCAGACTTTCACTTCCCCAACTTTCTTCAACTGACCGACAGCTGCATCTTTGTTTTAAGCAAGCAGATTTTTAATATAAATTTAACCATTAGGATAACTTCATAAGTAGGGCACAGATAATATAGAAAGGAAACTGAAAATATATCTATAAAATTGGCAATATAAAATATCCATAAAATCTATAAAGTCTACGTCTTTTACAAATTGAGTACACACTGATCAACAAGAGACAGATGAATGAAACTGAGCCTGAGAAGATAGATCACAGATGGTTTGAAACAAAAGCAACAGCAAAACTAAGTTGTAATGTTTGTAATGTTTTCTGGTTAGAAAAAAAATCTCTTGGAGGGAGACAAGCAATCAGAATGGACACCATGGGACAGACATTTTGAGACTGTTCCCTAACTCTCAGAGAGATTTTTTTTAGGGTCATCTTTTCATTATAGAGAAAATGACGCATTTGTGAGTCGACAATTAAGTAAATAAAATAGGGAATCCATTTTTTTTTACTATTTCCAAATGAAATTTTTACCAGAGGCTGGAGAATGCTCGTTCAACATGTGAAATCTTTCAGTCTTGTTCCTCTGAAACAGCTTAGCTTGTGGCTTTTTACTTTCTCTATTTTTAATTTCTTGAATTCTCTCAGAGGACTTATGAATGAAGTTTTTCTTTTTTTTTAAAAATGCTTCTTGTAAACTTGCTGGTGTAGAAGTAAACTCCAGTAGCATCACTAAAAAAAAGAAGGTCTGTTTCAGCATAACTGTCTGCAGCCAGGAAAATAATCAACTCTAAAATTTTGGAGCTTCACAGTTTTCATAAGTTATGCCAGGTACAATTCAGTGGGCTTCGGAAATTTTACAAAAAATGAACAATTTGGAGTCATGATTCCTATAATAATCATAAGCTCCACTACATGCATATAGCATTTCATATTAATGATGTGTGATAACATTTTAATTCATTATCATGCATTATAAACACAGGTTTAAATTAGAAATACTTTCCAACTACAGACAAGATTTGTTGCACATGTTTGTTATCTAATTAAATGGGTTGACTATGTAATGAAAAAGATAAGCGTCTTACAGAGACTGAAGTGAGGTCCTTTGTTGCATTGCTGATATACCAATTCCCTAATTGTCAGAGGAACAGGGGTATACTCTTTAGTGTTTATTTTAAATTGTGCCCTAAACTGCAGTCTGTACTCATCCCTCAGAACAGATGAAATGAGATCCTCTATTGAAGTTGTTTAGTGACTTGTATTAAGGTAAAAGAGGACCAAGAAGAATTTTAATGCTGCAAACTACACAATGACTCAAAAGGCACTGACATGCAGCATGACAGAGCAAGTGTTTTGTTTTCCAATTAAATAAGTCAACTATGTAATGAAAAGGATTTAGTATCTCATAGAGACTAAAGTGAGCCTTCTAGGCCAACAAGATTGAAAAGGACATTTTAATAGGATCTTTACACATTGCTGTGGTGTATGTTGATCCTGGACCATATGTAGTATAATGCAATAATGAGCTGTACTTTACCAATATTTCACTTTAATATTTAGGAAATTCTCATTTCAGCTCTAATTAGATTATAAAGAACTACCTCCAGACTGATGTAATAGAGATTGATCTTCACGAGATCTCTTCGTTACTGCAGAACAGTCAGGTTGCGTGAAAATGGAACAATTTGCTTTTGGCTCTAACGGGAAAAAATCTCTCTTCTATTGGAAAGAAAAGAAAAATTGGTATACTATTCTTAAAATATCAAATTTTAGTAAAATAATACTAGATACTAAATAATTAGTATAACTATAACAAACAAATAACTATTTGTTCATACTACTAATGTTATACTGTATGAACAAAACAGAGCTCTATCACCATTCATGCAGATGTAAGAAAAAAAATAGTTAGCATAAAGCAGCAAGGAATTCACATGGTTGGCATTAAAAACTATTATTTACAAGTTGCTAAAAAACACCCTTCAAAAACCAGATAGTGGGCACATCTATGCATGCAATTAATTTGAAGCAATGAACTCCAGCACATTTTGCCAGAGTTCATTGTTCCCAGGTACTGTGTTGGAATGTGCATCTGGGACCGCAGCACATGGAGCCACATTTGGGCAGCCCTGACTGGCATGGGGCTGGTGGTGGCGGGTCAGCTTGCTAGCCCAGGGCTACTCCCACCCAGCTCAACATGCTGAGGACAGGCTGGCTAGGGCACAAGTGTCACAGGTAGTGGAAGGCTGGGGCCAGTGGGGCTTAGCCCCCCCAAACGTGGCTTCAGTACTTCAGTGCCACCGCCGCACCCCACCACTGCAGCGCCGCGCTCAGCACCACTGCCATGCATCAGCCCTGCACTGCCCCCGCAGCCCACCCTGCATCACCAAATAACATCGTTTCCTACCACTGCTGACAAGAGTGCTACAGTGCAGGGCTAGCCAGCAGGCAGCTTCCACATGGAAGCACCCTCATGCCTGAGCCAGCTGAGGCAGCATCTACATGTGTTGCTGCGCACTTAAAACTTGGTTGCACAGTAGGACTTGTATTTCTAAGTACTAACCTCTGGCAGAGTTTATTAATAGGGGCACAGGTGGAGATGCTGAAATGTTTACTGTGGAGCTAATTAGTCAGCTCTGCAGTACACATCTCATGTAGATGCATACTGTTACCAGTAAAACCCCATTTTACCACTAAGTTCAGACTTTTCATTCTTGCTTTCACACTGTTCTGTTCCCATCTATATCTACTCTTTTTTCTTTTATTCTATTCCTGCTTTCCCCATTCATACTTGTACTGCTATGTCTCTTCCTTCTACTCACACCACCTCTGTCTTGCATACAAAAAATTTTATTCCTCAGTGCTGCCCCATTATTTACAACCACATCTGAAAGTTCATTTCTCAATCACTGCCAGGTTCTAATTACTTCTAAAAATCCATGTTCAAGTCCTTCAGGCTCCATCTCCAACACTTCACAACCAAGTTGCTAACTCAACTAGTAGTCTAATGGACTGTACCTTGGAGCCAGAATATTGGATTGCTTTGCGAGCATCTTCCCAGCTAGCTACACATATGCTATCTACACTGACTTGAGGAAAGGTATCTTTGAATAACCATCCAAAATGGTTAAATCCTAAATATTATCTGAACAGTTTAGGATTGTTTGGGTTAGCCTGGAGAACACCTGAATACAAAGGGAAGAAACTAGGTCAATGAAAATGTGATCAAGGGGGATCATTAGAAAATTAGCAGTCCTCACACATGGAATTAATTTTTTGTGACCCAATCTTCAGCTCTATCATTAGCATCCTCATTAATGCATCTTAAACTGTTTGAACTGGAGGAAACTATATTTGTCGTATGCTTTAAAGTCAGTGGTGCTCAACCTCTGGTCCGTGATGCCATGTCATCTGGCCTGTGGCATCTGGAAATATAGTGGCTGGGGAGCAGAGACAGCATTAATTGCCACTACCCTAATGACAAATTTTCCCACAGGGGCTGGATAACATGCCCTGTGTACTAGATCAGTGGTTCTCAACCTTTTTTGTACCAGGACCCAAATGTAAACATGGATGGCCAGTCCCAACCCAATAAATAGTTTAAGCAGAAAACAGCCCCCTGGCCCTACTGGTGTCCCTCACTCCCAACCCACAGTTCACCACCCCTCCCCATCCCTGCTACTGCCTCATTCCTGATTCACTCCCCGCTAGCCCCAACTCCTGAGTGTGTGGGGCAGGAGGGACACACGCCCTCCCCAAATCTGTGCCCACAGTGGACACAGATGTGAAGCCTGGCTGGATTGGCAGAGCAGGAGCTGCCTCCATGGTCCAGTGGGTGGGACCAGGTGTGGGAGGGAAGAGCAGTGGCAAGACTTGTTGCTGCTGCTGCCAGGACCCCCGTGCCATCCACACTTACAAGAACATGATGGGGGGCAGGGCTGTGCTGTCCTTACTTCCTCCTGCTGCCAGCTGCTCATGTGCCAGGCCACAGTTCTATTCTGCTGCCATAACCCAGCTGCTGCTGGCGCTCCCCCAAGGCCACCTGCACTGCCTCCTACCCCATCTCCCCTCCAGGGTAGAGTCTGCCAGCCTACAAGGGGAAATTCACCACTTCCCATGTTTTTTCCTTCAAAGGAAATGATCCATGTTTTTCCACAGGAAACAGAAAATCCAGACCCCTGTTTATTAGTATGCACAGCATTAACACATGATGAAATACAAGAAGCATCTATTTTTTAAAAAATGTATGCAAAATACGATCCATTTTTAAAGTTAATTTGCAACCCTTTCATATATTCTTGCAACCCACTTTTGGGTTGCAATCCACAGGTTGAGAAATGCTGTACTAGATCACACCAGTGTCTAGGGCTGCTCCATAGTCAGATCCAGGTGTGCAGAGCCAGGCAGCATACTGCATCACACCTGCAGACTGACCCCATGCCACTCAATCAGCACACAGGACCAGAAAAAATGTTTGGTTTTTATCTACTGTCTATATATTCTATAGAGCCATAATTTAATACTTGTTATATAACACATCTTATATGGTTTTATTTTAAAGAAATAAATCCTTATCTGACTAAAGCAATGAGCCAACATGATGGTAGATAATCAAGATTCACCTCAGAACAACTTTTGAACTCAGACTGATCAGCACATGCTGGGGTACTGATTTCATTTTCTCTTTTTTCCTCTTGGCCAATGGAATCTATGTCTGATTCTGCAACAGTGGTATCATTTGAGCTTAGTAGAGTGAGTTCAGGTTCTTCCATAATACCGTGCCCTGACTCTGTCTCCTGTAAGATAAATTGCACAAGACAACATCAGTGTAAAAATCAATATTTCTAGCAAAAGCAACATTTGTAAGCCTGTCAGAAAGGCAAAAGGCTGTTCAACATATAAATAAGAAGAAAAAACTGCCCCAAGGCAGTGAAGGAAATACCAAAGGCAAAATGCTCTTTCTACATTTACTGATGTATACAGAAGGTCTCCTAAGGACCTCAGTTCAACTTAAATATTTTATTTGCCAGTATATAAAAGCCTCCCTCCTCACTCAGAATTGGAATCTAAACCACAACCTGAAATATAGTTCTTGGCTAACAAAAGCAGCTTTTATTTGTTCAGAAAAGGTATTTATTTTGATAAATTAGTTCCTTAGTATAATTGTTAACCTTTCCTAGAAAAACAAGCAAAAAAGAATTCCAAGATCTAATTGCATACTATATAATGAAGATTTATACTTATTACATAAAACACCCCCAAAACACTAAAATGCCATATTTTCTTGGCTATAGCACACCCTCAAATATAACATGCATCCTATTTTTGTAAGGACCCAAAAAAGAGGAAAAAAAAAAAAGGCAGGGCCTAATTCAGTACTTGTACGGGGACTGTGTGGCAGGGCAGGAGCTGCTGGAGCTATGTGCTTGGTTCAACTCGTCACACTAGCTTCAGGGGAGCATGCTAGCTCTGAAACCACATGTTAGGTGTGAGGCCATGCATTGAAGACCAACCCTGTGATAGCCCTGCAGCTGGGAAGAGGGGCTCACTATGGGTCCAGAAATTCGGCAGTGGGTGGGGAGGTGGGAAAAGGGAGGGAACAGAGGCATATTAAATTGCTGTGGCTCCCAGAGCCATGGCATTTAATGCTGCCACTGGCTCCATGCCTACCCCCAACTATTCCCAAAACCTTGAGGAACCCTTTTCCCTGCATATCATGCACACCCTAATTTATCCCACTTGGTTTTGGGGGCTGGAAGGAAGGTGCAGAATCTGTGAGAAAATACTGTAGCATGGAGTAATAGCCTTAAGTGTGAATGCAGTTAAAGTAAAATTTGTTTTGTGCAGCTTACCCAAACTGGCACCCAGGCTTGTGATGAGCAAGGGCCTGAACTTATTGTGAGCACTGAATGATGACTCTGTTTTTCATGCATTTCCAGTACAGGATCACTCTCTTGTACAGTAGCTTCCACAGGGATGGCTGAGATTTCTGAATAAGTTTCTCTAGACATACTGCAGGACATCTGTGCCTCTAAAAAGCCTTGCTCTTCCTCTGCTACATTTGTGTTGTGCTGTGAAGCCACATTCACCAGCGTATTAGCTTCCCTTGCAATAACTGGGGTTTTAGTAAGCTCCTGATATTCATCAGGTGTCACAGTATCAAAACACAAGGCTCCAAATTCCCCATCCTCTTTTAAAGAAAGCTCAGCCAATGGAGTTTTGTTTACTGCAATCTGTGTTGTATTTAGCTGGTCAAATGAACTATGTTCTTCCAGTGAACTTAGACTTTGACTTCGTAGGCTTTCCACAGAAGACTGGAAATTAATATTTTCAATGTTTCTCCTCAGATCCTCATATTGGTCTCCAACAAGTGAAATGCACCTCTCACTCTCTGCATTTTTTATTTCAGGATTTTGTTCAGAAGAGCTTTCAGGTACAATGCTAAGGTCTACTATTTTTTCAGCACTCTGACCATTCTCATTCAGAGTAGATTCCAATTGTAGTGGATGGAAAGATTCTTCAGAACCTGTTTAATAAATACAGACGCATTCAAGCAAACCAGTGTCTAGAAAGCAACTAATTTTACCTTCATATTAAATGCATAAGATAAGCCAGGCAGACAGGATGACATGGTTTTAAATACTGTAAATTCATTTAGACACAATCATCATATGAATTTATTACAGTATACTATTTCAGGAAGGCATCTGCATCTAAAAATAAAGGCTTAAAATATTCTCAGAAAACCATCTTTCTTTAAACTGGTGAAACTCAGCACAACTATACATGAGTCAGTGGGACTACACCATTTCATCAGCCCTAGGAAACAATGCTCAATGACAGAAATTTGAACTATTGTCATAAGCCTTCCCAACAGCGTCTCTGTAAAAGGAGCAAAAAAACCCACCATCATTGCTGGTGCAGTATATTATCTTCAGAATAGAATATATTCAAATCAGAACGGACTGTTCTTCCATATTAAAGTCAATTGTAACAGATAATAACTGTGATATGATTCTGTCTCAGTAAGGTCTACATATACAAAGTGAATCACAAGGTTTTCTTACAGGCTTGGAAGGTGAAAAAATATACCGATATCATTCTACTTTGAACTGGGAATATTTCAATACTAGAATATTTATCTGTAAACAGATGAGAGGGTTTTCTTTAGGAGGGGGAATCTTAGGGAGTTAATATTTTTAAAATTAGCAGGTATTGTACAAATCCACCTTTCTCTAAACAAGATAACTATATACTCCAGGCTCTCTAAATCCAAAACTCACTTTGTACAGACACCTATACATCAAACAATTTTCAAAATATTACTCCTAGAGCCAAATCCCATACTTCCTTATTCAGTAAAATAACAGATGTTTGCTTGTGTCAAAGAACATAGAAGTCCCACAGCAAACAATGGCTGTTACAAAACTGAAGTCTATAAGAATAAACTCAATCAGAAATGAAACACGATTTAAAACAAGACTGGATGAGGGGCCTCAAAACTGACCTACTCCGAAAGCAGTCCCTTCTACTAGTATTTAAATCCTTATACAATGGCCAGAATTACAGCAAATAACAAACCATGATACGTATAACTTTCAGCACAAAAATAATTGTTATTTTGGGGGATAGGGAACTTAAAGGGTTAATTTAAATTGTTAAATCTAAAACTAGGAGCTTATACTCTATCCTTAAATCATTCATAGAAACACAAGACTAGAAGGGATCTTGTGAGTCGATATCCTGTCTCCCTACTACTGCAGGCAACTATGCCATAGACTATTTTGTGTCTGAGGACTGAAAATTGCAAAATTCTAAATTGGGACCTCTGCAACACAGAAGCAGTGAGAGGAGCAAGACCAACTACTGTATTTACTGAAATATAAAATGAGGTTGCCTTCCCCCAATCAATATAGCACAGGTACTGACTTATTTTTGCTGGGAGGGAAGGGGCCTAAGATGATGGACATGTGGAAAGTGTTACGCATTTCAAGTGACAGCCCTCTTCCTGAGGGGGGCCAGGGCCCTTGGGCCCCCCCATGTACCTAGTACCTCTGCAACATAAGGAAAAAAGCCCCTCGTCTTCCATTCACATACAAGGAACCCTCACTAACATAAACTTTGTCTATTATTAAAGTACTGTCAAAAGGAACACATGCTCAGTAATAGGAACCAGATGAGAAGTTGATTAAATGTAACCAACAAGGAGCATGACTATAAAACACAGAGCCCGTATGGGGCAAACATACTCACGGGAACCCTTTATTTTTTTTGGGTGGCCCTTAAAAATAACAAAACAAAGCAAAACAAAACAGGCAGTTGCTCCCCAAGGAGGGAAGGGGCACCAGGTTTAGAGGTACTGCAATACCAGGCCAGCACTTGCAGAGGCTGGAACAAGCTCCACTCTCCCCTAGTGCCAAAAACGCTAATGGAATCTTAAATTAGGGATCTGTTACCTCGGCAGGGAACTGGTACCAGGAAAACCAGAGCCAGCCTGGACACCCTTCCCTTGGTGCCAAAATTCTCGATCTTAGCCAAAACGCTAAGATACTGATGGAAACCTTTTTTTTTGGTGGCCCTTAAAAACAAACAAACAGGGAGTTACTTCCCCAGGAGGAAATGAGCACCAGGCGTGGAGGCTCAAGAAAGTTCTTAACTCTTAATTAAGTTCCAAATTTCAACTGAGCAGAGCTCAGTCGTTCAAGTCTGTGTGGTACTACTACCAGCAAGTATCTGGAACTTAATTTAGAACTGATTTGGCCCTGGAACTGAAATTTAAAAAAAAAGTTGGTACTACATACAAATAAGCACTCAAGTGCTACTTAAAAGCATGTTTATGAAGTACCTCTGTTAAAAATGGCACCAATTTGCAAAACAAAGATAAAATGTATCACTTTTCAATTAACTAAGTTTAAGCTTATTATAAGGTTGGTGTTTTCAAATTTGTCCCTTACTTCCATGTGGTCTGCAAGAGCAGGGTCTTACAAAAAAGGAGAGGGTAAAGGGGGTGCAGGGGAAAGAACGTGGGGCAGGGAAGGGAGCAGAGAGCAAGGCGGCTGCCTGACCACCCAGATTTATTTTCCCTGCTGTATCAACGGGGAAGGGACAAAGTCAAAGCAAACCTCCAATAATTAGATTCTGTATCTAGAATATTATAAACACATTTATACATTTTTCATATACAGAATCTAATTATTCAAGGTTGTTTTATATCCAGGGTCATCTTATATTCAAGTAAATATGGTACTTTTACCTTGTTAGGTAAGTGTCTTTTACTTCGTTTTACTAGAAAATTGTCAAGCCTAAGATCAGATCACAAATGATTTGTGAATCTCATTCCTCAAATGCCTAACTCTTGCTGTTTATTTTACAGGGAACTTCAGCATCTACCTCCTCTGGTTTATGAATTCTACCCAGAAACTTGGCACCCACAAGTTAAGTGGTATGATGTATGGTGTCACCACATCAATTCCTTTGCAGATCCAAGCTTGATCTGTATGTCTCATTAAAACACTACTGGACATAGTACTGCTCTATGTTGCCTAATTGCTGGGGCTGGGTACAGTCAGGGTAGGAGAGAGTAGGAGAAACTTCTTTCTGTAGTTGCAGCCCTGCACTCAGCAGAGAGGCACAGACTGAGAGCTGCTCTAAGACCCTGCAGAGAAAAGGGTATATGTCACTAGTAGCCAGCAGCCTTACTACTAAACTTAGTGGATCAATCAATTTTAAAGTTTTATATTTAGATATTAACACCACTGCCACATTATTGTTCAGATAACAGTGCACATACCCAGAGTAATGTTTTCTTTAAGAGATTCCTCTGCTTGTAATGAAACCTTATTCAGTCCCTTCATTTCATGACAAGAACGTGGATTGTTATTTCTCATTTTCCGGCTTAAGGTTGTGGTTTCTAGAAATGTAGATGTGTCTTGACCTTCTGTTGAGAAACTTGAACTCTAGTGAGACACCAGCCCCCACAAAAACCCCACAATTAATATTCAAGTTCTTCAGGGTTTAATATTTTTAGAAATATGAAAACTGAACAAAAGCTTAAACAGTAATTTCTACTTTCCATGTCACATTTCTAGGTAAACTGTATTGCCAGTTCTACATATAATAAAGCTTGTCCCTATCTTTAAATGCCAGAAGATTAAAAAGTTTCCAATCTTAGATTACAACCCTATAAAAATTGTACACAAAAGTATTTCCTTCTTGGAAAAAAACACAACTCCATGTAATACCTTGCTACAGTCTTTGCTGTCTTGAGAAATTTTATATTGAGAAAGGGAAGATGAGAGATCCAAGTCAGGACTTTGTTCCAAAGGTTGAAAGAGCTGGCGATGGAAGTGAGGGAAATGCCTTTCCATATCTGACAAATCAAGTTCAACTGCTGGAGCTTAACAAAGATATTAAAAAAATGTAAATATGGCTCCCATACTCAGATGTAGCAAATTAGATCTTATTGAATGCACATTTACGAATACTTTTGCCCAGTTTAAAACCAAATCTTTACAACCTATGTTACTGACACTAATGTTGCCCCATCCATATACAAACACCCAAGAAACAGAATTGTGCTGAATCAGCTTTGAAACCTGTCCCAGGGCAGAACAACTTAAAACAAAAATGCTAAAGCTATAACTTAAGTAGCAACTCACATCCATGTTATTATTTTCATGAATTACTTTCATTATCATTATTTTCACGCATTGTATTTTGTTTCTAGGAAGCAGAGTACCATGTTTACTCAAATCTAACATGTCCCTGAATTTAAGATGACTTCCCAATAATTAGATTCTACACATGGAAAATGTATACATTTATTATAATTTTCCATAGTAAATCTAATTACTGGAGAATTGTCTTAAATTCATTCCCCACTACTGCAGGCAGTGAGGGGACAGGCAGTGGGGGAGGCAGCTGGTCAGGCACACAGTAGGGCAGGTGGTAGTAGGGGCAGTGAGAGGAGCAGTGGGGGACAGGTTGTAGGGAGGGTAGCCAGAGTGGAGGTAAGGGTGGTGTGCTGTTTGTCCCCTGATGCCTGCTCCCCTTCCCACCTGCCCCTCCTTGTGCCTGCTCCCCACAGCTTCACCCTCCTCTTCTCTTCTCCATACTACTTTTGCTCCCCTGCAGCCTCAGGTCCCTGCCCTCCCATTCCTTCCCCCTGAAGAGTCTCTACCCTCTACCGGCTGCGCCACTTACTTTTGCAGTCCCCACTGCAGCCTGGGGCACTGAGCATAGCTCCAGCCCAGCCCTATAACAGCAGTGTGGAGCTGGCTCTGCTGCTACAGGGCCAGGCTGGAACCATGTTCTAGGCTGCAGCCAGCAGGGAGTCTGCTGGCACCAGATCAAAGGTAAGGGGGAACGTGGCAGGGTGGGAGGAAAGGACAGTATAGGAGGGAGCCTGAGTGCAGTATGGGTGTGAGGCTGCAGGGGAGGAACAGCAAGGGTACATGAGGTGGCAAGAGGCAGGCAGTAGCTCAATTCTAAGAAGAGGGGCTTTCTTCCCCCATATTAAATGGGGGAAAAGAAACAGTCTTTTAATCAAGTAAATCTGATGTTTATAAAATATTTCTTGGTCCAAAAAAATAAATCAATGCCATGTCACCTGACTACAGGCTCAGCTTACAATATTCATTTTTACTATTAAGCATATTAATTTGTATTATTAGAGAACTAATAATGATCTGCCCCTGGCTGCCTGTCATGCAGCCCTCGATGACTTGCCAATACTCAGTAAGCGGTCCTCCACTCAAAATAATTGCCTGCCCCTGACCTACATTGTCTTCTATGGCTAGACTGCTTCTGGTACCTAATACTGCACTGAGTTATACAGTGCAGACATACCCTCAATTAAAAGGGAGAAGAATCTCATCTGGGACAGGAAATAAAGTGCCTGCAAGCTAGTTACTAATCTAGAACATAATAGGAGGTCAAATAAATATAGATTAAAGCATCTTCATATCAAACTTCTTCTCACTGTACAATTCTAAAATTTGGTACTAAGAAAGTCTTAAAAAATGTTCATTACCATGGAATGCTGCATTGTTTTCAGGTAACCAATTAAAATCTTTAGTATATTTGTCTATTATCCGCTGAACTGATCTTCTCTTAGAGACAAGGTTTTCTTCTGCAGGCAACTGAGATTCAGAAACTTCAGCGGAATCCCCTCGTCCCTGCTGAGCGGTAGACATGGGAGAAGCTGAAAAGTTCCAAGGGCTGTTCGCTGTTTCTCGCAAAATCCTATCCTCTGTGCTATTTGAAGACAAGCCTGGAAGATAAATCATATTTGACACACTGTGGGTACATCTACACGAGATATTTACTGCAGAGCAGACTAATTAGTTCTGCAGTAAAGTCTACATGTACTAATTAGCTCTGCCATGGATTACTACTTGTAAACACAGGTCCTATCCTATACCAGCATTATTTAGCGTGCAGCAATGAACATGCAGATGCTGATGGGTCTGGCTGGGGCATGAGGGGTGTTATAGTGTGGGGCTGCCCACCAGCTAGTCCTGCCCTGTGGCACCCTCATGCCCCAGCCAGCCCCTCCGCAGCATGCTGAGCTGGGTCAGAGCAGCCCTGGGCTGGCAGGCTGACACCCTAGACCCTCTGCTACCTGGGTATGTTCTGCTCTGGCTCAGCATGCCGTGTCCTAGGCGCACATGTAAATGTGACACTCAGGAGCAATAAATTTGTGTGATGTGCATCACATTAATTTCACACGTAGACATGCCCTGTTACAAGTAAAACACTTAAATGAACTTACTTGGAAAAGAAAACTTTTGTTTTACTAGCTGCCTTGAAACAACTTAAACTACATTTTTTTTTAAATATAAAATGACTTATTTTAAAAATCCCCCTTCTTCCCCACAATAAAACTTAGACTTCTGGAAATTGCCACCAAAATGGCAATACCCACCTACATAATGCTCCATGAAGCTTATTAACATTAAAGAATGTAGATAGTTAAGCCTTAGGAAATACTAAAACAGCAAAATTAGAACTGAGGCTGTTGGACTAGTTTGCACCATCTAGCCAGAGCTGGCCTTACAGTAGGGCAATATGGGTGACCACAAAAGCTGCTGTGGTCAGAAGCATGTCAAACATGCACATGCACACACACATGTAAACAGCCCATGATCACAGTAGCATTCTCCCTCTGCCTTAGCCTGGGCCAATCTCTGCCCTAGGTAGAAGGAGCACGCCCAGCCCAGCCTGCCTCTTTCTTGCCACTACCCAGAAGAAGCTGGGCTGGGCATGTGCAGGTATGGTGGTTCTTTGTCCAGTCCACTCACCTTTGTCCTGACTGCAGTAGTACCACTGACAAGGGGGTGGAGGGTGGCAGGCACCAAAATACAAGTTTGCCCAGGGTGCCATTTTCTCTGAGGCCATCTCTGTGTGTAGCTTAAGTACTTAGAGTGGCTCCCACTGCCACAGCATCATATTGTTTCAGTCTTTTCAGTGTATCCCTAAATACCCTTATTCACGTGGAGAAGAAATATTCCCCTTTATAGGAAATAAGGAAAGAATCTAAGGCTACGCCTGTACTGTCTCCATGACATGGAACTATTGCTGGGGACACAATCACAAAGTGTGAAAATACAGTTGGTGCCAGAGAACAGCTTCTTCCTGCTACTAAGCACACAACATGTTTAGGCATTTCTATTCTATCATCATATTGTATTTACTTGAATAGAATATGACCCTGATTCCCCCCAATAATTCAATTCTATATCTGGAAAACATATAAATTTGTTATAATTTTCCAGGTGTAGAATATAATTATTGGAAGTTTGTCTTGAATCTGTCCCTCTCCCACTGCTATAGCAGGGAAAATAAATCTGGGAGGGCCCTTTGCTCTCAGCTTCACCCAACCTTTTTCCCTTGGCAGCCCCTTCCCCCTCTTCTTACTGTCGGCTTTGGTTCTCCCTGATCACACGGAAGTAAAGAGCAAATCTGAAAACAGTAACATTGAAATTAAAAATGGCTGTAGCAATCTGCATATAGTACCCATATACTTAGTTTATCTAGAATTCCAACCCTAATTTTCTATGATTCTATGTTATTAAGGACTTGATTAGCATGTGCTGAAACTAGGTTATGGAAAGTAAGAAACCTCTGGGTTTGTAAGGGGTTGCTTTCACAGAGAGTGCCTGACTTTGGGCTACGTGAGCTGAAATACTAATGTCACTTGGACAAGGAAGAGCTTGGAGAAGAAGAGGTGGAGAAGAAGTGGAAGAAAAAGCACTGGACACACTTGTTTCACTGAATCAACAAAGAAGACTGATGGGAGAGAGAGTGTTTCAGGTGGTTACTAAGTGGTTTTTCATGGAGTTCTACATGAAGAAGAGTTCGGTAAGGGTATCTTTTTTGTGAGAAGATGATGTATGTTGTTGAAAGGCTTAATATATGTAGTTCCCATCAGCATATTTGCCCAATAAGGGGCCATATGTTCTATAGTCATGTTCAGTGTTGGCTCCATTTAATCAACTTCAAAGTTGGTTTCCATTGCTGAGCTTATGGTGTTTTTGGCAGTAGTTTAACTATAGACAATGTATTTAGTGAGATTTCCTTGCATGAGATTATAAAATGAGAGGCTTTTGTTCACATGCCATTTTGGGGGAAAAACGCTCTTGCATTTGAGTAAATAAGGTGATTTTTCAACTGATTTGGTAAATGTTAGACTGCAAACACCTGAGCCAGGAGTGTACTACTTTCTTGTATTTGTAAAACATCAGACAGACTTGTGCTTCATTGTGAAATGAATCATAGTAAAGAGAGATTGCTAATGAGCGCAAAATATCAGAATTAAAATGCTGAGTCTTAGAATCAGTTATTTACTAATAAGAAAAATGTTCACATTAAATCTAGATCATGAATGAACAGAAGAAATATGGAGGTTTCTGCCTTAAATGAGAATTTGCTAGAAAATTATGAATATGTGAAAGAAGAAAGAAACACACAAGTCCTGGTGAAAATAAACGTAGTATCAAAACAAATGTAGTATCAGACTTAACTGATTTGGGTCAAACTGGTTTATGAAACTTCCGTTCCAGACCTCTTCCTGGTTTAAGTTAAACCATAGTCTCCCAGCATACCAATGTGCTTTGCAGCCCTGCTCCAAAAAACCCTGCAGTCTGCTTCAGAGAGCAGGGCTGGTGCTGGCCCTGCCCTTTCCTTCCTAGCTAAAGCAGTGAGGGGTTTGTGGGGGGAAGGGCAGTAAGCCTTGCTGGGGATGTAGCGCAGTCTACAGTGGGAGTGAGGGAGGGGAAAGGGCCCTCCACCCTCTGGCGAACCCTGAATAGAGTCTGGGGCCAGGGAGGGGGGTTAAATACCCCTTCCTCCGATCAAGCTTATTGCTGGCTGCCACTGTGGACTACAAATCCCAGAGGTACCTGGAAGCAGGAAGAGGAAGTGATGAGCAGCCCTACAGAGTCCTGCTGCTGTGATTTTGGACTGCAAATCCCAGAGACCTTGGAGGCAGCAGGAAGAGGAAGTGAACATAGTCCATGCTGGCTCCATACCAGAGAGCTGTGCTCTAGTGACCCCCGCTTCTGGCCTGAGTCACTGCAGGCATGTGGCTGCATTTTCTGAATCAAAGGGAAATGTCTGTTCACTTCTGTTTCAATTTAATCTCTGCAGTTCAGCCTAATTTGCAAAGACTGAATCAATTCAGCCTCAGGCTTTTCGACTCTGTACTTAGCCTTGAAGTTTACAAATCACCATACCAAAACTTCAGGTTATTTCTGAAATGTACAAGAAATCATCTCTTCTCTACTGTAACTCAGTCTGCACAGATTAGCAACAAACTAAAAAGTTTTATAATTTATTTCTTTTGAATTTTTTTCAATTCTGCCAGCCTGAAAAGGTGAAGGATTGTAATGAGCTGCAGCTGCGACATGATTAACTTTAAGAGTAGCATTAGCCAAAATTAATCATAATAGCAGAAAAATCTTACTAGTTTTAGTTTAGTGGATTTGAATAAAACTATAATCAAGAACCATTCCATTACACTTTATGCTCTATTTTGCAAGAATATGCAAGCTCTGTTTAAAAAAAATATTTACCAGAGTTAGCAGGACTTATGTCCAACTTTTTGCTGGTTAAAAAGCTTCCAGTGGAAATTGTTGTTGAAGACAAATTGCATGTTGCCTCTTGTAGGCAAGCCTGTAAACTTAAACTGCTGGGCGGCGCTCCAGAAAGTGCTACCTAGGGTTAAAGAACATATGAAGCTAGTACTGTATGTTATAGTTAACTCAAACTAGTTAACACTTATTTTGAATAAAAGTAACTTTATTTTGAGCTCAGTTCAAGTGTAGAAGCCTTCATTATCTGAAATCAGGCAAAAAACAAGGCTCATCATTGCTCAGGACAACAGATCACTCAAAACTCCCACACATACACTCTCTCCAAGTCCCGCCCCACTGCCATACAGACACCCCCCCACATCCACACCCACACACAATTATGCTGCTTCCCTGAATACACAAACACTCAGTTATACTGCTTCCCAGAACTGTACACAGATCATAACACCATGTAGATCAGCTGATCTTTTGGTGCTCAGATTTGGCTTCTCTCATCACAGATCTACCTGAATAATAAAAGAGCAGATCTCAGAGGAAAAGGAGTACAGCATTTGAAAGCTCTTATGACTATTTTAAAAGTGACCAGCATGGGAAAACTAAGTTTTTTTTTCTTTAATGCTACATAAATGTGCCTTGAGAAAGTTTATGAAAATTATACATCTCTATATAGAGCTTGGGTTTAACCCTTAAGAGAAGAAATATGATGGTTCATCTTTTCTATTTTTGTTAGTGGATGCCACCGAAAAAGCTGGAGTGTTAGCTCTCAGTTTGACTGCAAAAGGACAAAAGTATTGTAGATTTTGAAGATTTCTTCCTCCTCTACAACATGCAAGTTAAAAAACTGTCAACAAAAAAGGAAGAAAGAAAAAGATGTAATCTGACTACAAAAACCTTAATTACTGAGGAATTTGTCAGACTGCTTGGACTTCATGTTTCTAAAGATTTCAGGAAAACCAAACCTGAATTTCTATTTAAAATGTGTGCATAAATCCAAACAACTAACAAAAAGTAAGGTAGAAAAACCTCTCATGCCTTGCAGGTCACTTTCAATTCATATTTCCAATTAGTACAAACAAACCTTAGAATATAGCATGTGTTTTTACTATGGTCTAGGATTATTTTAAAAAGCCTGATACATTATGACTGACCGTACAGTTGGGGCTAAAAAATAACCCAGAATCTGCAGCGATTCCCCTTCCACTGTTAGCAGAAAAAACTGATGAATCTTGAGGTATAACAGAATCCTGGGACTGGCCTGAAAATTACAAGAGTTAAAAGTTCAACATTACCACATTTTGAGCACTAGATGGCAACAATACCTTTTAGTTCTACTACTGCAAAGTAACTTGCAGACTTATGTTTCACTCTTCCTTATTACCTATAAAAGGCTCTCTCCTCCACTATGTTACTCTAAGAACAGCAATTTCCTTTGACACAGTGCAGCTCTCCATAACCAGCCTCTCTGACTTCAAATTGCCATGCTTGCTTTCTGTCTAGAAGAACACACCACCAAAAACTAAAGAAACCAGCAGAGGTGGTGCAGTTGCCATCCCTGGAGGCGTTCAAAAGGAGGCTGGACAAGCACCTTGTTGAGCTTGTTTAAACCCAATCACCTCTGGCATGTGGCAGGGTACCGGATGCTATCTTGTAGGTCCCTTCTGGTCCTTCTATTCTATGGAATAAATGTCACTTAGAAGGCTGAGTACTGGAAATTTATTGTTGGGTGTTGCAGAATGAACCATGGGTTTTTTAGCGTCAGTCCGCTTACTGAATACAAGTAACTTCTTTTGCCTAACATTACCCATTTACTGTACCCTGATTTAAGTTTTGGCTTCCAAAAGTGAATGGGAAGAACCAGAATTTGGCTTCCACATCTTTCCATAACAAAGTACAACAAATCAAATTGGTGCCTGAAAAAAAACCCAACCCAGAAACTAGCTTCAGACTTAAATTTGAAAAAGTTATTTTCAAAGCTGGCAGTGCCTTCAAAGTTTGTGTGAAGGTGGGACTCTGATAGATGAGCTCTATTTAAAACATTTTTGCTTGGACATTCTTTCTAGTAGTAATTTTCAAGTAAGAAAACTTGATTGTGTGCAGGAACTTAAGTATTTTCAAATCATGCCAGATAAGTGTGCAGTTTTGGGCTCCACATTTTAAAAAAGGATATGGAGAAATTAGAGAAGCCCCCCCACCCTCCATTGCTACATGCGTCAGGGTTTCCCTGGCCCCTCCTCAGAAGCATTGGGTGTTAGCTACAGCCAAAGATGGGGATTTTGACTAGAGCGTGCCAATGCTTCTGCTGGAGCTTAAAGACAGAGGTTCCTGGCTAGAGACAGTCTTGTCCCTCGACTCGGAGTCAGATCACCACATCTGGGGTCAGGAAAAACTTTTATCCCAGGGTCAGATTGGTTTTTTTTTGCCTTCCTCAGTAGGAAGGGGTGTGGCCCTCTTCCTCAAATCTCTCCAGCTTACTTTAACAACCTTGTAGCAGCTACCAGTCCCCCTGCTTTACCTGTAGCAAGTTGGTGCTATAAGGCATTGTGGTTGTGCGACTGGGTTGACTGTGCAGTTTAACTAACAGGTTAGATAATGTATGAAATGTTTGGATAGGAATGATCCTGCCTCGGGGGGAGGGGGAAGGACTAGCTGATTTCCTGAGGTCCTTCCCAGCCCTACTTCTCTAAGATTTCATGGCTCAGAATAGGTCTATTTCTACGGTAGGATGAAGAGGGGTGTTTATAGGCAAAGACTTACAGGAGATATTTCAAGTTGTATATATTTGGGCAGCTATAACAGTTTTTTGACAATCCAAGTGAGAATCTACGCACAATTTAAGCCTGAAATTGAATCACTTATCACCTTCTAAACATTTTGTATTCCTACTGCATAGATCAACGGGTAGGGTGTTCCCTCTCCAAGACGAACTAATTTAAAAGTACTATTATAATATCTGATATTCTTCAGTCTATTAAAATATTAACAAATAATAGATGGAGAGGGATTTCTCCAACTACTGACATACAGTGTTCTTCCACAACAAAGCACAAATACTGGAAGAACACAAAAACTTGCAGAGCTGTGATTTTTTCATTTTAAAACTGAAAACATTCACATTAAAAGATGGTCCTATGCAGAACAACAAACCACACTAAGTGCAGTAAGAGATGACTAAACAACTCATCTCAAAGCAGGGGTTAGTGGGAATCATCATTAAAACCAAGCTGTTTTCATTTGATTCCATACAAATTTGTGCTAGGCTTAAGACCTTGTGCGATATTTGCACTGGTACTTTGGAGGTAGATATAAAGTCACTGCTGACTGAATTTGTATTATTCGGTCAATACAATAGTTTGTATTATTGTATTAATTAAAAATTATTTGTACAATTTGTACACTGAGGAGGAATGGGATCTTGGCATCATTGTTGATGCCAAGATGAACATGAGCCGCCAATGTCAGATGGTGGTTGGGAAGGCCAACCGAACCCTATCGTGCATCCAACGATGCATTTTGAGCTGGTTCAAGGCGGTGATCCTCCCCTTTTATGCGGCATTGGTCAGGCCGCAGATGGAGTGCTGTATCCAGTTTTGGGCACCGCACTTCAAGAGGGATGTGGATGGCCTCAAGAGGGTCCAGAGGAGGGCCACTAGATTGATACGTGGGCAGCAGGACAGGCCTTATGAGGAGCGTCTGAGGGACCTGAACCTGTTCAGCCTCAGTAAATGGAGGCTGAGGGGGGACCTGGTGGCAGCTTATAAACTGCTGAGGGGTGATCAGCAAGAAATAGGGCAGGCTCTTTTTTCCAGGGCACCACCAGGGGTAACTAGGACCAATGGTCACAAAGTTACTGGACAGCAGGTTTAGGTTGGACATTAGGAGGCACTACTTCACAGTTAGGGTGGCTAGGATGTGGAACCAGCTTCCTAGGGAAGTTGTTCTT
>JAGPOW010003316.1:181104807-181146216 GCA_030014935.1 Caiman crocodilus
GGTGGCTAGGATGTGGAACCAGCTTCCTAGGGAAGTTGTTCTTGCTCCTACCTTGGGCGTCTTTAAGAGTAGATTAGATAAGTACTTGGCTGCGGTCCTGTGACCCTGGCACTTGTTCCTGCCACTGGCGGGGGCTCAGACTAGATGGCCTGCTCTAAGCCCCTTCTGACCCTAGATACTATGATACTATGAAAAAATAGAAGAATGGTCAATAATGAGGACAGACTGGTCACAAAGAACAATCTGGATCTCTCAGTTAGTTGGGACTGTTAAAACAAAATGCATTATAATACAGTCAAAATGTAAATGTAAAAATTATTTACTTCAAAGCAAGAAATGTAAACACTACATACAGAACAGGAAATTGGAAAGCACCAGCTTCACAGAGGATGTAGGGGTTATAGTGCATAACCTCAATACAGTTCCCAGTGCAATGCTGTGGCAAAAGAGCTAGTGAAGTCTTTGGAGATGCATAGCGACAGTGCAAATAATATTGGAATATTTTATACATTTTTGATGAACAAATTTTAAGAAGGATGCGTAAACATTAAAGGTATAGAAGACACCTACAAAAACTATTTGATGGAGAGTGAAATCTTTAAAATGAGATACAAGTTGCTCAATTAAAAAGAAAATGTCAATCAAGTCATCTCTTAACATACACAATGTAGTCAACATATGTGTAGTTTGCTTAACTGTATGCCACTATGTGTATTGTTTATAATATATCTGTTGTGTGTATACCAGTCATGCACATAAAATACTTAAAGAGCACAGGATTGTCAGACTTATTGTCTACTTTGTAGCTTAACTGCTTAGTCACTGTCATTTCAAAGCTTCCAAAACCACTCTAATCTGACTAGGTCTTGTCCATTCCAAGGTCACTATCAGATGCAATAAGGTGTTCTGAGAAAGCAGATGAGCCTTACTGAAGGGCACTTTCTGGGTAGTTAATGAGCATGCTTTACATCAGGGAAGTCAATATTTGGGGTAGGAGCATAGCCTACTTTCCATCCCGAGGACATGTACTTCAATAGAGTACATTAAGTATTTTCAAAGGTAGAAAATGTTGGGACAAAATAGCTCTCATTTAACGGAGACACGTGATAAGAACCAATGATCAGAAGCTGAAGCCAAATATTTTCAAATGGAAAATAAAATGCAAATTTTGAACAGTGGACTGAAATAAGCCATGAACTGGCAATCTTCAAAGAGTCATGGGCCACTGCCTGTGACCTGGCTGACTTCAATTTGTTCTGCCTCTGATTTCCCCCACACCACGAGTGCTGTGGGTTCCCCCACTGCCATCCTCTCTGTGGAACAGATACAATCCCAGCTGCAGGGTTGCCAACCCCTGGATTAAATCAAGGACAACAGTGGATTCTCTTCCATCTTTTGAAGTCTTCAAATCAAGATGAGATACCTTTCTGAATAACACGCTTAAACCAATGACAATTTATTGGGATCAATATGGGGAGAACTTGCTGAAATTTAATGGTGTGCATTATGGATATCAAACTAGATGATCAAATGATCCCTTCTGGCTTAAAGCTATTCCATAATTGCAACTGCTTTATTACTTACAGCAGTAATACATTTGTTTTTCTACTATTAATACAAATGATGAACGCATCACAGTTTATTGCTCTAAGCCAAATAACTATTAAATTTCAGTGGGGTTAAAAGTTTCACCTTCTCTCATTACAGGACTGTCATTAAAATGCATTGTATTTGGAGGACAGCAATAGAAACATTTTTAACCAATAGAGTATCTTCCTCTCACACCGCCTCCAGACTCCGATAAGAGATTTTTGTACTCTAACATACTGGCTGTTACACTATGACAATGTATTTATGTATTTTTTTAAAAATTAAGGCAAGAATACATAGGATTTTATTTGTCCAGTGGAAACAGTGATAAGCTGGGAATGAATGATCTGAACTCTTACTTCCAGAGACACAATTCCAAGTGAGAAACTGCTCAATCTAAAACATGAAAGAAAATGCCAACCACAACAAAAGACCACCCTCCTCCTTCAAAAGATTAGGTGAAACCCAACCAGTAATATAAATTGATGACAGCAAAGGCATGGGATATGTGCAGCCACAGGTAAACATTTTGCATTGAGATAGATAGATAAGCCAAAAGAAAATGGATGCGACAAGAAACAATTTTAGGATTCAGAGCTCTGACTGGGGCAGCAATGTGGAAGAAGATAATCACATCTGAAAAATGCTAGAGGGACTGTCCTGGATTGGAGGCTGAGCAGATGAACATGAAGGAGAAGAATGATGCTTAAGGCTGAAAAAACTGAGAAGAGTTTTTATATATTAAATTTAGCTACAATTTTTAAACAAATATAGTATACAAGCCTCACCGAACAGACTCATCCAGCCTAAATATGTTCAGACTTAAGTTATTAAAATGTGATTTTAATCTATACTTTATATATGGTGGCAATTTATACTATACAAGGCTTCTGAATTGCAGTCCTCAGGTCAATCCTGCAATCCAGGACCATGGGAATGAAAGCACTTGAGATCCTGAATGGGCAGAGAGGATGAGGAAAAAGCATCACAGAAAAACATTAATAATGACTTCCATAGGTCATGGTAAATAGTCACCCCTGAAAACCTATCCAAAAAAGCCATCATAGGGTAAGGAATATAGTAGCAAACAGAGAAGGAAAAACTCCTTAAATATTTCTATAACGGAATATTTCATTTAAATGTACACGCAGTTAAGCTGTAACTATAACTTATATTTACATGTATTTCCGTGTATGTGTGTGTGTGAACTTCAGTCATAATTAAAAGATTATTAATAAAGTTATTAAAGTTATTACAAATTTGCACCTTAAACTAAAATTTAAAAGATACAATTATTTTTATTCTTATGATACCTAGAAATTGTAATTTTGATCACTTATTAAATTAGGTGTCTAGGCTAATTAAAGAAATTCCGGGAAGTTTCTGGTTTCCGTCACCAAAACAGAAAATATATTAAAAAAAAACCAGCTTGGCCCATGAAATACCTTAATATACCTGACTCTTAACAGAAAGCTTTTCTAACTAGGGACCTACTGAAATTGAAGAGGCAGGTGGCCCTCAATTTGGGGCTGGCTGCCATTTTTGCAGGTTTACAGCTAGCAGGTCCTGCACCAGGTTTGGGGGGCTGTTAAGAATAAGGCAAAGTGGAGAGAGTATGTTGTTCCACTACGAGAGCTGTTATAACTTCATTTCTCCTTGGAAAGAAGAAAATACTCCTTTTTTCATGATCGGTTGGTTGGATTTGATAATAGTTGTTATCCTTTCACTGTCTAGGTGCCTCTACAGATTGATCTTAGGAGCTGAAGTTATGTAGCATATTTAGGAGTATGCTGCATGTGCTGAAAATGTGTCAGAAAATTCTTGAGACACGTTTAATGGTTGGTTATATTTCTAAACTACTTTTCCCTCAATCCATTTTTTGAGACATTGTCTTGATGAAAGTCAGATTTATTAAGGGTTGACATTTGATGTCAAGTCCAAAAACTTACCTTTTATATCAGTAATTCAGTTCTCAAAATAACCTTTCTAATATAGTTCTTCATTTTTTTAACTAATCAGTAAGAAGAATGGATAATGACTTCTTTATTAGTCTTTGGAGGGCTGATTCTCTTCCTGGAAAGTTGCATAAGTCTTGCCAGATAACTATTCCCTAGCTAACGTAAGTGTCACTGCAGCGGCTTCATACATTAGAAATTAGATGTAGCATCAAATAACCTTAGCTGTATTATACATAAATAATCTGTTTCTCTCTTTGCACAACAGATTCTGGGAAGCATTGAAGGTTTATACAAAGAAGTCTTTGACTACAGTATTTGCAACTATATGTCAAGGCTTGGCATCTCAAACATTTAAGGAACAAACAATGCTTAGCCCACTAAGAGAAAAAAAGATTTTAAAAAGTAACCACTCTCATACAGATATATTTCCAGTCCACACTATTTTTCATATAGCTTGAAAGCTTTGGATATGTTGCAAAAGAAAATACATTAAATAAGAACATCTTGGGGGCGAAGGATACCTGAAGAAGGGGGGAAAAAAAAAATGGTTGGGAAGGGGGTATATGCTTGCCTTAATGAATACATACATCACAAAGGGTTCTAAATGCAAGAGGAGAACCTACAAGGAACAGAAAATGGGATTGATTAGCAGGGAGATGTAGAGGCCAAAGTACAGAATTAAAGTGAGACTGTCTAAAAGCATTGTTATGCTGGCCATTGAAAGAAAACTGAAGCCAAAGCCATTCCCTGGCCCCAAAGGAAGGTGAGCACTGGCTTTTTGCTATAACAATGGTAAGCTTTTATAGCTTGGAATCTTTGCAGTGTGCTTGCCCTCTCAGCTGCTGGATCTGGTGCTCCAAGCAGCACATGGTGTTAGTCCCGGGGCATCACATTCAGCATGTGCCCTGGAACCCCTTCGGGTCTGGCAGGTACTGCAAGGAGTGCATGTCTTGTGCTGGCCCCCCTGCATGCAGCATGCATGGCCGGTCCAGCCCTGTGGAGTACGCACTGCCCATGATGCATGGCCCGGACCCAGTGCTGCACATGGCACAGAGGGGGGGTCCAGGACAGAGGCTGCATGCAATGCCTCAGACCAACTCCCTGTACTGCCTACAGTTTATGCAGTGCCAGGTCCAGCCTGTCTGCTGCATGTTGCATACAGAGGCAGGATCAGCACATGGGGCTAAGGCCAGTAACTCATGGGCTGGATCCAATGGCTCCACAGGCTAGATCCAGCCCACAGGCCTTATGCTTGACATCCTTGTACTATGGAGATTATAACTGTGTACATATGTTCTTATTTGCCGTTTTATTTCTTTTTTCTTAAATTTGGAGTCAGAAAGTTTGGATGCATCTTAAATTCAAGGGCATCTTACCATTTAAAAGTATATAGTAAGCTACATTTTGGTAAGCAAAGAGAGAATGTGGGTATTAAGATTTGAAAATCAATAATTTGTCCATTTTGAGATAAATACTGTAAAGGCTTTTTAGTAACTGGCCAATATTTTATTTGGACATACAGATTTTATTTAAGACTGCTTACCCAGGCCCATTTATAAACCACCTGCTTTATCCATAACATACAAAATAGTATTTACCAGCCCTTAAAGACAATTCAGTGGCTCATTTTATGCTGAATTACCTGTTCCATCTCAGGGGCAGGCAAAATACAGTCTGTGGGTCAGATTCAGCCCATTAGACCATTCTATCTGGCTCGTGGGGCTCTTAAAAAAAAAATAGAAAATTATCATCTTCCTGTGGCTGCCAGTCAAAGATGACAAGGCAGCACTGGCAGCAGGACCATGGAGGAGCTGGAGGCAGGCAGCAGCAGCAAGGCATACCACCTCCCCGGCTGCCAACTGGAAGCTTCTGCCTAGCAGAGGCTTCCGGCCTGGTGAACTTGGGGCTGTTCTCCATTTCTGTCCACCTGAGAGGAAAACTCAGATAAGAACAAGTGGATGGGGTGGAAGGATGATGCTGGCACAACAGGAGCCAGCCCAACCCAGCTGCCACCATGTGGCTCCCAACTGGTTCCTGCTGTACCGTAGGATTCCAGCCCTGCAGCTGGGAACCATGTGCGGCTCAAGTGGCAGGTAGGTGGGCAGTCGGTGGAGAACAGTGGTGGTGGGTAGGGAAGGAAGGGAAGTGGCAGGTGAAAGGCAGTGGCAGCAGGGAAGGGAGTGGGGAGCAGCAGCAGGTGGGAGCACGGGGACCCAGGGCCAGCGACAGTAGGAGCCAGCTGGGATCTGCAGGGGCCAGCTTGGCTACTGCTGCATTCTGCGGTCCCAGTGTTGCAGCTAGGAACCATGTGCTGGTAGAAGTTGCCCAGCTGAGCCAGCCAGCTCCATGACGAGCAGTGGGGCTCCCAGCTGCAATGCTGAGACCCTCATAGTGCAGCACAAAGCTGGCTGGCCTGAGCCAGCAGCACTTGGTTCCCTCAGTTCCCATGTCATCAGGCCAAAACAGGATGGGCCAGGCTGGCTGTGTACAGGTCCTGGCACTGCAGTAGGGAAATGTGCCGTGCGGCATGGAGCCAGCCGAGCACGTTCTAGCACTGCGCTGACCTGTCCCGTCCCCTCCCCTCCAGGTACCATAGTTTCTAGCTGCAACACTGGGACCCATGCAGCATGGCACAGAGACAGCTGGATTGGCCCTGTGGCACATGATTCCTGGCTGTAACATCGGGATCTACACAGAGTCAACCTAGCTCAATGGTGCACCAGGAGCCATGGCAAGTCCCATGCCATCAGGCTGGGTCAGCTGACAGGGTTCCTGGATGCGCAACCAACCCTCCCTCAAATCCCGTACCATGTACCCACACTCTAGCATACCCATGCCCCCCCCCCCCAGCAACCCAAAATACCACACATACCCCCCCCCCAGCAACCCAAAAAACCCAAAAAAACCCTTACCTACCCACCCATAAACCCTAACCCTAACCCCTCCACATGTACAAGAATAAGACTTCATTTTGAGCTATTATGCAATCACCTCTAGATGCACAAAACATACAAATTGGGACAAAAATATATTTTTGAAATAAAATGTTATTTTAAATGTGTGATTTTTAGCATACAAATTTAGTTTTTTTCTGGTTGGAAGACTGTAACCCCCACTTCCCAAAAGGAGTACTCCTGGGGCAAGAGGAGGGACTTCCAGTGGCAAAGGTCAGAGGGGTTGGGGGCAGGATTTAAAGTCCCAAGATGGTGACCAACTGGTGGGGCACCTGTTGAGGGGCAAGGCTACCCTTGTGGCCCTCAATAGTTCACCAAAACACTAAGCGGTCTTTCAACCAAAATAACTGTCCACCCCTGTTCTATCCGATTCACAAAAAGAACCTCTGCTGATTTGGGAATGGTAACTATGTCCTCCCACTGGCATTCTCACTCTCATTGGTGCGATCTCCAAAGCCCTCCATAGAGAGACCAACAGGAGAAACAAGGATTGAACTAACTACTATTTGGTTTTATTTTCTTTAACAAAATGTCAGAGTCAATAATGCAATTCTTATGCTTGTTTCTCATTGCAGTGTCCCCCAGTATGGTGGTTCTTAACCTTTTTTGTACCAGGACCCATTTGTAAACATTGATGGCCAGTAAATAGTTTAAGTAGAAAACGGGACCCTGGCCAAGTGTCCCTCACACCCAACCCACAGACTCCCCTTTGTCATCCCTCCCCCCAACCCTGCTGGTATCCCTCACTCCTGACCTGCTGCCCCCGGCTCCCAGACTTCCAGGTACGTGGGGAAAGGGATGGGTGTCTGGGACGTGGGGGCACACGCTCTTCCAGATTAGTGCACCCACTGCGGGCATGGGGCTGCATCCCAGCAGGCAGAACCCAGCATGGTAGGGCAGAGCAGGGTGGCAAGACTCATTGCTGCTGCCACCACTGCCAAAACCCTGCAGCCACGTCACTAACAGCATAAGTAATAATGGACAATGGATGGTGGGGTGCCATTGCCCACACCTCCTCCTGCCACCAGCTGCTTGTGTGCCAGGCCATGGCTCTACCCTGCTGCCATGGTCTGGTTGCCATTACCACCACTGCTGCCCCCCAGGCCACCTGCACTGCCTACCACCCTACCTCCACTTCGGGATAGAGCTGCAGCCTGAGGGGAGCAGCAGAGGCTGCTGGGACATGGCAGTGGGGTAGAGCTATGGCCTGGCACAGGAGGTTAGGGCAGTGCCCCCTCCCCACCCCAATCTGTTACTCCTTGCACTGTTGGAGGTGCAGTGGTTCTGGTGGAGGCAGCAACAAGTCATGCTGTTCCACTCAATCCGCCTGTGGCCCTCACCCCCTCTCCCCACTTTGCCCCATAGACTTACATGCAGGGAGTTGCAGGAGCTGTTCTCCATGCTGCCTGGCTGCTATGTGCCTGTGTACACATGCACGTAGCTCCACTTGCCTGTTCTCCCTCTTCCCACTTCCCCCAGCCCCAAGCAGCCCCTTGCAGGCTGGAACTCTGCAAGGGAAAACATGCAGTTTCCCATATTTTTCTCCTTAAAAAGGAGAAAATCTTCATTCTTCCATGGCAAACAAAAACCCGGATCCCTGTTTATTAGTATATACAGTGTTAAAATATGGTGAACCACTAGCAATTATTTAAAAAAAAAAAAAAAAAAAAAGTATGCAAAATATGATCCATTTTTAAAATTTGTCTGTGACCCTTTCATATATTCTTGCGACCCATTTTTGGGTCACAACCCACTGGTTTAGAAACGCTGCCCTAATATACAGCAAGAGAGCCCAGGTTACTAAAACAGAAGGATCACATCCCCGCATTTACATTAACACAGAAAGACGATAGGGATTTGATGTGCCATGTTTTGTCTCTCTAGTCTAGAGAGAAAATTGTTAGTATGTTTTAGATGAATGATTTCATTCTTTCCAACTTGAAATACCCTTTTATAACAAAACCAAACCTACAGCCTTGAACAAATCAGGCAAGACAAAATGGGTGAAGAACCATCTAACTAATAACACTGAACAATAACTGTATAGATCTTTAAAAAGATAGATTCTCTCACCTGGGTCACACAAACTTTCAGCATCCACCATCTGCAGTTCATGCCATGAGCTACTTGACTGCTCACTTTGTCTTAAGCTGTCATTACAGCTTTGTTCTTTAGAGCTTGCTAGGACTCTGGATAAGTCTCTTTCTTCATTAAGAGATTCATGGCTGCACATATTAGATGTTAGCTCCCCCTCAGTGCCAAAGAAAGAAGTTTCTTCACCAGGAGAGTCAGGCTTACCTGAATTTTAAAAAAGTTTTTATTTATTAAGAGTACAGAGCTGTGATGTTTCAACTTTCTTATAATGAAGTGTTAAGGTGCATATGGTACACTGCTGAGATAGTACCCTGAATTTTAAAGGTTCTGCTTCAAATGAAAATTCATAAATTCAAGCCAGAAGGAACCACTGGATAGTATAGTCTGACCTCCTGTGCAACACAGGCCATAGACTTTCCTTCAATTAGTTTGTTTGAAATGGGGCATTTCTTCTAAAAGAAAAAACTAAAACCAATCTTAACTTAGAAGTTTCCAGAATAATCTGGTAAAACCCCCTAGTTAATTGCATCAATGGTTAACTAATATCCACCTACAAATTTGCATCTTATTTCTAGTCTGAATGCGTCCCTGGTTCTCATTATACCTTTGTGTGCTAGACTGAGACTGCCATCGTATTTCCAATCCATATGTAGGTACATAGACTGTAATCAAATAGCCCTCTATGGTTTCTATTAAGCAAAATAGATGGAGTAAGAGGATAGAAACCTGAGCTTTGAGCTCCAAAATCTCTCCCATTTTATAACATCTTTCTTCAATTCTTGATATGAGTACTGGGAGCCAGTGTTCTAGCAGTAGCTGTATCACAGGCTAATTCAGAGATAATAACCCCTCTACTCAAGCTCAGTATTCACAGAAGCAGAAAATTAGGGTTGGAACAGACCTCAAAAGGTCATCTAGTACAGTGGTTTTCAACCTGTGGTCCATGAACCCCTGAGGGGTCACAGACAATGTCTAAGGGGTCTGCAAAAGATAACCGCGATAAATCAAAAGTATGTGAATACCTACACATACAATTCAAAGGGGTCTGTACCTCCTTTCAGAATTTCCAAATGGGTCTGGCACCTCCATTCAAAATTTTTGTAGGGGTTTGCAAATGAAAAGTCCAAAAACTATTTATCTAGTCCAACCCCCTGCTCAAAGCAGGACCATTCCCAACTATATCATCCTAGCCAAAGCTTTGGATAGCCGGGTCTTAAAAACCTCCAAGGATAGAGATTCCACACGTCTCTGGGTAACCTGTTCCAGTTCTTTACTACTATCCTTGTGAGAAAGATTTCCTAATATCTAACCAAAACTTTTTAAAAAGACAGGTACTATATTTGCCCATTTCCAATCATCCAAGACCTCTCCCAATTGCTACAAGTTTTCACTGTCCCATTTGTACATGCAAATAACACATTATCTCTTCACACAATGAACTCAGAGTCATTTGATTTCAGTAGAACCCAGATGATTCATACCTGGATAGTTCACAACATTTAAATTTTCAAGAGTTTGTACAGTGAAGGACAAATTGCTGCAACTATTCACTGTGACTTACTTCACAGGGTGCCACTTTTCCACTTACTGGGAGTACTGTAGTGGTTCTACAAAACCGACTGAGAAGCAGTGCCATTTGAAGTACAAGCTACAGCTTTTGGTTGGAGCATCTCAGCAGTCCAATGAAGCTCTTTGCTCAGCTGTATATACTCTCAAGTTGCTTTGTAAGATCTTTATAGGGCTTATTAATTATCCAGGTTCTACTGCATCTACCATGGTCTGACCGTATTTTTTCTTTTTCTGACTGACTGCTTCCCAGGATAGAGATCCCCACATTGAAAGCCTGACCTAACATTCTTTGTTCCTAGATGTATGACTTTAGATTTTAATATACTTAAATGTAAACTGTTTGTTGTTCTCAGTTTACTAAATAATCCCAATCATGATCTGTATCAGTGATCTGCCTTCTTTCCCAATCTTTGGGTAACCTGCAGATTTTCAGTAATAACTGTATCTTCTTCTAGGATAAAGTTCAGTACATACAGGAACAAGAATCCATATGTGCAAGATCCTGCTAGAAAGATACTATCTTGATGAGGTTTCCCCATACAAATACATTCTGAGATCTATCAAAGAGTCAGATTTAATATACGGCATCTTGGTTATGTATATTCTGGTTTATTAATCAAAATGATGTCTAAATCCCAAGTTAAGTGTGTTGTACAAATGCAAACATATTATGTTAACACTATTCCCTTTAGCAACCAAATTTGTAATAGCATCAATTTTGCATAAGTTATAATTGATTGAAACTGAATCTAGGCAAAATAAAGGAACAGGTGATAGAAAATTTGACTGTTAATTACCTACCTTTAACTCTTTAATGCCAAACTAACACATTTAATATCACCCAGATTGTTCTCTTTACCTTTTTTAAAAAAATAATATCAGAACATTAACTCTAGTACTTGCTACAATATAAACCTAGGTTTGAACGAATGCCATCTACTTAAAGAACCGTAGTCTGAGTCTCTGCCAATTTGTGTGGCTTTACAAGCACCTTTTCCACCATAAACAACTGGGGAAGCTAACTGACCCCCAGGAGAAATAGTGAAATCGATTACATAAAATTACTACTAAACTTTTAAAGGAAACAAAACAGTAACTGTTATCTTTTGCCTCCTAGTTCTAGTAGTCTTGTATCAACAGGAAGTTGAAATCAGACTGCAGTTTGAACATTTAAATTGACTCTGAGTATTTAACAAACCTCAACAAAGATCATTAAAGAGTTCTGTAACAACCCGACATCAAGCAATCATTAAAATATGTTTTATAAACATCATTTAGGCATGCAATAACCATCCATTGTTGGAGCACAGCATTTAGCATCTGTTGATGGAAGAAAAAGCTACCCCATTTAGGAAAAGGTACCACAACCAATTCCTTGTCATTCATAAGGGAGTACTTATATTGAAGCATATTTCAGCAGTAAACAATTTAATTTAAATTTTTTTTAAACCAGTAGCTCTCAGTAGTCCTTATTATAGGACTGCTCATCTACCCGTACTGCAATGGGAGGGTCACATTCATAAATGACAGGATAATCAAGTAATTTCCCTTTTCAGTCTGTAAACACTTCCAGGAAGGCCCCTGTCATCTTAAGTATTTGTAAAGCATGTAGTATAGATTTTGCTGTTGTTGAAATAAACATCAGATAATTTTACTGAAATCATAGCTGAAAACACTGCTTTCACTCTCAATCATTTCAAAGCCTTAGAGAAAAATACTGTTGAATTTCTTACTTAGGGTTTTGTGTCTCACAAGAGAGAACATTTAGTAAGCATTTTACCTGCAAGAGAAACATTCCAACTTCTTGGTGTATCTACCTCAGGTATAACACTAAGTTCATGTTGTTCCAAATTTAGACCTAATTTGATTTTTGCCAGTGGTGGTTTTGAAGTTCTACATTTCTGTTCTCTTACTGGATTTTTTTGAGACTGTTCTGTAAAAAAAAAATAAAAAAAAAAAAATTATATTTATATATATGTATGTTCTGCAATTAGCAATCTGAGGGTAAAAGAAGAGAATTAAATTATAACTAAAAAAAAGCAAGCATCAAAATTATAATAGAGCATGATATATGGTCTCACCTATTTGCTCAGCTGGATTGATGTGCCATGAAAGCACTCCATTTTCATTGTATTTGTTCACATTACCACAGCTGACCCTGTCTTGATAATTTTCTGTTCCTTTGAAAAGACTGAACTGGTCTGGCTTTTGTGTTTCTGTCACCTCTCTGTATGGGCTAAATTGTCCAACCTTAAAAAAAGAAGAACTAATAGTAGGTAACATTGTCTTATGTTTTACTAGACATCTTTTTCCTTCTATTTGTTTACATCGTCTATAGCTCCACAACACAAGAGGGAAGAAAAGAAACATTCTAAACCCTTGAGCTTGGCATGATGCTGGTCACTGGCTCAGAACAACAAAACATGTATGCAGTTCAATGGGGCTCATACACAAAAGTCAGTTGTGTGCTTAACTGCACTACTAGGTTGCTGGGCAAACATATTCAGTTCTTTGCAGGCTCAGGTCTTGAAAACATGCTTTTATTTATTTCTCAGTCACTAAGTGCAGGGATTTTAGTTTTCTGAAGACTGCAGAGATGAAAAGGTATTCTTCTAGGATGTTTCCCATTCTAAGACGGTTTAAAAACCAGGGTGGCCAAACTGTGGCACATGCTACATGTGGCATGGGCAGCCTGTGTGTGGCAACCAGCAGATTGGGAAGGGAGCAGACAGCACAGTGTCAGATGGGGCACGGAGCAGAAAGAAAAGCAGCAAACTGGGCAGGGAGCACAGAGCAAAAAGCAAAATGGGAGATCAGGTAGGAAACACACAGCAGGGAACAGAAAGCAAGGGATCAGGCAGGAGAAGGGGATCAGAGAGGCTCCCAGGAAGGATGTAAAGCTTAATTTGAGGCACGCCTGCCTAAAAGGTCAGTCACCACTGGTTTAAATAAAGATAGAAAGAGAATATTTCTTCAATTTTTTCACATGTATCTTGTGTAGCCAACAACTAGGAAGAGATTGTTGATCTGACAATCCTGTTGGATGATCTCAAAATGGATGTTATGGATAAGCTTTATTCCCTGCAGCTATGAAATCTTGATTTCTAGAATGGGCATATGAATTTTAAATCAATAATCCATACCTTGGTTTGGCAGTGATACACTGACACCACTCCACAGAAAAGATAATTTAGCAGAAAAAAAGCTGGTTCTCTCTCAGAGGTTCTGGAGAGAGTGTGTTTATTAAAGCAGAAAAAACCCCAAAACAAGAAAACCCCCAAACAAAACAATGCCAGCCTATTTTGTACTTGAACTCTAGTCTGAGTCTCGGTCTGTGTTTGTCCCATTATTCAATCATCATATTACAGTTAACTTTAATTTCTAGGCTTCTCCTAAGCAGACACAACAATAGCATAGTGAGTTAGGACAGAAATAGTTTGTATTACATGGAATGAGATGATAATCTTTCTAAACAGTTGTTTGTCTTTTGAGATTGGCAATTTCATACTTAGTATCTTTTGTGAATTGGGACAGACTCATTTGTATAAAATGAAAATCAAAATAAAATATAGCTGTTACGCAGAAATTGAAATATATTGGCTCTTTAGACAAAGTAACACAGTTTTAAAACCAATTATCTAGTGCACATTTGAACAATTAAGTTGTGCTTTTTTAAACAGTTTACTTGACAAAGTGTCTTTCAGACACTTTGAACAGCAAAGACTATTAACATATTTAGCTTTTGTACACACCAACTGCATTTCTAGAGCTGAAAAGCTTTGCAAGTACTGCAGCTAGTTTAATGAACATTATGTTCAGAGACGAAGTCCAGACAAGCTTAGTACAGCTCCAATTGGAGTGGACAGAAAAAGTGGTCTGCTGACTGTTGACTGCAAAGGTTACAGCTTGAGTCTATGCTTTTGTAAAGGACAGAAGGCACATGCAGCCACATGCATCACTTTGCTAACTGGTAAATTCCACTGCATTCTACTGGCAAACAACCCGTTATAATGCACCTATAAACCGTACCTGCTTATTAAGCAAATCCTTCACAGCCTCTTGTTTTCTTTGCATCTGTTCTTTCAATTTAGTTTGTTTCCATATAAGTAATTCTTCCTGCATTCTCTGCCTAGAAAGAAGAGCTTCTCTTTGTATGTCCAGTTGCTTCTGCAGTTGTTTCAAGTGGTCCTGCTGAGCTTGGATGCTTTCTGAAGAGGCTAGCACGCTCTCCCTTAAATTCAATATATTGGAATAATTTAATAACGAAACATCCTTATTTCTTGATGCCAAGGACTCCTGGAGCACCCCAGGCTCAAGAGATAATGAAGTAAGATGCTGAAATGCCTGAGTGAAGGTTGGTTCAAAGGTTTTTACGCTGCTTTCTGCAAATATCTGCTGGCACTCTGAAGAGTCAAATGATGCTGCCTGAGTTACGAGAGACTCCTCTGTTGGTGGCATACAAGGTACTAAGAACAGAGGCTGTTTGGGGGCTTCCGTCTCCATTTGCTGGTTTGGCACCTTTGGAGATCCTAGATTTTTTTCAAAATGCAAAGTTTCTGAAGACTCAGATGAATCTTCTATGGGCAAAATGAACTGTGCCTCTGGTTGCAAAATATCCGAGGAAGTACCTTGACAAGTCAGGATTGATACTGGCAGCCTCTGGGATTCAGAGGACTCTCTGACCTGATTACTGGAATTCAACCATTCCATTTGCTTGTGTGAAGGGGAATGCTGAAGTAACTGAAATGGTCTTTGCTTCAACTCTGACGTAAGTGAACACCATAAGTGACTAGTCAAGCCTGTACTCTGCATTAGCTCATTGTCTCTTTGCCCAAATGTTTTTTCTAACACACCATGCGCTCTGGAACATCTGATTAATGGCTGTGCAAGTTCTTGAGCCTGTATTTGTTTGGTTGATTGACAGGCTGTTGGATGAACTTGCTGAAGCACTGCAGGTACATGGGTTTTTAAAACTGATTCCAAAGTAGGTTTGAAAGCAACACATTTCGACTCTGATGCAACTGTAGAGCTTAAGGGTATAGAAGAAGCTGAAGGATATCTTTGCTTCAACTTATTTTGGTACTCCTGTAAATGTTTTTTGGCTTCTTCAACTGACTGTTTGTGTAACCTAAAAACAGAATGACAACATGTTTCTTGTGTGACATGAAGACCTTCTTAATTACTGGATCAGCAATTGGCAAATAATTCTGAAACTGTCCTCTCAAATCTTGATTACATAAGGGAATGTACCTGTTCTGTTGCAGAAGACGCTGTTGATAGTTACGAATCATATGTACGTGGTCATTCTCTCTAGGACTGGTAGTTTCTGGTACTGCAGCAGTTTCAGTCTAAAAGGAAATAAATTATTTACACATGAAAATCTTTCTTCAGTATTCATATGTGTATTGTTTTGAATTAAGGCAGCATGCTCATTCCTACTCCAAGCCAGCTGAAGCAAGTTTGCCCTGATTTCAGTGCGAGGAAGTAAAGATGGGCTGCACTCTTCTGAACAATACTGATCGAAAGCTATACTATAGACTATAATGCTGCTCACAGTTGATCTGCCATTTAAGTTTGAACCCCTAGAGTTCAAGCCGTCTCAATAGTTCAACTTCGTTCTGTGTTTACAGAATAAATCCCCAGAAAGAGCACTGGAGAAAAAGTTCTTGTGCAGATGCCTCCAGGCCATTTAATAACAAATAAGATCAGATCCTTTCTACATCACTGATCTCCTTTCTTCCATGGGGATAATGTATAAGGTATCTGTGCACTCAAAAAAGTCAATTTCCCCCACCATACACTTCCTTGCACTTTTTCTTGGGGGAAATATGTGGTTCTCTCTGCATGGCCTTATTCTTTTTTACCATGGGTCCAGACACCGTTCTGAAATCCTGCAAAAGTAAACCACTACCCAAAGCCCACTGTCAACAAACCAACCAGTGCTTCCACTTCAAAACAAATGCATTTCCAAGGTAGGAGATCCTGCCTTCTGGCACGGACAAAGTAAGGCTTAAATAAACCTTTATTTCAGCAATGGGAATCAGTTCCTTTACCCCGTGTTCCACCTCTGTCTGATGGTTCATAACCGAATGAGTATTTATCTGTGCCAGATGGGATGGCTGATCTTTCTCCTCTTGCCCCCTTGTCTTAATTTCTTCCAAATGAGCTTCCATTCGGATCTTCAGATAGTCATCCTCTAAGCACATTCGCTTTTCTTCAATTTGTTTAAGCAAGGCCATCTGCTCCTGTTTTTGTTGCTCTATTTGTTCATTCTATCAAAGAGAAATACTACAGTGATTCTGCAAAACTAAATGACAGGAGAATCAACTAAGTCCCAAATCGCATACAGTGAAATTATCTGTACTACAAAGCAACCCCCATTTTGTTAGAGGATTCCCATAACATGTAAAACTATATATGCCTTTGACTAGACAACAGATTCTTACCAGCCCCTTCACAATTTAACTTTTGTGCTATCTTACATTCATCAACTGCTATCACAATAGCACAATGGAGAAAATCAAAATCTAATTCAATCAGGTAACATTTTTTACAAAGAAATTGGAGGATGGAACAAATTCCCCACTGTGAGGCTGGATTCAGAATAAGTACAAGTATTTTTCACAATCTATAGTGCTTTTCAAAGATTTAAGACATTTTACTAATGTTAAATTAAGTCTCTCAGTACCTCTGAAGTACTTAATGGATTTATAACTTACAGTGCACTTCACAAACCTCTGAAGTGGTTTTCTTATTTTTAATCTCTCTCTAGGAATTTATTATGGACCAAAGACTTAGTTACCAGGCACAGAGACAGTATAATACTATATTCTCTACTTTTGTCCCAATTGTATCCATTTGAAATTGCTGCCAGAGACAGAACTGGCCAGAACACAGCAGCTAAGACACGCTGTTCTGAGACATGTTAATCTTTACTGAGAGCTCATCAGAGCCTCAAACAGAGGTGTCATATGACAGATGGCCCCTTTATCAGTTCACATCACCGATTTGCAACATGCTCATTTGAGTAAAGTCAAATGGGAGATGGGACACCTTTTCAGTTGCCTGTACCCATGTGTTCCTTGGAAGCCTCCAACATGCATCAAAGTAGATTCAGAGTTTGTTTAGCCTGAGCAGGGTCCTACTTAACTTTCAGTGAGACCAAGCCATTTTCACAACTTGCTTGTGGCCTGAAGGGCTGATTTTGCAGGCATTTCCTGGTAGCCCCTTGCCACAGACTAGAGAATAGGCCCTGCCCCTCACTGCAGACAGCACATCTCAAGCACATGAGTAGCTGCAGCAATTGCCACATTGTCTAAACATCATGGTAAGGATTGTGAGATTCTAAAACAGTGTATCATTTAATATACTTGGGTTTTTATGGGTTGATTTTGCGGGAAATCGCAGTCCATGGAGTATTTCCCAGTGATCCTGGATATCAATGATTTCTGAAAACTGCGAATTAAGTATATCCCTAAGTATGGGATAACAACAGGACTAGAACAACATAGCTATTGTTTTATTGTCTACCTTACCACAAATGTTCAACATGTTGATCATGAAAAGGTGTAAGTGCATAGAACAGAGAAGACATTTTAGAAAAGCCAGACCTTTGGGAACAGGTGATACTGAAACTGGGCTATAAAATGTAGTACATATGTGAATACATATCTTGGCAACTACATAGTTTCACTTTAATTCTATATTTATACACACATTCCAGACAAATACTGTGATTAGTCTAACAACTGCAATAACTAAGGCTGGCAGATGGGAAAATAAATCTAATTTCCAGAGATGATTCTCAATGTTTGGTTAAACATACAAGTAGCCAAGGCAACAAGTAAAAACAGATAGCATTTTTCATGAAAATAATTTTAAAACTGACAGTATCTCTTTCAATTCTGCATTTCCTGGCTTGCTGGCTTTTATTTATATATCCACAAAGTTGAAGTTTCCCAATTTCTAATTTCCTTAGGCATGCTTTTAATTTTTAAAATTACAAATTAACATAAGGTGTAGAACAGGACTGTCCAGCAGCTGGCAACATGTTGAAATGGTAGGACAGAAGTGCCTAGCTCAGGTCCTCGATGGGCTGACACTAGGCCCCACCAGCCAGCACTGCCACTACTTTTTCTCTGGTGCTGTTTCTAGCACTACAGCCTGGCAGTGGCAGCATGGGAAAGCTCCCTGCCACCCAGCCACAGTGCAGCACAAGACAGGTGAAGCCCTCACTGCTTTAACCCTAATTGCATGGGCTGGATCCAATTGCTCCATGGGCCAGAACTAGTTGCTGTAGATTCAATTGCTGGCACCTGTTATAAACGCACTGAATTGGCAAAGAATTGTGCTCAAGTTCTTATTGCTTGTAGGCAGTAGGTCTAGAATTAGATGCAGTGATGAGAGAAGAGGATGTTAAAAATCCAGACCCATGGGAATTCCTTGATTCAAACCATAAATGCTTACTCGCAGACTAACAGTACTATTGTACCGTTAATCCCAAACTCTCAAAACAAAGGGCACTTTTACACATGCTCTGATGCGTTTTGATTACGACACGTCAGAACAGACTCGATTAATTGTGCTGCACCATCTTGTGTATTCAGCACTCTGCATTAAAAATGGTGACAGGGGGCTTTAACTAAAGCATGTCAAACAAGCTTTAGTTAAAGTGCCCGCTGCCATTTTGAAATGTGGGACGTAGAATAAACGAGACACTGCAGGGATTGTAATTAGAGTGGATCCTGAGAACCACTTTAATTAAAAAGCACCCCTTTCTCCCCCCCAGCACATGTAGAGACACTCAAGGGCACTACTAGTCAGTGAGGATTTTGTCAACATCAAATTCCAAATTTAAGCCATCTCTCTTGTACCTTTTTCAATATAGTTTCTAGAAAATACAAAAGTATTTTTCCCTTATTCTTCAATACCTCATGAAGAACTGATGAAAATTAAACAAACAAACAAACAACCCCCCAGAAAAACAAGAGATTATGGAAAAAATATTAACTTTAAAAGCAGTTTTTAAAGCTACATGTATGTAAAAAGGGAGGGATAGTCAAAGCTGTTTTATGAACCTAATTAGATCTGTTTGCATTTGAGCAAAGAAAAGGATATTGCCAAGGAAAAAAAATGCACACACATACCTGTTTTTGCCTCTCTGTTTCCATTCTAATTTTGGCTGCTTGTTCTTGAGGATGGATTAGGAATGAATTTCCAGCTACAATTCTCTGTTCTAGTATTTCCAGTGATTCTAAAATACATGTTACTTAAAGTTAGCATATTGTATTGTCAGAAAGATATTTATACTGGATTTGGAAACTGTACAACTACTAACCAGAGGACAAAACTTAGCAATGAATTTACTGTTTTTGCTTGCGATAGGCTTCCATAATTTACTACAAGGATAAAATCTTGGCAAGAGGTTTATCATCCTCCCTTGTCCACAACAGCTCCAGGGAAGAAAGCAAAGGGCACTTTTTTGTTAGTCAGAGATCTGTCTTTGAATCTCACACAAGATGTCTCGTCACTTATGTACACTTAACTCAAAATTTCAAGAGTTGAGAAACTTCACCCTTGCTCCCCATAACCATCCTCCCAGAAGCAGCAGATACAGAAGTGGCTTATTTTCATACACTCACCCTTCTGAAAGGGACCTTATTCACCTACTGTGCCCTTTCGTTTATTCCTAGCTCTCAAACTGGGAGTAGAGAACGTTTCACTTTTCATAGGCCTGCAAATCCCACCTTTTATTTCTGCTGTGGCTTGTAGCTTCCTGAGACAGTTCCCTAAAATCCTATAGTTATTTTCACTGCTGCCTCAGAAGAGATTTTGTGTTTCACTGGAGCTGCTAAAAATAGATCAGCAAAAGGGACTCAAACTTCTGCAATTAGGAAAGGTATAGAGGCAGCATTACCAGGTAATAAGAAAGGGGATTCGCCTTACCAGCTCCAAAAAGGGAATATTAAGCCTCTGCACTTCTGTCATCTCAGTAACTCAATGAAAGTTTAACTATATGGTCAGATTCAATGTTGTTCACAATCCAGCAGTGACGTTTAGTCTGATAATTGTCAAAGCTCCCACTGGTTTGTAACCGTTTACTAGAAAAGGTTTCCTGCTTCCTTCTGGTAAGTATATTTCTCACCCTTATAGGCAGAGCAATAAGGGGAAAAAATAAATTCTCTACCAGAGCCAAGCTCAACATTTCTGGGGAATAACTGTAAAACTTTAACAGAGATCTTTAAAAGCACGTGCACAATTAAAAAGTTCAGTAAAAGGCCAACAGCATGCTGGGCTGTATTACTAGACAAGTCGCTTGCAAATAAAAGGGAAATGATTCTCCTGCTCTATTTAGCCTCGCCTGGAGTACTTGTCTGGTTTTTTGCCCTGCATTTCAAGAGATGCAGTCAAATTAAAAAAGCAACAAAAATTATTAGAGGCCTAGGAGACACGACTTATGAGAAAAGGCTAAAAGAACATAGAATTATTTAGTCTGGAGAAGAAAAGACAAGAGAATTTAATGACAGTCTTCAAATACCTGACGGATGAATACAAAGAGGATGGAGATGGGCTCTTCTTCGTGACTAGTGACAGGGCAAGAAGCAATGTCTCAAGTCACAGCAAGGGAAATTTAGGTTGGATATTAGGAAGAAATGTCATACTATGAAAGTGGTTAAGCATTGAAACAGGCTATCCAGAGAAGTTGTGGGATCTTCAACCTTAGAAGTGCTTAAGAGTTAGTTAGATAAAACACTTGACTGAGATGGTTTAGACAGAGACTATCTTGTCTTGGGTAGTATAGACTGGACTAGATCAATGGTTTTCAACCTGTGGTCTGCAGACCCCTGGGGGTCTATGAAAGATGACTATGGATCAATCAAAAGTAAGTGAATATTGACACTTACAATTCAAAGGGGTCTGTACCTCCAGCCAAAACTTTTTAGAGGTCTGCAGATGAAAAAAGGTTGAAAACCACTGAACTAGATGATCTCTGGAGGTCCCTTCCATCCACATTCTTCTATGATTTTACATCACAATTTTGTTCTTAAGTTATTACAAAGCTGTTGATTCACTTGCCTAATAATTAAAGTGTTAAAACCTATCACATACACTAATGCAATGTCATACCAGAGACAAACGGGAGAAAAAATAATAGTTTATAAATCAAACAGTAAACCCAAGCCACTTTACATTAAAAGATAATTTAGCAGAGCACTGTTAGTTACTGAATCAGGGAATCATAGAGCAGAAACAGTCCCATTTTTAGTACACACACAGGTCCAGCAAGCTCAGAAGTAAACATAATAGAAACATGGCTTCCAATCAAATTTTTTCAAGAATGTCCTTTAAAAGCTTGGAAACATACTAAAAGTGAGATTTTTCCAAGTATATTATGCCCTTAAATGTCCAGGTCATTTCAACATTTTTTACCTCAAATCTTTATGCCTGGGTGGAACAAAATGGGCAGAAGACCAAAAAAGCCTCTATCATGTTTGTTTTTCCCCATAAAATTTACAATCTAGTGTAGTATCTCACTTTCTGGCTAGTACAAGAAACATGAATTTTCAGTAATGTGACCACCCATCCAGGTTTAACATTGCTATTTAGTTCATATTAACAGTTCTGCTCATCAAGGTCTTTCCCCCTCCTAAACATTGCATTTTGATTTCACTATGAAGGACAAAACAATATTTACCTTTGGCTTCAGAAACTGAATCTCCATGGGCATTGTGACCAGGTTCCAAATCACATAAGAGTCTCTCTTCACTAGGAAGTGTACCCGATTCAATGGTTTGAATGTCACTTTGTACCTCTGCTTCACTTTTTGATGCCCACTGTTCTTTTTGGCTCCGAATCTTATTTAGCAATTTTTTTAAGACTAGTTTTGATTGTGGTTGGGGAGCATCTTCATGCTCTGTAAGGAGACACACCAAAAATTGTTAAAGACAAAAGAAAAATAAAGATATACAATACAGTCAGTCAGCTACTTCTCACAGCGCAGTTACTGGCTGTAAACATAAATCATTTTAGTTAGATATAAATAGCAGAAAATTTGAAATTTTGCCCACTTCTGCAATTTGTCTAAGCCAGGGGCGGGCAATTATTTTGAGTGGAGGGCCTCTTACCCAGTTTTGGCAGCCTGTTGAGTGTTGCATGGGTAGCCCTGCCCCTTGACAGGTGTCCTGCCCCCTGGTCACCATCTTGTGACCAACATCCTAATGTCTTGGGACCAATGTTCCAGGGCCAGCACCAGTGGAGCCCAAAGCAGGGCACAGGATGGGAGGGGTTCATGGAGCTGGGCTGGGCTGTACAAGTAGGGGGGGGGAGATGGCCCAGCTCCATAGAGCCCCTGCCAGCTGGGACCCCACGCTCCTGTCACACTACTATGGGCCCCATTGGCACTGGCCCTGGGACACCAGTGTGGGTCCTGTGCTCCCACTGACTCCCCACCCACTCACACCCAGTGCCCCACAGCCCCATGGTACAGGCGGGGGGCAGTGCTCAGCCCTGACCCCCTGCTCATCAGCAGGGAAGAAGCTGGTGCTGAGCATGGGGAAAAGTGGCCTCTCACCTGCACCATTGCAGGCACTTGCAGTCCACGCTGGGCTGTCTGGAGCAGGCACAGGCAGCCCCAGGCAGGCTGCGAGTGGCTGCACCATAGGGCGCCAGCCATGGGCAGGCGACGGGCCGCTTTTCTCTGCGCAGGGAAGGAGCCCAGGGAAAAGCTGGGGGGGGAGGGGGGCATGCCGCGGCCCCTCCCCCTCCTCACAGCTGGTGCCCCACATTGCAGGCACTTGCAGCCCACACAGGGCTGTCTGGAGCAGGCATGGTCAGTCCCATGCAGGCTGTAAGCAGCTGCAGCACCGGGCACTGGGTGTGGGGGAGGGGCCACTCTCCCCCAACGCCTTCCTTGCCAGGGATCCCTCCTGCACTTACCCGAGCTTCCTGTACTGGGGCAGCAAGGTGCTCCCAGCCCAGAAAGTGCAGCTGGGGCTACTAGCTGAGGGGCAGGGCCAGGTGTTGTTGGAGCCCACCAGGCTACCCCTGGGTCCTACTGCCCTTGGCTCCTATCATTTTTGGCAGGAACTAAGGGCAGAGAAATATTAATTTTCCAAATTTTTTTTTTTAGGGGCCCCAAGAGCCAGACAAAATGGCCTTGCGGGCCATATTTTGCCCATGGGCCATATTTTGCCCACTCCTGGACTAAGTATATATTGATAAATCGACTTTCTGACAAGGAATATGAACAGGTTCCCAATTTAGATAGGTATTAATAGGTGCACTTTTCAAAACATGAATGATGTGCTAGGTATGTATTAGACATCATGCAATTTTGCTAGTTACATTAACATAGTTGCATATAAAATTGGGCTCAGGTGTAGTTCTAGTTCTCAATAGCAAGTACTATCTTCAAAAGAAGTCCAAAAGAAGCTGAATTTTTGCACCTGAATTCCACACTTGTCTGACTCTAGTATCTGGAATGGAAACCATCAAAAGCAACTAAGCATATAAATACCACATATCTATAATTACTAAAACACTTAAAATACCTTAAATTACTCTAATTTTTTAACCATTCAAAAGTAATGGTTCAAAGCAACTATAACTCAGCTTCTTTGTAAATACAAAACAAATTCAGCAGTTCTCATTTCTCATGTTAAAATTTATTAAAAACAGCCGAAGATACCTCAATCTTTTATATTTTATTTTTGTATTTATTTTTACTCACAATTGCATTTTCTCAAAATTGGTGTATGAACCTAAAACCTCTAGTCTCTCCTAATTTACATCTGCAGGTTTTAAAAAAGTTAACTGTTAAGCTTGAAAGTTTTACTCTCTGATTGACTGTGGTGCCCGACTTCCTCTTCTATCACCTCATCCACTCTTGGCTGTCTCTCACACACACTATCTGGTTCCAGGGAAATATCCAGTTCATCATCCTGAGATTGATCAGAAGGGGTAGGCAAAGGTTGTGGTTCAAGCTGCAGAATCATGTCTCCTTTCATTTCTAAATGAAAAGATGAAGCCATACAAAAACATTAAGTACTTCCATTTGTAACAAAAGCCATCTCAAATTGCAAGATTAAAGGTCATCATAAGATGCCCTTAAGAGATCTAAGAGATACTAAATTAAATGGTCCTTTCAAAACAGTTTAAACAAAAGCTATGTTTCAAAGGAAACTAAGAATATCACTTGATTCCTTAGGAGCATATTTAATCCTGAATGTCTACAGCAGTTTAAGTACGTGCTGACACCACATCACTTAACCTTCCAAAGGAATCACTTACTCCTGTCTCCACTATACATGTCTTCAAAGGCCATCTCCAGCTCTCTTTGCCAGTCGTCTTTAATTTCCACACGTCTGTATGAAGGTACAAACAGCTGTGGTGGCATCTGTGCTACAATCTGTCTCCTGCACGCCCGATCCATATTCTGCATTTGTTCAAGTTCTTTCATAAGTCTTTCCCTGTCCTTCAAATAGAACCACGTTCAATTAACAGCTTAGCATTTACATTCAGGCAGAATGACTTTAGCTCCAGTAAAATACATTCATTTGGCATCTGTAAAGTTTAATACTTACTTCATTCCAGTGATAAATAATACCTTGACTTAAACGTATGCACATATACGACTTCATAAAATAAACCAATCTGGATATCCTCTAGGATACTGGAAACCTTCTATTTAGTGGCTGAAAATTCATTAATAGCACCATGGGATAACTGCAGTATTAGAAGCAATATCAAGCAATACACCAACATGCCAACTTCCCTAAGTATAGAAGAGCTCTTACATTTTCTATTTTTATGAAACAAGCACATGGACCTTCTTTAGGTTACTCATCACTCAGCATATATGTTAATGGCTACTAGTCTAATATTTTTCTTAGTTAGATTTTATAAAAGCTTTCAGACCTTTTATAAATTGTATTTTTTTCTGTTTACCTTAGATATATAAGCATTATCAGTCCAAGCTGGTCACCCTTTGTCAATAAGCTGGATTACTTGTTGGCTGTCTGAGAACATTTACTGCTAGCTCTCATGTTAGCCGGAAGACTGGGAATACTGTATATTCAATAACAGGTTAATAAATGTTAAGACGTAAGTACAAAAAAGCAATGATGATTAGAACGCCATTTCTTCAGCAATTCCATTTTAACTCATCCACTACAATTTTTCTTAAAATTGTTCAAATCATGTAGAATTCATTACAAGAGATGTGCAAATAATAAGGACTTGTGTTAAACAGGAACTGGATTTCAAACATAAAAAAAAAGACAAAATATCATTTCAGCCTTAACAACCAAGAACCATAAACCTAACTTTTCTGAGAAACAATGAGTGCTCAACTCCAACTACAGTCAGTTAATAGGAGATTTAAATACGTTCAATCCACAAAAATAAAATAAAATAAAATCTAGCCTTAGATATGCTGAGTAGCCAATCACACAGGCACCAGAATTAGTGGATATTTGGCAAACTTTGGTCTTTGTCTCTGATTTCATTCTTAAGCTGCAAAATGAGGATATTATTTTCCACTTCATAAAGTTGGTATGAAAACAACTACATTAATCTTTGAAGGGCACTCAGATACTGTGCTGATAAGCACCACTGAATACAGTGTCATTCATTTTCTTGCGACTTTTCATTGTCATGTTTGGATGCTGTACAAGATATGGAGCTGTAAGGCATGGATCCACATTGAAATGTGAAGATAATGCAATACTGAACAGTTGCCTAAGGCACTTCAGAGAAGTCTTACACAGAAGAATAGTGCCATGCAAATATATTTGAGCTAGCTTTAAACAAGCTAATCCTTGTACCCAAATCAGTATAGCTACATTAATGTGGCACTCCAGTGGAACTAATTATTTTGCAGCAAGCAGGGTCCGTTAGTCTGGGAGAAATACCACTCTACTATGGTTATTCCGTTTTCAGTACCCGGATCTAGCTTGGAAACCTTTGCCATCCCTGCAGTTCTCTCTATTTCCAAATGCCTTGGGCAAAAAAACGCCAGCCAAACAAAACAACCCCCCCGCAACAAAACAAAACACAAAACCAATTCTGCAACATAATCTGATCTTTAGGGTATCTTGTACCAAGGGATACATTCATTTAAAAAAAATTAATAAATAAATAATCAATGGGACTTCCAAAAAGGAATGCTAAGCCAGTCACTTTCCATTATATCAATGAGTCTCTAGACCAAGCCTCTCTGCTAGTCTTACTAGTCTTATCTGTGCTAAAATGGGAATAGGCTAGATTGAAACTCATTTTGCTGGCCACTGAAGTAAAATCTTTCATTTATGCTTTTAGAGCTAAAGGTTAGAATGTTACTATTAATAAGGCAGCTGTAACCACACATTTATTCCCATATGTAGGGAAAATATAATGATCTTTTTCTGAGATATTTTGGGGATTAAAATCTTTTAAATCATGATCTCTCTGAAGAATGCCAGGTTAACAGTTAATAGTTTGATCTCATTTATGCCATGAACAATTAAAATATACCTTTCCAGTTCTAAAAAAGTTAGAAAGAGTTGACTATATCCAGACCATAATTTTTAATTTTAAAATAGACCAGTTATTTACACTCAGTTCTGGATCTGGCATCAGTTACAAGAACTAGAGAAGGAAAAACATTGTCAGAATTAGATTCAGTTTCCAAAGTCATGCATTTCTTTTTATATTAGGCATAGTGTGTTTGGTGGTGTCTTTGTTAAGTGTTTACAAGAACAAACCAAAACCAAATGTCTGAAACTGAAGCTAAAAATGCAGTAGGAAGACAATGTTTTATATGTAAAGTAGTTTTTTTCAGCATGTATCCAGAGCAATTTAGGACCACAAACTTGCATTCACTTTCAGTTAAGTACTCCTGAAAATTTTACCCTTAATTAAATCTAATTCTACCTTCATGAATATTTAATGTAAACAATGCTAATTTACACAATTTATTTTTGTAAAAGTTTGGCTTTAGCAAGAATTTTTTATTCAATATAAGTTATAATGCTGCTGAATAACAAAGCCAGTTCTAAATATTTGATTTCAATCTAGCCTGAACAGTGTGACAGAAACAATAAAGTGATCTTAAAAATAAGATCACTTAAAAATAAAACAGTTCTTTGAGTACTAGGAGAGATGAAAGACTGGCCTTGAAACTATAAATTATATTTACTGTTTGGCAACTGCTGAGCAGCCCACTTCAAGCCATTTATTCATACTGTAGGTCTTCAATTAAGATACCTTTACATAAATGACACTAAAGATGATCAAGTCAACTCACTCTGAAGCAAAAGAACTTAGGTAAGGGGCGGGCAATTATTTTGGGCAGAGGGTCACTTACTGAGTTTCGGCAAGCCACCGAGGGCCGCATGACAGGCAGCCCAGGGCAGGTAAATGTTAGTTTACTAAATTTTTTAGGGGCCCCACAGGCCAGACAGAATGGGCCCCAGGCCACATTTTGCCCATCCCTGACTTAAGCTCATGCCAGCAGCGCTTACAAACTTTGAAAAAAGCCTGAACCAATTTACCACTTTTTCTTTAAAAAATAGTCTCAGATATTTTCTCATTATGCATGCACAAACATACCTGCTTTTTGTCAGAAAAAAAGGTATCAATTTAAACAGGATTCCATTTCTTATACACTCATCCAGTTGATTTCAGGATCTCTTACAATAGGGGTGTCAAAGATCTGGCCCAAAGATCCACATCAGCCAGCCCCAGTGGTAGCCCCAGGTTTTGAGCTGACCCACAAGCCACATGTAACAAGCACCAGATGAGCCTTGCAACCACGGCCTGGGACCTCTCCATCCCTCCTCCCAGCATGCTGGATCCAGCACCCATGGCGCCCACTGTGGGTCAAAAGCTGCACACACTGCTCACTCCAACCAGTTTAGGATGCATGCCGCATGCAGTGCAGTCAAAGTGGGTCCTGGAGCAGGCAAAGTGGGTACTGGATTGGATGTGTACGAGGGGAGGGTACGGGGGGAAACTATAGGCCCAATCTAGCCTGCAAGGCCAGCCCATTGCTATTCATCTGTTCCCACACTTTTAGGCATATTATAGCATTTGGAACTCTGATAATATACTTAACCAGCATGTCACGGCGGGGGTCCCTCAGGAGGGCCGTGATCTCCTGACAGCCCTCCACCCGCGCCAAGTCTGGCCCAAGGCATCCTCTATTCTCGCCCGCCAAGACTTTGATGATAAGAGGTATATATTGGGAGGTTACCTTTATACCGCCTTGGGCGCGGCGTACCGGGACTCTGGGCCTCCTCTATATACTTGCCCGCTCTGGCCTTCTCTCTCCGGTGTCTTAGGCCCACCACACGGCTACCCTCCAATAAGGCCGAGCGTACTGTGCTGCTATCCTTCTGTGAGATTGGGGACCACCGCAGCACTTGCCCTGGTCTAGGAGGCACTCTGCTGCTAGCCCTGATCTCTCTTGGGGTCTATTGCAGCGGCCAGCCTTACCGGCTCGACCTGCCTCTTCTAGGGCTTCACAATGCTGCCTCTCATCTGGGCTCCTTAAAATACTGTCTCCTGCTCGGGCTTCTCAGCACGCATTGCCATTCTTGGGCTTCTCAACAGTGCCCCTTCTCGGGCTTCTCCCAAATGCTGCCCTCTCTCGGGCTTCTCATTGCCCCTCTTGGGCTCCTTAAAAATACTGCTCCTTCTTGGGCCTCTCAATAGCTGCCTCTCTCAGGCCTGGGGTCTCCTCACCCCATATTGCTGCGCCCTCTCTGGTGCTGAATCGCGCCCTCCTGGGCGCCAGGGCTCCCCATGCTGCTGGGGTCCCTGCTGAGGCCTCCTCCTTCCCCTACAACTTCACCCAAACCACTGGTGTGATACAAACTAATGAAACATAACACAAGCCTCTGGCTGTAACTCAAACATAAGGCACCTGGCCATAACTACATAAGTCTCCTGGCTCCTACTCAGCACCATTGCTCCAGCCTCTGGAGCACTCGTGAGCTGCACTCACATCCCCAGCCTCTCAGAGCTCCTGCCCCTCCAGCTGCTGGCAGAGAACTGCCAGCCTGACTCTGGGTCTGGGTTTTATAGGGCCGAGCCCTGTCCCCTAGGTCAGCTGACTCCCATTAGTTGCCTCAGCAACCCTCAGCTGTGCTGATTATCAAACTGCTGGGGCTTTTCCCCAGAAGTTTTCCTCTCAAGCAGCAGTGCAGTGAGGTGTGCTGCAACACAGCATTTTTCATTAAATCAGTTTCTCAAAATCTTATAATAGGTTCTGAAAAATTTGGCAGGTCACAAAGAAATGGACTTAGCTGCAGCATCCCTTTAATGTTCAAATGCTTTTTATTTTTATTGATGGTAAAGAGTTTCTTATTTCTTCAATTTTCAAATAGCTGGGCCAAACAAAAATGAGGATAATTTTCTTTTAAAAGGAATGCATTTTGAAAACAGCTATTATGTTTCTTCTGAAGTCAGTGCTATTTACCATCCAGTCTGTTACTAGTTATGTTGACTGCTGGTCATTTTGACAGTTAAGACTTATGGTGTATAATTTCTACTTTGCTTACTTGTGCCAAATGGACCATCTTCAAGGCATGACTTCCTCTCACATGTGCTTTTTCAAGCTGTTCTCTTCTTCCCCTCTCCTCCTCCTTTTGCAGTTCCTTCAAGCGCTTAGCTTCCTCTTCAGCAACTAACCGAGCATCTGGCTGGCAGTCAATCAATAATAGTTTAAAACCATCATAGACTGCAAATATTGCTGACAGTAAATAATTCTGTAGAGAAGTGTTCAACCAAGCTACTTTAAAAAGAGGTATGAGTGGATACATAAATACCCTCTAATCATTACAGCCCTTGTTTATAAACTACACATTTTTATACCTTCACACACACACACAAGCACAGACACACAGCAACATCTATCATCTTTTTTATTCTAAAATGTCTAACTGTTCTAGTTTCAAGTAATACTATGAAAAAAATCACTTATAATTTACAATAGCTTGACTGTTACATTTGCCAAGATATTTCTCATTCAGTATAAATGGTATAATGCTGCTAAATAAGTAATACAGCAAATTCTATACATTTGATTTCATTTTGAATAGTTTGGGATAGAACCCACAAAAGTACTTACAGGTTCATCTGGAAAATAAACACATTTTAAAACCACTGCAATAGTAAAAGCATTATGAAATCTGACAACTGAGGGCTAAAAAAAGATAAAGTAAAAACCCTAGCATAAAGACAATGCAGGCAGCCAGAATATATTTTAAACAGATTCAAACATTAATCTTAAGAAACTGAAACTAAATTGTTTTGTTCAGGGCCAATTTCTTCAGATAGTTACCCCTGTGCAACTTCATGCCAGTGAGCAATTCCAGTGAGTGTTAAGTATGTGTAGGATATAAGGCACAACTGTAATCCTTTATAAGTCTTCACCATTTTAAATTAAGACCAGATGAATTGTATTATACCAACTCCCTTTTTAAACAGGAAACTAACTAAAACAAAATGCTACTAAGAGGTGCCAGAGATGCTATATGTAACACAAGTGTTGACATGTGGGAGAGCATACCATATATGAAGTCAATCACCTGCTCTGTGTCCATTTCTCTATCCACATAAGGTTCTGACAGATGATGATGAGTAACAGAAAAATTGTCAGCATTATAGACCTTCACTGTAGGAATTTTTTTCACTTCAAAATTCTAAAAAAAAAAATAGGAGGAGTACAAATAATCAGTTACTTTGCTTAAGGCACTGTTTTCCATTATGAGCAAAATGAATATAAATAAGTGATTTACATACTCAGACTAGTTAGGAATATAATGTAGAAACAAAATGAGAACAATCTGCACTCAGAATAAAACCCTGAAAGCCAGAAGAACTTTAAAACTTCACATATCTATTAATTATTAATACATAACCTCAATGCAAAGCCTATCTGGAGGTTGTAGTGATTGACAGCGCCTAACAGCCCAAGGCAAATTCCTTTACACCAGACATTAATCAGAGGATGTATATACATGCTTCAACTATATTACCTTAATTTAAACATACTTGGTTTTTACTGCACCAATACAGGTCCTGCTCATAGCAACTATCAGATTTACCTGAATGAACAATGTAGGACATACATAGCTACATTATATACTTATACAACACAGCATTGAGAAAGAAAAAAAATCCCAACCACTGTCAGCTGCAGGCTTTGATTATGAATACCTAACTACCCTGATGACACTCTTGAAACCCTATTTGTGAATTCTCCTTTCAGGGTTTTTTGTTGTTTTTTTTAAACAAGTGCCGTAAATTTAAGTATATACAAAAAACTAGAACTCTTGGCTCCAAAATGATGTCATTTTCCAGGTGGTCTGATAAAAGGTAAGAAAACTATTTTCTGCAAGCTTTCGGGATCAAAGTCCCTTTGTCAGGCTCTGGGAAAAGTGTAGATGGTATAAGACGGTAAAAAGTCCCCATAGGTAGGAAATAAACTTCATTTTTGCACAGAGGGAGCTGAAGATGGAAGGCCATCTCTCTGGGTCCATGAGTGTCTTTGTGAGCTGTGCTGAGTAGCTCTTTGATGTATTGATCAGGTAGAATTCCTTCCCTGGAGGTGTCAGGTGGCAAGCAGGGAGGTAAACCCCCCCCCCCCAACTTTATACTTAAACTTGTAAGTTTAAGTATAAAGTCTGTACAAGGTACTCCCTGCTCACTAAAACAAGATTATTCTGCAGATGTCAGTAGTTCAGATGGTATGCATGGGGATGGGAGTCATATGCAAGTAGTTTAGGGTGCAAAGGAAAGGGGGGGGGAAAAGAGTGCTAAGCAGCTGACTCTTACCATCATGGACAACTTTAAAGCATTTTCTTTATAGATTACATACACTTTTCATGCAATATCTCATACACACGTTCTTGAATGCCTATCACAATCTATTCCTTAGGACCCCGGTAATCTTCTCCATTCTTCATCTCTCAACAATATCCTGCATCCTCATGTTCTCCTTCAAAGCCTGCTGTTCCAAAACCAGGAAACTTGACTTCATGTCAGCCCTTTATATACCTTACCTTCGCATATGGGGTCTTGGTCAAATAATTTTAGATACATCATGACCAAGAAAGGATTAAGAAAACAGGACACAAATTAAGTACCATTAACTTTTAATGTATTTGCTTATCTAGTCCCCCCCAAAAAATTATATACATTGTGCAGTAAAATGTAGCATACAGAACATTAACATGGCTTCTCTCTGGTGGGTTGGGGAGAATTGAGAGATGGGTTAAAAAAAAAAAAAAAAAAAAAAAAAAAAAAAGTGTATAGCATCAGGAAGAAGTGCCTGATAATTTAACTCAACTAATATGGCTATGTCAAAAGAAAAACATTACCAGAATTATCCTGAAAAATAAGTCACAGTAACTAATAGATCAACATTAGTTAAAGCATTTACATATAGTAATTACAGCTTTGAAAACAGACAATTCTCATGACTAAATTTCATTAAAATGTGATCACCCAGTGCTATGCCTATTCTGTTCTACTTTAGGAATGTATAATTAGATACAGTTCTTTGAAATATTTGATAATCTACTATTAACAAACCAGTAATTAATAGATTACATTTAATCAGTCAATTCTCCAACAATTTATTCAAAAGCTGTAAAGATGTGAAAGCTGGTCTCAGAAGGCTGTAATTTTCCCATCAGTGCTAAAAAACCCCTCTCTTTAGGATACAGAAACAATTAGCGGCCTAATTTCCTACTTGTGATGAACATTATTACAGCTCCTGCTAGTACCAGTGAATTAAGATTCTATTAGTGTTTCCCTTAGGGGTATACAATCCAATGCAAAATAATGTACCCCATCTTAAAATCCAGTCTATTGATGCTCCAGACAGCAATTTAATTTTATAATTTGTGGGGAAACCTCATATAGCACAATCTACAAGTCCTATAGAAATGACAGTTTTTCAAAACGAAAACACTGTAGATGTGGACAAAAAGTTTTAAAAGATTTTGATTCATAACAGTTCTTGCTGAATTTTAATCACATAGTTGTACTGACTTCAAACTGAGGATGTACATAAGCGCTTGGCTTGATCAAGGCTCACATATATTTCTGTAGTAACACACTATAATCTTTCAAAATAGAAATGGACAGTTTGTCACTATGCAGAATAAAACAGCTGAAGTAGACACGGTTTTGAAAGATGTATTTCTTCAGTACAAGAAAGGATTGCAATAAAAAGTGCTGTCATAATGCTACATAAAATTAAAGTAGTAACATATCAGGAGAGGAGTGTCATGTGCCGGATCAGCTACAATTAAGGCTGGGGAGCCCTTTCTAAGTTAAAACACTCCCAAGATCTACATGATTATTTGCATTTATTTTTCTGATAGCTCATGGGATGCAAAGTAAGGTTGCCATGTAAGCAAGGGGTTCCTAGTAACACAGCAATACAATCCCACATCCCCAAACAATATTCCTTAAAGTTGACAGATTCCACCAACTTTTTCTTCAGAGACCTGGGGAGCAAACCCCAGATCTGTAAGTCTCCAAATCTGAGTCACTCACTGTTTACTCCAAATACCGCATGAAGCCCACTGGGAAAATTATTTTTCCCTTTTGAGGAAAATTATTTTTAATACTGCAGTTAAAAAACTATAAAAGTAGTCTCTCTGGATAGATACATGTCAAATGACTTACATTCTACATTTTGAAAGATATGCCAAAGGATTTGTAACCAAACACCTAGGAAGTTGTTTTCAGTTGTTGCTCCTCAACTCTGGAACTCCTTTGCACGTGAAGTATGCCAGAGCCTGAAGCTGGCTTTTGGAAGTGGTACAAGACATTTCTATTCAGGCAGGCTTTTAGCAGCAGAGGTTGGGTCTTTGGGGTACTGTTCTATAATTGTATCTATTTTTATTGAATTGTGCTAAGCCTTTCTGGGGACAGTGGCATAAAAATCAAATAAACATGACTTAGGTGGGTCAAAGGGACATGTTAAGCTACAGGAAGACAATGCTAGTTGTTGACTCCTTCCAGGCAGCAATCTCAGAATGATTTGCTGGTATGTTGCTATGATTTCCCACTGTTAGGGTGTATGGGGGGGAGGGGGGAGTGTTTCTCATTGTAAGCCAGGGTCAAGGAGGGAATCCACCTTTCTGGATGCATAGGAGGCCCACAAGCATGGGTCCAGAATTAAAAATAAAAAAATGTAAAACCTTGAAAAATTAGAAAAGTACAAAGTAGAGAGTAAATGCTGTCCTCCCTGCATCTGCTGGGAGGGCTGGCCAGAATGGAAAATGCAAGGGGTATAAAGGCCTCACGTGGTGTAAGGCTTGAACTCATAAATCAAGGAAGTGCTCACACATTCAGCTTTTGCCTGCGACATCTACATGACATCAGAAAGCAACAGTTTGTGTGCTCTCTGTTGTCATGTAGATGCTAACAGGCTTTCACAATGCTAACAGGAGAGAGACAGAGAGAGAAACAGAGCGCTCTGGCGCACACATTTAAAATTACTAGAATGAACATGAAATAACCTTCCAAGTTCTAGGACATAAACCAGGCCTAGTTTTTTCCATGAGCTTGGTCAGAAAGTATACATTCCAAACACTTTTAGCATGACCAATATTCCAATTTCACTCTAAGAAAGCTGATAGGAGGAAAGGGGGGCACTTAGGAATCATGTGACTTTGCTGTTCAGTATTTTCTGGGCTATCAGGAAACTTAAGGTCTATTCCTGGCTCTGACCCACACCTTCTGGGTGACCCTGGGGCAAGTTGCATCATTTCTCTCTGATTCACAGAATCAGACAAGTAGAGGTCCCTTCCAGCCCTACAAGTCATCTAGTCTTGGGTTCCCACTCTGTGGTATGTGTACCACCAGTGGTACACAGAAAACCTGTTAGTGATACGTGTTAACAGATTTATTATAATTACTTTATATGACAAAAAATTGCTAGTGGTGCCTAAGGTTGTATTATTTTAAATTGGTGGTGTGCAATCTGTCAGTTTGGGAACTGCCAATCTAGTCCAACACCCTGCCTGAGGCAGGATCACCCCTACCACATCATCTTATATAAATACATAACCTAACCTCTCAGCTGAGCTACCATCAACCCTGACCCAACGCAAGACATAACATCCTAACCTGCTACAGGGAAAGCAGGGGGACCCCACAGCAGTCAAAGTGCCACTTGTGTAGATGGTTGTTAATATGCACTCAAAAGATACCAGGGAGAGAGCCTTGTATTCCTGCTGCGGAAGAAGGCAACCCTCCCCTCCAGACTGTACCAATCTGACCATGGGGTAAAATTCCATCCTGACCCCAAATATGGCAATCAGTCTGACTCTGATGGGAGGGGAAAGACCTTGGAGATAGGCCCCTCCCATCAGAGGGCATCTGGCTTTAAGTACCGGCAGGACTTAAAGCACTGGCAAACCCCAGTCAAAAATCAGCAGCCTTGGCTACAGCCAACATGCGATGTTTCGGGGGAAGGCTTAAAAAACAACCAAACACCCAACCCCACAAACCTGACATGTAGCAGAAACTGGATGGGGGAGGAGGGAGCAGAATTCCCTTCTAGGCCCATGCAGCAACCAGCAAAGCTCAAAAGTATGGGAAACATGCTATGCTTAGGTCATCCCTAACCAGCAGCTGTCCAACCTCTTCTTGAGCACCTTCAGTGATGGAGGGCCCACAACTCCCCTAGGCAGTCTGCTCCACTGTCTCACTGTCCTAACAGTGAAGAAGCTTTTCTGGATCTCCAATCTAAACTTACTCTTCTGCAACTTCAAGGCAATGACCACACCTTATTCCCTGCAGCACAAGAGAAAAGGTGTTTCCCTCTTTCTTTATGGCAGCCTTTCAAGGATTTGAAGACTGCTATCATGTCCCCACTTCCGTGCCTTTTCCACAAACTGAACAAACATCGCTCCTTCAGCCTCTCTTCACATGACTTGCTTTCCTATCTCTATCATCTTTGTCACATACCTCTGGACACTCTCTAACTTCTCTGTGTCCTTTTAAAAACGTGGAGCCCAAAACTGCACACCGTACTCTAGGGGAGGCCTAAACAGTGCTGAGTAGAGAGGCACCATCACCTCCCACATCTTACACCTAATGCTTCTATTTGTCATTCCAACACCGCATTTGTCTTTTTGCAGTTGCATCACACTGAAGACTCTGGTACTGAGTCTGTGATTTACCAAGACTCCCAAATCCTTCTCACAGTACTGCCACCCAGCTCAGTGTCAACCATTTTGTGTTTGTATTTTTTATTGTTCTTTCCAAGATTTAGCACATTACATTTATCAGCATTGAATTTCATCCATAAGATGAGGCCAAGAATATAAAGAGCCCCAAGATCTACTTACAAAAATCATTATGGAAGAGCTACATACTGTCATCTTACTACTGTAACTTGTCAGACACATATCTAAGTAACTATATCAGCATAAATGGCCACTGTCATAGCATTACTGTGTCAAATAAACTACGACATTTCCATGAAGAAAACTTTTAGGGGGTGTGGGGAGGGGTTTGAACTAGATGATTTCTGAAGGTCCTTTTCATCCTTTTCAGCCCTACTTTTCTATGATTCAAACCACAGTATCACATTATGACAGGAGAATGAAGTGATGTGTATGTCAAAGGAAGATCAGTATCAGCATTATTATGATTAAGACAGTTAAATGAAAACAAGATAGGTTTGAAAGCGCTTATTAAAGCAAAATAAACACTGTGATCCAATTTGAAGAAACAAAATCCTAAGAAAATAAAAATCAGACCAGGACCTAAATTAAATATCAAAATCTGAGCTGCAAGAAGTCTCTCCATGCATAACATTTAGTTTCTCCCGAATAGTAATTGGTGTATTGTTGCTTCTTGTAACACATAAATAATTATTTCAGGACTTATCCTCCCAAAACATAGAAGCAAGCCACAAAAACTGTCATTTACCCTGATTTGATGACAGTCATAAAATTGAATGCTTACCTCAAAAGGATAGGGTTGAGGTGGTGGTGGGAGGCTTGCAATTCTGGCAGCTCTCGCTTTTTCCACACATATTGCATGCTTACGTGCATTTACTTTCCTTGAAAGAGGAAAAAACTTTTAAGCAGAAACATGTGTAAAACTGAGAGAAAAAATAAAAAATTAGATTTAGAATTGTTTATGCATGAATACAACTGCTCTTGGGGGACAGTGATTTAAGATACATTCAACAGGCAATTGAATCCAGGATTGATTATTCAATTCTTGAAATATGCAAACGTTCAAAAAGGAATAAGAATGGGAGAAAAAACAAGCCCCTGAAGAACCAAGGCAACCCCCCTTTTCAAACAAATTTCCTGAAATACCAGAAGGTTGTGCGCCACTTTGGTGGACCAACTTTAATTGTTCATGCATGCAGAAACCTATCTATAGTGCCTTATTTCTGTTATAGTACAATTAACCTCTAGAGAATACAATTAATTTTTCATGCCCATTCAAACCTGGACTCATCTGCTGAAAAGGCTAATAAGGATGACACTGACAAATATGATGGCTGCTTTTATGAAGTGGTTAGCTGTCCATCAGGACCTGGCCTGAGAGCAACCCATTTTATATGCCACTGAACAGCTGTCAGCTGATCTGGTAAATGATGATAAGACGGGGGGAAAAGGCTCCTCACCCTGTTGCCAGTTCTCTGAACCATCTCGTATAGCTGACCTTCCCCCTTGTTTTTAAAACCAGAATTCCTATCGAACTACAGAAGTGTATCACCAGGGACCCTGGTTTTCTCCAAAAAAATTGCCAATATTCAGATTAAAAATGTAACCCCAAATTCACCTTTTTCCATGATTAAAACGAAACACCACTATATATTAGGGATGTGCGAAGCTTCGGTTGCCAATTCAATTTGGAGGAGATTCAGCGGCCAAATCTGCAAAACTGAATCAAATTGGGAGATCCATTAAAAGGTCTGAATTGAATCTGAAGCCTCCAAATCAATTTGGAAAAGATTCAAAGAAATTCAGATCTGCTGGGGAGAGGCAGGCACAGCCACGTGGCTGCAGGTTCTCCTGCAGCTCCTATGGCTGTGACTACTTCTCCCAAGGCAGGAGGAGCCACAAGAGAAGCCCCTGTGGCTGCCCTGCCTGGCCTTTAAAAAAGAAAAGCTCTGCAATTCACCAACTCTGGCAGAAGCAATTAGAGCTTCTGGGGGATCGTGGCAGGACACCCTTGTGCAGCACAGGGCAGTAGGGATCACCCTTCCTCCCTCCTGCCTGGCACCCGCAGCAGCGGTTGCATCACGCAGGTGCAACGTGGTTTGGCAGGGCGCTGCACACTTTCTGGGAGGTGTGGCTGCTTCATGTATCAGCTGGAGCCTGGCAGCATTCAGCCCTAGCACTCCAGCTCCCAGACAGCGCGCAGCATCCTGCTGAGCCCTGCTGCTTCTGTGCCACTGATGCCAAGCAAAGGAGAAGTAGGGGTGGTGATCTCCACTGCCCTGAGCTGCAGGCAGGGCAGTCACGGGGGATTCTCTCATGGCTCCCTCCACCCAGGGAGAGGCAGGCACAGCCAAAAGAGCTGTGGGAGAACCTGCAGCTGCCCGGGTGTGCCTGCCTCTCCTGGGCCAATCTGAATCTCTGAATCAGTGTCGAATTTCCAATTCTGATTCGGCCAAATCAAATGCGTACAGTGATTTGAAATCACCAAATCGAATCATTGTCCTCCGAATCAGCTTAATTCAAAGTATCTGAATTGAATACTTCCCTATTCACATGGGCCTACTATAGATCCCGACAAGCAGCAAGTGGGGCAAGAGTGCCCAAAAGCCCCCCTGGCTCACCAAGGACATCAAAGAATGCCTAGATGCCAAAAAGGCGGCATATACCTGGTGGAAGGGGAGGGGCCTATCTCCAAAGAAGAGTATACCTCCACTGCTCGGGCCTATAGGGGGGCTGTTAGGAAAGTTAAGGCAGACAGAGCTAGGACTAGCATCCAAGATCAAAGATAATAAAAAGTCCTTTTTCAAATATATATATATATAGGATGAAGACGGCACCAGGAAATGTGGGGCTCCTGCAAGATGCACTGGACAATCTGGTGGTTGCACAAGAAGAAGGCAGACCTCTTTAACAAATTCTTCACCTCCATTTTCTTGTGCAGGGACCGGGACTCCCCCACCATGTTTCAAGATGGACTCGAGGGGAATGCCTCAAGACCTAAGGTTGAGGAGGACGGGGTTAGAGTGCTTCTGGAGGGGCTGGATGTGTTCAAGTCAACAGGACCAGATGTTCTCCACCCTGGGGTGTTGAGGAAGCTAGCAGGGGTTATTGCTGGGCCCTTGGCACGGCTTTATAAGCATTCGTGGTGCTCAGGCCAGGTGCCAAATGAATGGAAGATAGCCAATGTGGTCCCCATCTTTAAAAAAGGGAGGAGGGAGGACCCAGGCAACTATAGGCCCGTCAGTCTTACCTCAACCCTGGGGAAACTCTTTGAGAAGATCATCAAGGAGCACATCTGTGATGGGCCGGCATTGGGGATGATGCTCAAGGGCAACCAGCACAGTTTCATTTGGGGCAAGTCATGTCAGACCAACCCGATTGCCTTTTACGATTAGGTCACAAAAGCATTGGATGCAGGTGTTGCCATGGATGTAGTATTTCTGGACTTCAACAAGGCCTTTGACACTGTCTCCTAACCCATCCTTATTAAAAAACTAGGCGACTGTGGCATCGATGCCTTCACAGTTAGGTGGATTGCCAATTGCCCGAAGGGTTGTATTCAGAAGGTGGTGGTGGTGGTGGATGGGTCATATTCGACCTGGGGGGAAGTGGGCAGCGGAGTCCCCCAGGGCTCGGTCCTTGGGTCCGTACTGTTCAATTTGTTTAATCAGCGATTTGGACAACAGGGTGAAAAGCAACCTATTCAAATTTGCTGATGATACCAACATTTGGGGTGAGGTGGGCATGCTAGTAGGGAAGGAAAGACTGCAGCAAGACCTGGATAGGTTGCAAAGGTGGGCTAACAAAAACAGGATGTGTTTCAATATGGACAAGTACAGGGTGCTGCACCTGCACAGTAGTAACCGACAGCACACTTATAAGATGGGAAACTCCTTTCTTGAGAGCACGGAGGGAGAAAGGGATCTTGGAGTCATAGATTCATAGATGTTAGGGTCGGAAGGGACCTCAATAGATCATCGAGTCTGACCCCCTGCATAAGCAGGAAAGAGTCCTGGGTCTAGATGACTCCAACTAGATGCTTATCTAACCTCCTCTTGAAGACCCCCAGGGTAGGGGAGAGCACCACCTCCCTTGGGAGCCCGTTCCAGACCTTGGCCACTCTAGGAAGAACTTCTTCACAGTTAATGTCCAGTCTAAATCTGCTCTCTGCTAGCTTGTGGCCATTATTTCTTGTAACCCCCGGGGGTGCCTTGGTGAATAAATACTCACCAATTCCCTTCTGTGCCCCCGTAATGAACTTATAGGCAGCCACAAGGTCACCTCTTAACCTTCTCTTGAGGAGGCTGAAAAGGTCCAGTTTCTCTAGTCTCTCCTCGTAGGGCTTGGTCTGCAGGCCCTTAACTACACGAGTGGCCCTTCTTTGGACCCTCTCCAGGTTATCTGCATCCCTCTTGAAGTGTAGCGCCCAGAATTGCACACAGTACTCCAACTGCAGTCTGACCAGTGCCCAATAGAGGGGAAGTATCACCTCCTTGGACCTATTCGTCATGCATCTGCTGATGCACGATAAAGTGCCATTAGCTTTCCTGATGGCTTTGTCACACTGCTGACTCATGTTCATCTTGGAGTGCACTAGGACACCAAGATCCCTTTCCACTTCTATGCCATGCAGCAGGTCATTCCCTAGGCTGTAGGTGCGTTGAACATTTTTCCTCCCTAGGTGCAGTACTCTGCATTTCTCCTTGTTGAACTGCATTCTGTTGTTTTCTGCCCACTTGTTCAACCTGTCCAGGTCTGCTTGTAGCTGTTCCCTGCCCTCCAGTGTGTCCACTTCTCCCCGTAGCTTTGTGTCATCTGCAAACTTGGACAGAGTACATTTCACTCCTTCGTCCAAGTCGCTGATGAAGACATTGAAGAGTATCAGTCCAAGGACCGAGCCCTGTGGGACCCCACTGCCCACACCCTTCCAGGCTGAAACTGACCCATCCACCACCACGACTCTCTGGGTGCGACCCTCTAGCCAATTTGCCACCCACTGGACTGTGTAGTCATCCAAGTCACAGCCTCTTAACTTGTTCACCAGTATGG
>JAGPOW010003316.1:181146316-181161618 GCA_030014935.1 Caiman crocodilus
GGTGCGACCCTCTAGCCAATTTGCCACCCACTGGACTGTGTAGTCATCCAAGTCACAGCCTCTTAACTTGTTCACCAGTATGGGGTGGGATACCGTATCAAAGGCCTCCCTGAAGTCTAAGTATACGATATCCACCCTTCCTCCTGTGTCCAGGCGTTTCGTAACCTGGTCATAAAAAGAGACTAGATTGGTCAGGCACAATCTGCCTGCCATGAACCCGTGCTGGTTTTCCCTCAGCATAATTTGTCCTGCCAGGTTCTCGCAAATGTGAGCCTTGATCATTTTTTCAAAGACTTTGCCAAGGATGGAGGTGAGACTGACTGGCCTATTGTTCTCCAGGTCCTCCTTCCTCCCTTTCTTGAAAGTGGGGACCACATTGGCCCTTTTCCAGTCCTTCGGGACTTGGCCTGTGCGCTACGAGCGTTCAAGTATTCCCGCCAGTGGCTGTGCAATGATGTCAGCCAGTGCCTTCAGCACCCTCGGATGGAGCTCATTCAGGCCTGCCAACTTAAAGGCATCCAGTTCTTCCAAGTGACTCAGTACTCTCTCAGGGTCTACGCATGGAAGTCTGGCGGCCTTGCTGCTGCCTCTACAACCCCAGTGAGACTTGTCGTGCCCCTCGTTTAGGAACACTGAGGCAAAGAACTTGTTGAGGAGTTCAGCCTTGTTCCCCCGTCCGTCACCAATTGTTTCTGCCCATTTAGCAGGGGTCCTATTTCTCCCTGGGCCTTCCTTTTACTCCCTATACATCTAAAAACCAATTCCTTGTTGTCCTTTACTTGGGATGCCATCCTCAGCTCCATGGTAGCTTTGGCCCGTCTAACAGCCTCCTTGCAAGCATGAGCAGAGGAGGTATATTTTGTCTTTGTTGATCTCTCCCTGTTTCTACTTTTTATGTGCTCCTCTTTTGGCCCTTAGGCTGCCCTGGATTTCTGTGGTCAGCCAGGGAAACCTCCTGGCCCCTTTTCCCTTGCATGGGGATTGTCTCCCACTGTGCCCGAAGGATCGTTTCCTTAAGGCACAGCCATCCTTCCTGGGCTCCCATCACTTCAAAACTCTTACTCTGCAGTGCGTCCATGACTAATCGCCTGAGTTCATTGAAATCAGCTTTCCTAAAGTCTAGCACTTTCACCCTACTAGTTACCTTACCCACTCAATGTCTTACGGTGAATTCTATTATTAGGTGATCATTGTCCCTCAGATGGCTACCGATCTGTAGGTTCCCTATCATGTCATCCCCCGTTGCCAATACCAGATTCAGTACAGCATTCCCCCTAGTGGGACCGTGTACCTCTTGTTTCACGTGGATGTCCTGTACACAGGTTAGAAACTTGCGTGAGTGGTGGGACTTTGCCATCCGTGTCTCCCAGCAGATGTCCGGGGAGTTTAGGTCCCCCATGACTACCGCCTCTTTAGCTTTTATGGTGTCCGAGAGCTGCCTCAGGAGCCCCGAATCTAGTTCTTTCCCTTGATGTGGGGGTCTGTAGCAGACCCCTACCACCAAATCCCTTTCTCCTTGCCCCCCCCATAGCCTAACCCACAATCCTTCTACTTCCTCATCCTTGGATTCTGTCTCGATGAAGGTTGATGTACATTGCTCATTGACATAGAGCGCAACCCCCCACCTTTTTTCCCCACCCTGTCCTTCCTGTACAATCTATAACCCTCAATATGTACCGCCCAGTCGTGGGATGAATCACACCAGGTTTCTTTTTAGCCCTACTAAGCCATAGGTGTTTTGTGCAAGCAGTCATCACTGACTCCAAAATGAACATGGGTCGACAATGCGAGGTCATGGTCAACAGGGCTAACCAGAGTCTATTGTGCATCCAGAGGTGTATCTGAAGTAGAGCCAAGGAGGCAATCCTTCCCCTCTACATGATACTGGTCAGGCCAAAGCTGGAGTACTGTGTCCAGTTCTAGGCACCCCACTTCAAGAGGGATGTGGACAACATTGAGAGGGTCCAGAGAAGGGCCACCCACATGATCCAGGGACAGCAGGGCAGATGCTACAATGAGAGGCTATGGGACCTGAACCTGTTCAGCCTTCAAAAGGGAAGGCTGATGGCGGACCTGGTGACCATCTATTAACTCACTACGGGGGACCAGAAGGGTTTGGGGGAGACCTTGTTTTCCCTAGCGCCCCCTGGGATAACAAGAAATAATGGCCACAAGTTGTTGGACAGCAGATTTAGATTAGACATCCGTAAGAACTACTTCACAGTTAAGGCGGCTAGGATCTGGAACTAACTTCCAAAGGAAGTGGTGCTGGCTCCTACCCTGGGTGTCTTTAACAAGCGGCTTGATGCCTACCTGGCTGGGGTCACTTGAGCCCAGTTTCTCTCCTGCCCAGGCAGGGGGTCGGACTTGAAGATCTACAAGGTCCCTTCCAACCCTGCTTCTACGATACGCTCTAATATAATAAAAGCCTTAGTCTGTCTGTCACGCTCTGGGCCAACTGCGCATGCGTCACTGAGAGGGTGCGTGCCAACTGGCTGAGAGGGCCAATTGGCTAGTATCTATATATTAGTGGCATTCCATTTTAATCACAGAAAAATGTGGATTTTGACTTACTTTTTTAATCCAAACATTGGGAATTTTTTTTAAACCAGAGAAAACCAGGATCCCTGTTGATCACACACTAATCTTTCCTTATATATAATTCCTAAATTAAAAAGCCTTTTCAGAAAGAAGTCTCAGGATTCCTGCCTTCTACACTTGGCACACTTCATTATGCACTCTATTGGAATAAAAAACAGAATACAACTTCATACCATGTTTGCTCTGTCCGTAGTTTTTCTTTTTGTTTTTTCTGCTCTTTCAGAGCTTCCTTATGCCTCTTTTCTGCTCTTTGTTTCCTTTCTTCTCTTTGCTTTGCCAGAGCTTCCAAATCAGGTTCCTTGACAATAAAATGTAATTAGTGCTTGACAACACCACACTTGACACTTATTTCTTATGATATCAACATATTTCATGTGAAGTATTATCAATAGCAAAGAGCAACTTGCTTGACGTGACAAAGACGAATTTCTATTCCGCAGGAGTCAAACTTGACTAATCACTTTCCACTTCTCGTTTTTTCTTTATTACTAGTTACATAGCAATATGCAATGTTCCCCCTCACACCATTACAGAAACAGATGGAAACCTTAGCTTCCATCTGCATCTGACTGCTAACGTCAATATTTTAATAACTCATATAACTCAAACCACCACAGCCTTTTTCTGGATGTCCTGTTTCATTCATGAGAATTTCAAAATTTGTGAATCAACAGGAAATCTCTTTTGTAATTTGTAGCTTTAACCAATTACCTTACTGTTATGCATTTCTACAGAATTCCCCACCCTATGATGTTAAATATCAGCAAATTAGTCTCAAAGGACTTTGAGATAGTTTATCTACCTATAAAAGAGGGAATAAAGGTACTTTACTTGAGGCAGGGGCAAAATGGCTTGCAAAAGTCAAACAGGAAGTCTGTAGTAGAGTTTGGTCTCTACAAACCTGATTCAGAGTTCGCTGAAATTATGCAAGAGATTTTCCTTGGACTTCAGAAAGCTCCAAATCAAGTCCTGTCTAAGTCAGAGGGGGAAAAATACTAAGCATGTGTGATATTTACAGCCACGAATAGGACTGTGAAATGATCCCAGAACAGACAGCTTGGTTCTTACTGGGAGATAAGTGACATAGGATGCTTTGCATGGGATGGACTCCACAGACATATTCTTATACATATAAACAATGACTTGAGATCAGACATGCTAGCATTTGAAAATACAAACATTACATAGACATAAGTTTGGGATGACATTGCCACTGTGCAATGCAGTCTTCCTAAAGTAGGGTACTACCACATACCATCATAATGGTTATGATGTTTATGACACATTACAGACATGTTTCTTTTGAAGCCAAACAAACTGCCTTACTAGATAAGACCACTTGTTCATCTAGTTCAGGACCTCAACTCCAATAATAGTACAAATTATTATGAGAAAGGCAAAAGAAATCCCATAAAGGTCAATAAGTTTCTGCCTCTAACTCCAAGGCCTGACAATCTGCACCCTTAAATAAATTTAATTTCCATGTTTTATAATGTCAATAAAACTTGTGTAGTTTCTCATATCATTTTCATGCATTCATATTTGCAACTGAAAGTATGTAAATATTTTTTATAAAAATATTCAAGTGTGGAATTTTTGAAACATGTACCATTTCAGGGACTATGGGTGCCTATACACAAGCAGTGAGGCTGCTTGGACATGCTGGAATTCCAGAGTGTTGGAGCAGACTCAATTAATTGAGTCAACTGATTGAGCAACCCTCCTGCCATTTTCAAACGTGGGGATGTTGATACATGAAACATGGCAGTGCTTTAATTAGAGCAGCTCTTGGAGCCACTCTAATTAAAGTACAACATCCTGCACGTCCACAGCATGTGTAAAAGTGCCCTATGAGTCTAAGATTAAAAGCAACAGTGACATATGTCACTTTTAGAATTTTGGTAAATTAAATACTGAGAGTCTTGACCATGTCACAATCTCTTTACTTACATTTTCCTTTGCCTGTCTGTGGCCCTCCCCCACAGCTCTTAGACTTGATAAATAAAGCTTTTCCAAGGCTTTAATCTTCTGATCTTGGGCTTTCAGCCACTCGGCCTTTAGGTTTTCTGCCAACTGATGCAGTTCCTCATCTTTCCTCTGCTTTACTTCTTGTCTTATCTGTAAGGCAATGTACCTTTCCTGCTCTCGAACCTGATTGAGCAAAATTATAAATTTTGTCAGTTACTTACCAGACCTGTAGCCAGCCTTATAGAAGGTCCTTAACTAGTTCTCTAACAACTGTCAGTCTCTTCCATTGTTAACGGTATTCACATTAACTAGTTATATCCTCAGGACACTAACTCCAAGTGATCACGTATTCCATTTTCCAAATTCAGAAGTCATAATAATAAATACATAAAACTATTTCAAGTGAGGCAGTACTTTTTCTCTAAAAACTAAGAGGGGTCAGCACGTCAGGGTGTATGGTTTTTGAAGCATGCTTTAAGAAAAATGTTTAAAATAAAATCAGGGTACTTGGGAGAGCAGAGGAAGTTCAGAAAAAAAACCAGACAGAGTGACAAGAGAAATGAACAAGAAAAACCGATAAAACAGCAATTAAAAGAAATGAGGATGGAGAAATGGTCAGAAGTTAGGCTGAGAACATTCTGATGACAAGTTGCTTAAAATATCCCCTGTACAAAAGGCAGCAAGCAAAGCATTTAAAGAGCAAGTAGACCTAGCCAGAACAGTAAGCAAAAGTACACTTTATTTAGTGAGAGCACTTTGGATTGCCTGAAGGGAAATGAGATAAAAATTCAGAAGACCAAAGAGTAGGATGGCAGTACCTGAGAAATTAAATAATGAGGACTAGTAAAGGTTTTAGCAGCAGCTGGAAAGAGATGGCTGTTATGCAAGAAGACTTACAACTGCAAAAACCTGATACCTCTTGTAGCTGATGTGAAGAAAGAAAAATCAATATTATGTAGCAAGGTGCATATTATGTTTGCAGTTTGTTTATAGCAGGGGGTCAAACTCATCTGGCCCAGGCAAGATTGGGAACAACCCTCTGTGCTATGTGCAGCACCCATGGTACGGTGTCTAGTCCGCACGCTGCATACAGCATGCATGGGCTTTGCTCCAGGGCTTGTGTTGCATATGGCACACAGGCTGGACCTGGCACTGCATGCAGCACAGGTCCCAGACCAACCCCTCTGGGCTGCATGTGGCACCCTGCCAGACTGGCTCTACAGGCTGGCTCTGGAACTGGGCTAGGTTGGATTGGGCTATGCCAAAACCACCATGTAAGGCTGGTTTGGCAGGGCAACACATGTGGACTCCCTGTGCCGTATGCAGTTCTGGGTCTAACCTGCAAACTGCATGCAGAGTATGCCCTAGGCTGGCACAAGCTACATGAGGCACTGGACTGGTTGCATGCCCAGCACATGGGGCTGGCAAGGGGTGGATGCATCCACCCAGCATCCTCCAGGCCCAGCCCTACACGCTAGCTTTGGCATGGCCTAATATGGACTGGCCCTGGAGCTAGTGTGCAGAGCTGGTCCAGTACAGGCAATGCAAGCAGCACTATAGGCTGACCCCACTATGTGCAATGCATGAGGTACCGGGGAGAGCATATGCCCTATTTGGCACATGGGGATAGTCCAGAGACCCAAAGGCCAGCTCACATAGCTCTGTGGGCCAGTGTTCAATAACCCTGGTTTACAGAATTTTTCACCTCTGCTGTGCAAAAATGCTCTTTAAAGTGCACTCCTAAATTACAAATGTGCTCTCTTTCAATCACATACACGAAAATTGCTGTCAACACTAAAAGCATACCTGCTGCAGTCTCAGTTTTCTTCTTCTTTCATATTCTTCTTTCAAAATCATAGCTTCCTCATTGGGACTAAGTCTCAGTTTCCCAGCTTTTGCCACTTTTCTTTTCATCTTTGGGAACATTGACTATTTGATTTCTGGGTCAGAACAATGTTGAAAAACATAGTAAATAACCTGCAGCTAATTTTTTTTTTGACAGGAAATAAAGATATTGGCATAATGCTAAAAACCTATAAAGATGCTACAAATTGGAGCTGCAATGCTAGCTGTATACTTTTCTTAATACCTGGGGACATTTTGGCATGATATTTGTTACAGTCAAATATACTTATTACTTAAGCTGCTAATCCTGCAGGGAGCAGGTGTTCATTGCCAGACTGCAGCCTAGTCCATCTGCTGCAGCCAGGAATAGCTCAGTTAAACTTCTGAAACAAGTATCAATAGTCTTTCAGATGTGTTAGTTAGATTGAAACATTCTACTGTAGGAGGAGACCTCAACTTCTTGCAAAGGGTGAACTAAACCTTAAATTGGTTAGTGGCCCATATGCCCCTTCCCTATCACATGATCATATAGAGTGTTACCTCTCCCACTCACGATCCCAAGAAATTCTTGTGGCAGCTAAAAATACTAACAAAAAAATTATGTTACAAAGGAAGGTAATATCTTCTAATGTAATATTGGAATCAGAGGCTAGAATCAAGAAGGGGATTTGTCACCGTGTGAACATGTCCAGTTGTACTCTACTTGAAAAAGGGACTAGAAATGGGTCAGTGTCACTGTGCCCTCTTAGTACAATATTTTATGTGCTAAAAAGGTTAAGTATTATGATTTTCCACATAGCTCTGCTCCTGCAGCATTTTTACACAAGTAATTTCACATATAATACAGTCTCACTGAACTCACTGTATATTTACTCAAGTGAATAACTACTTATATAGTCAAGTTTTGGGGTTTACAAGAAAGCAATTTTTTGAGCAGCCTAGACTATTAACTAAATAATTTATGAAAGGACTATTGTGAAGCTGAGAGTATATAGCAAACAGCAGGGGTGCACTGATAGATTTTCTGGGCTGATACCAATGGCTGATTATTAATGAACCATATTGGCTGATACTGATTTGATATACCAGCAGCTTGGAGAGCAGTGTCTGGCTGGTAAGTCTGTTGCGGGGAGAGCATGGGAGGCTGGGAAAGGGCATGGTGGGGGCAGATTGAGCCTCTGCGGTGAGGGAAGAAGTGGGGCTGCCCAGCCAGGACAGGGCATGGGACTGAGCTGCAAGCGGCACACCCAGGGTGTGGCTCTTGCTGCTGCATGCATGCCTGGGGGACGCATGTGGTCCCTGGATCTGTGTGTGGGGTGAGGGTGGGCTGCCACAGTGTGCTTGAGGCCGGGTGGTTGGGCAGGGGCTGTGTTCACGGCAGGTGACTGTGGTGCTGGAAGTGGTGTTACAGCAAATTTTCCATGGCTGTAGCCTACCCTGTAACCTTCCCCTCCCCAGTGCCCTGCTGCCCACCCCAAGCACAGTCCTAGCCAAACCTCTTCACCGGGAAGAGCCCAGCACGAAGCCTGCCCTTGCCCTGCCCACAGATCTGGGAGGCATGTGCCCCCCTGTTCCTCACTCTGGGGTGCCTCCACTGGCAGAAGCCACCCCCCCAAGACAAGCTGTTTGTGGTTCCATCCCATGCCCTGTCCCAGCTGGGCAGCACTTGTCACTGCTCCACTCCCTTCCTCACTGTGGGGGCCTTGATCTGCCCCTCTTCCCCACCTCCTTTCCCCGCCCCCAACAGACCTACCAGCCAGATACTGCTCTCCACACTGCTGGGCTGCACTCCTGGCTGCCTGCATGCTGTGTTGCGCAGATGCACATGGCATTTATCAATGATATTATTGGCCAAACAAAGCCGATTGCCAATAACTTCAATTTTCCTTTTATTGGTGCCGAAATGATATGGATCAATGTATTGGCGCACCTCTACAAAATAGTTATAGGGATTTACAAGATTTATGAATTTTCATGCATGCATTTCTGGGTCTCCTTTTCATTACATTTCCAAGCTGAAACTCAAAAGGTTAGCAAGGCTGCAAAGGCGCATACCAAACATTTGCTTTACCAAACAATTCATGTTGGTTAAAGTTTACATTGCTCACAGGAAAGTATTTTTCTGTCTCAACGTATCCTCATCATTCTGGAGCATCCAATTCCCTTCCACCAAATCACAACATTTTAAGAAGTGTTTAAGCTAGAGTGACTTTGATTTAAATCCAATTGAATTAAATAACTTAAACAACCATTTAAATCATTGACCAGGAAGCCTCCATTTAATCACTGTTTTCTACAAAAAGTGCATTCTTGTTGTTCGATATCCTTTATTCATTTAACACCTTGAAATTTTGCACTTTGAGAAAGGTAAGGCTGTGCTTGAGTGTGCATACACAAATTTGCAGAGAGACAAGAGGGCTGATGGGTGAGTAATCAGGTCTGTTATCTCTCATCTCCAAATACTGCTGTTAACAAGGATGCTACCTGTGGAGACAGACTCTCCCTACGTCTGAAGAAGGGTGTTTGTGACCAAAAGCTTACAAAGAGTAATTTTTCTAACTATTTAGTTAGTCTAATAAATGGAATCACAGCTCTCCAAAGAACCTTGTCTGCCCAGGATCACCGGAGACACAAACCCACAGTTTAACTGAAACTAAGCAACACAGAGACTTAATGGGATCATCTAGATTGAGCATGAAGTCCCATTGAGTGGGACTAATCTTTACTAATCTATAGAGGAGCCTTTGGGGACCCCATAAGATTGGACCCCTAATACAGTCCATGGCCTGTTGTGACCTATTTACAAAACTTTTCTATAAAGGTTATGTGAAAATATGGTCTCAAACAGTATCTAATTCAAAGTCATAATTCCTATTCCATAATGATTATCTTTGAGCTTTAACAGATGTTAAATTACAACCATATTTATATATTTTTAAAGCATCTTAACGAAAAAAATACAATTACATGAAAAAAATCTAATTTAAAAATTAAAAAAATCGTTGATTTTTCTCCACCCCGGCTTCAGCCAAGACAGGAGCCTCCAGCAGCACCAGTTTTTGGCAAAGGCAACTATTTTGTTAGCATACCAATGCCACTGCCCGAAGATGACATTGCTTGCTGAAAACCTACTTCTTGAGGGGGGCCAGACCCCGAGACAGGACACACTCCTGGGTTTGCAGGTCCCTCCAGACACCTTCAGAGGCTGCTTTCTGGAAGGGCTCGGGCCTGGTGTCAGCCACAGCCTTTAACTAGCTTCGGTTTTTGTCCCAAGGCTCTCCAAACGCGAGCTATGCTGTAAAGCTTTTCCAAACCCAGCTTTTTTTTTTAATCACTAATTCCTGGGCGGAAGGAGCGAGGATTTACCACCGAGGAAGTGACTACCAGAGGCGATCTGATCCAGGCGCTGCGGCTCGGAGGGGAGGGCAGCCGCCGCATTTACATAACACTAGGGAAAGGACCACAGGCTCCTTCATCCAAGGACCCCCCCCCCCCCCCAACCACCGTCCCCGCCCGCACCACCGACCTGCTCTCACCGCCCAGGCTCTAGACGCTTCAAACGGCTCCTTCCGGCCTCTCCCCTTCCGTCATATCCAGCATTCGAACCCCCACCAATGAGTGACGGCGAGGCGGGAAAACCGGCGGCTCAGATAAGTTTACGCACGCGCAAAGGATAACTTTCTCCCGTTCTAGTCCGGCTCGGAGACTGGCTGCGCATGCGTCAAGAAACGAACCCTCATAGCGCCGCGGCTCTCCCTCTGGGCGGGGCGTGGTCACGGCGCCTCTTGACCAATAGCAGTTAAGTCGAGCTGTGATTGGCTGTTGCGCGGGTCGCGCCGAATATTCGAGGTGGCGCGGGCAGGTGGTTGAGTCACGCGGAGCTCTCCCCCGGGCTGGGCTGCGGCTGCGGCTGCGGGGCAGGGCGGTGCAAGTGTCCGTGGCTCCAGGGTGGGACTCTTCAGTCACCTGCAGCCCCGGGGACGCGCCGTGCTGCAGGTAGGGTTGCCAGCTCTGTACCGGGAGGTTTCATGACATGGCACGGTGACATTAATGACTTTAGATCAGGAAGGCAAATGCACAAGACCGTTACATTTTAACAACCGGCTGGACTAGCTTATCAGTCGGATTCAACATTTAACGTTTATCATAATGACTGCCTTGTCATTTATCTCTACCTGGGTGACTCTCAGCAGTCTCCTGGAGATTTGGATCTTATTCCTGGGGTCTCCTGCGCAGTCCCGGAGGGTTGGTGACCCTACCTCCAGGTGAGGGGTTGCCAACCATGATGGAGGGCACGGAGGAGTTTTGACCCCAGGTCATGTTAGTCTGGAGGGCGGGGGCTCTGTCTGGGGTCTCTGGGAGCCTGCTCTGACAGCCTTTTATGGAAGCAGGACGGGGCTGCTGCAGCTCCCCTGTAACAGGTTCACGTGCTTGGTGTTGTTGTCAGGATGGATGGTAATTTTAGGAACAGTCCCAATTGCCTGTGTAAGGAATAGTTTGTGTGGTAGGGGTGTGCGAAGTGGGTCCTATTCAATTCTGATTCAGCCGGAATCGCAGACAGTGATTGAATTTGTTGATTTGGATCACTGTCCTGATTTGACTCAGCTGAATCTGAATCTGAATATTTGATGCTGTTTCAGAGAATTGGAGATTTGGACACAGGCATGGCTTTAAAAGCTTTTTCTACATAGCTTGAGGTAGCAGATATGGTGCATTTCTGCGATCACAAGCTGCAAGTGATGCCAAGTGCACTGGGGAACTCCATGCGCCCCAGCATCGCAGCATTCATGAGCCCCTGCTACCTATAGGTATATAGAAAAAACATTTAAAGCTGTGTCTATGTCCAAATCTCTCCGAATTGATTTGGAGGGTTCCAATTTGATTCAGAGACATTCAAGGGTTCTCTGATTCAATTCAGATTTGGAGATTCAGCCCCCAAATTGGGCCGAATCTCCACTGAACCGGATCAGGGGCTGAAGCTTCGCACACCGCTGTTGTGTGGTGCCCCCAGCAGGGGTTGGACTTGAGCTCTGCAGGTCCCTGCCTGCCCTGCTTCTCTGCGACTTCTGTGACCCCCTCCAGCCCCTGCAGTGATGTCTGATGGACTCTACCTGTTATGTTCCAGAAAAACCAGTAGGGTTTCCCAGCACCAGGCCAAGCAGTTCTGTATGAGCTTTTTCTACCCTGCTGTGGTGTTGCTTGTCCCTGGTGACAGCGTGTTGTGGCACTGAGGCACTGTCAGCTCAGAGGTGTCCTAACAAAGCTGCTCTGGACTCATCCGCAGGAGTTGCTCTCTGGAAGCAGGAAGGCAGCTCAGCAGAGGTGTCTCTCCATTTGGAGCATGTGGGCAAGTGGGTCGCAGTCAAGCCTGTTGGGCTGAAACTCAAGCCCTGCTTTTGTGTGGGCAAGGAGAACTATATGACATTTGCCTGATAATCAGTCAGAAGCTTTATTGACTACAAAAGTATCCATTAAACACAAAGCAGTTAATCAATTGGGGTTGCCAGAATATAAGCAGGCAGTTACCAAAAACTAAGTGTGTTAATGTGATTCCTCACCGCATCACAGTCTGTCTAAAACTGTTACTCAGGAGTTATTCACAACCCAGGAAGCTTGCCAAGTCCAAAGGCTTGGTCTTCCTTTAGAAATTCATGCAAGCGATTCAAACAGCAGACAGCGAACTGTGATTTCACTTGCTTAGGCTATTTAACCCTTTAGTGGCATCATCATTGTTAAGGCTAGCCAAGCTTGTTATATATTTTGGCTTTTAGCTCCTAAATTTACAGGATGTAAATAGGACATCCTTACACGTTTGGAATAGTTTCCTGATATTTTTCTTTTCCCACATTAATTAGTCCCAATGGTTACTATGTTATCATCTTAATTTATGGTTCTGTTATTCTATTGTTCTAGATATTCCATGGCATTTTACTGGAGTTAGCTTTAGGCCACAATCATTGAATTCCGAATCATCTCAGAAAGGCTTGTAGGAGTTCAGTCAATTTGACAAGATCAGATTTGATTTTCTTTGCAACACCTCCCCTCCTTGGTAGCTAGGAAAGTCTTTTCCGTTGCTACCATTTACTCTTTTGTCCTGGCTATTGTACACAAGGCAGTTGGGGGCCACCAGCTCTGAGCTGGAGCTGGCCCCAATTGTGGAGTAAAGTGCTGACCTTCCTGCCATGTCTTTGGTCTGCACTGCGTCAGTAGATTACTTGCAGGCCAAAGTGAAAAGAGGATGGTTAGGGCTATCTTGCCTGACTAATCCAGTCGCAGGTTGACTGCTTCAGCAGCCTTAGCGTGTGTTCTGAGGCTCTCCTGTTCAAGGCTGCCCTTTTGACACTCTGGGTGCTGAACTGAGGGTTCAGGGTTGCTGTAGTCACTATGATGGGTGGCTTCTTGACATGTATATGTATTGAAGCATTGGGTCTGTGGCATTCTGCTCATCTTTCAAACTTCTGTGTGACCGGTTATGTAGTCCCACACCAAATGGATTGCTAGTTTGACCTTGTAACTATGGTAATGCTTATCTTTCCCTATCTTCAGAACTCGCCACCATCTCCTTTAGTGTTTGATGTGACCTTTGTATCTAATCACACAGTTTAACTTGTCTTAATAGAATTTCATGGAAGTGCGACTGGGATGGACCCTGCCATCTCCTCACATGTCGATTCTGACAGGTGGCTTGCAAAACAACTGGCAAGAATCTTGATCTCCTGCGATTTGTCCGCCTGTAACAACAGCACCCAATCTTTGTCATCCATTTTGGGGCACAGTTTTGTTATTCCTAGAAATGAAGCAGGATTGGGTCATGGCAGGAGGACTTTTTTCTGTTGGCCCTGCTCATGGTATCACAGCTGCTGCTGCTGCAATGGACAGAAGAAGCTTTTACAGGCAAGTATCAGTCAGTCAAACACAAAGGCTGCAACTGTGGGGTGAGAGCTTTTGCTCAGCTGAGTGAGGGTAGGCTGCCAAAATAGAAAAACAAAATATGACTGATTTAGAAGGCATGCAACTTGGACATATGGTCTTATATTAAGAGCTGTTGGTACAGTCTGAGTTATGTCTACCAATCTCAAGGCTGGCAGCATCTAGGCTGTTGTTCCTAGTAGCAGAGTTATTGTCAGCTGCTGGTTGGTGTATCTGATCTAAATGGACAGAATTGATGTTAATGCCTTGTCTTCAAATTGTGCCCTAGGCCTTGTTTCTACAGCAGTTGAACTTAAAAGGCTTGAGATTTCATAGTAAAAATCAGTGATTGATTTGAACTGTTATCTGCGTTTAGATGTATGCCATAGATAGGCCCTGGAATTATAAAGGCCTGGGAAACCTACCTCAGTAGTTGAGTATTTGCAGCTTGTTTGAAGACTGCTGGCTGTAGTGGTTAGCAAGTATTAATACATGATCATGCAAAACAAGCACTCTCCAGATGTTCAGTAATGTGCATATCATATACATTAAACCTGAGCAGTTTGTTTTACTGAATGTCTATTCTCTGGTCTCCTTACTGGATTTTTTCTTTCAAAATGTTAATGGTAGCAATGTGCTCTCCTTTTAACATATTTTTCCAAATAGTTTGCTTTCTACTGGCCAACAGGTACAGATTGCGAATTGTACCTGAACTGTATATGGAGAGATTAGCTAGGAGGATTTTTGGAATTTTCTGCTTTAAAAAAGATGCGTGTGCTGCATGAGGTATCCACTCTAGACTGGTCGTGTGCACTGGCTCCAGTCTAGACTGGCTCCAGAGCCAGGGGGCAGCATTGGCCCAATGGGGTACCACATGTAGCATATGCATTGGATTGGCCCCCCTTTCCGCATGTAGCACTTGTGCTCCATGCACCATATGCACCATGTGCCAGACCCTGTCCAGGGCTTGTGCTGCACACAGCTTATGAAGCTGACATGTGGCACAGTCTGCATGTAGTATCCATGTTGGACTGGCCCTGAATGCTGTCTCCAACAGTCTGCAGTTGTGATCCAGACCAGGCCCAGAGCTAGAATGCAGGGCCAGTCTCATGTAGACACTGTATACAGTGTGTGCCCTGAACCATCTCCCTGTGCTGCAGCAGTGCCTGCAGCACCAGGTTCAGTTCCAGTGTGCACCAGTCCAGTTTCATGCACCATATGCAGTTTGAGGGGGGCAGTGTGGACCCCATGCAGTATGTGTGGTCAGTCTGAGACCCATGGAACCATAGGGCTCCACAAGCTAGATTCAATCTGCAGGTTGTATGTTTGACACCTTCTGCCTTAGAGTCACATTATTGGAAATGGGGATCACAATAAATCCTGAGTTTCTGACATAAGAAGCCTGCTGCTGCTGAATAAGTTGCTTCTATGAAAAGATCTTGTTTCACCAGAAAGTACTGAAGAAATTCTACCTCCACTTCATTTACATATATATGCCTTTAAAATGTGGATTTCACAATCATTAATTTAACATCCCTTTCTAATATATTCTGCTTGCAGAGCAAAATTCTGCTTGTAGAGCAGAATATCATACTGCACAAAAAGCATCAATTATTTCCAAAATCTTGACATAGACCTTGGCTGTTTTGTGGAAGGTGCCTGGAAGGGCAGAGGGATTGCTTGTATCATCAAGGTAATCCAGTCTGTTGGGAGAATCTGAATCCAAATACAGAGTCCTGGTTCCCATTCCTGTGCTCTAAGGACTTGACCATGGAGGCAGTGGCAGTCCTCAACATATTTAAATAAACCAAGGAGTAGTTTTTCATCCCTGAGTCCTCTGGATGCATTGTGAGGAATTTCATTATTCTCTATGACTTAAAAAAAAAAAAAAAAAAAAAAAAAAAAAAAACACAAAAATGACACAACCCCACAACTTCAAACACCCAATGTTTAAAAAACTCAAAAAAAATGCCAGGAAA
>JAGPOW010003316.1:181169780-181189449 GCA_030014935.1 Caiman crocodilus
GCTCCTTGTTGGCTCTAAAGGGGTCATGTTTTTCCACAACAGAGTGTCTGCAGTTAGCAATGCATGAGCTGCACTTCTATAGAGCTAAAGAGGGAAACAAGAAAGAAAGAGGAGAGAAAAGATTCTGGCAAGATTTGGACTTCAGGGGATTGTTCCAGCCCAGCACAGGGATAGGCTAAACTCAGTCAGCCTGTGACCAGAAGATTTTTTTTGGGTTGTACATGGGGTAGAGACAACGCGGGACCTGTATGTCCTCGCATTTGCTTTTTCCAAGATTTCATGATGCCTAACATGATACCTGTAATATATGTTTCCATAGGTGCTGCTCAGGAATCTTTGTACATACTGTATTAAGATGAGATAATGTGCAATAAAGATATATATATATATATATATATATAAAAAAAAAACAACCCTAAAACCCCACAGATATACAGGAGAAATCTGAGGCTGATTTTTGGATGGGGTCATAGTCAGCTTGTCCAGGGGGTGGCAGAGGGATTGATTTCCCGCCCCCCCCCGGCCACTTTCACCATTTTAGAACTGAATATGAGGGTAGAGTGAGCAGGGGCAGGTAGCTGCTATGGCTAGCCCATATCCAGGATCATGGCCATAGTCACAGCTTCTGCCTGTCCCCTGCACCCTTCCCCCCTGCAGCCTTCTTCCCCATCTCACCCCCTTCCTCCCCCCTGCACCCTCTACTGCTCCTGGCTACCACTCATCCTCCTGGCTTACCCTTCCTCCCCACCAGCAGGCTCCATCCACCCTGCAGTCTGGGGCACTGATCATGGTCCCAGCCTCGCCCTGTGAGCTGTGCACTATTGCTACAGAGCTGGGCTAAGGCTGTGTAGTGCCCCAAGCTAGCATGAGGTTGGAGCTTGCTATGGAGCAAGGATAAAGAGGGGAGCAGGGCAGGAGAACTTTGAGGAGTAGCAGGGAGTAGAGGCTGGGGGAGGAGGGAGCAAAGGGGAGAAGAAGGGGAAGTGTGGTGGGGGTTGAGCCTGCTGTGGAAGGGGAAGGCAGGGGGCAGTGGTGGCAGGGGGATAGCCACAAGCAGGGCGTAAGCTGCTTTACCTCCCTATATTACCTGTCTCACTACTGCCTGCCCCCCTGCAGCAGTGTAGGGGATGAATTAAAAACGACCCTCCAACAGTTAGATTCTGTACATGGAAAATTGTAAAAAATCAATACATTTTTCATATGTAGAATCTAATTATTGGGGGTTGTCTTAAATTTAGGGTCATTTTAGATTAGAGTAAATATGATACTCAAAGTATAAGCATATGCATAATAGTGCAGTGTACACATTTTTGTCCTTGTATACATATTTTCATTAAAAACCCTTCAATCCACTGTAAAGATTGTAAAATATATTGAAGCCTTAAAAGGGATTTTTCTCCAATTATTATGGCATGCATAATAATTATGTGCAAAAATAGACCAATTATTCTCAATCCAGTGAACCTACAGCTGTTCTTTACTAGTTCTTGAATTATTGCTTCTTATCCTGTATTCTCTTTGGCTAGTGTTCTTCTGTTCTTCTAGTTAAATTTTCTACTTATTCGATTTTAGAAACTGTAAATGGAACATTCTCTGCTTAAAATCAGCTGAGCAGGTAATAAACTTGGAGCCGTTCTTGTTTGAAACCGCCAAGTCGAATACACTGCAGCAAGTTCTTTTGGATAGTTTGATAACCTTCTGTAAAAAAAAAAAAAAGCCCTGCTTTTGTGATTCAGAACCTCTTTTTTAGTCTAGTCAACAAAAAACAACAACTTTTTATGTGTAGTTTGCATGAAACTAGAGAAGCTATCTGAGCATCATTTTGGAATTTATTTTCTTCTCGATGACCACTTTCTTATGGCTTCTTCCAGGCTAAGCTGACATCTGGTTCTTTCCCTCTTTTTTTTCCCTTATTGCATATGTTCATTAGCTTTCCTATGGCAGTGGAATAGCCTTGTAGTTAAAGTGCAGTATTAGGAACAGACACAGGATATGAAGAGTTGATTTTTGTGGGCATTTCCCAGTGGCCCTGCCCCTTGCTGCTGATGGGTGGAGAGGCCCAAGTGTGGGGGAGGGACAAGGGGTGGCCACTATCTTGGCTGCTGGCTGCCATTCTTGCCATGCTGCCAGCCAGTTGCCTTCCTTTCCTGGGTGAGTTGCAAGGCAGCGAGGACTGCTGGCTCCCACTTTTATTAAGTTGATTTTGAAGACATTCATAGATTTCATGGTTCTGCAAAATCTGTGAAATGGTGAATTAAGTAGGTCTATACTTATGGCAGAGTACAGCACATTCACATACATTTTTAAGTTTTTTGCTGGAGACAGGACAGGTTTTTATTTTTGCAAGGTGTACCTCCAAAATCAATGCTATAAGCAATAAAATCAATGAATGAACATCTTTGAAAAATAGTCTGAGGTCTTTGGGGAGGCATAAAAAACTGAGTAAATGGTATGGTGCTGTGAGCATAATAATTGGCTGAAGAGTAAGTACTCCCTTTTAGTTGTGAAGCAACTAGAAAAATGGATGTTGAGTAATGCCCAACATAGCCCTCAACATAACATGAACTTACTTGCTAGAGTACATTCTGGCTTTTATCAGAGTTAGGCACTTCACTTTTTAGGCGGTGAAGTGCTTTATGTGTTCTGGTACTTAGTCTCTGTATGGGAAGCCTTTAATTATGATAGTATAGGAAAGACCGAGACAGGAAAAGGGGAAGAGTGAACAGGAGGAGATTAGAGGGGTCAGAGACAGCAGTGGGAAAGGAAAGAGCAGCAGTACCTTTTGCTCCACTAATCAGAGCTATAACAAATAAAATGCTTCCCTACATCACTGAAACCATCTAATTCTGCATTCTTAGATAATCAGTGTTCATTTGGTCTTTATGCTGTCCCTTTTAAAAGATAATTTAATCGTTTTACATTTATAGAGACAAGGTAATAACCTCAGGTTTACCCAGACCTAATTTCTTCCTTTGTGAATGGGACTCTGCAGGATGTGAGCAATTAAGCTTTTGTAGGATACAGGAAACATGATTAACAGATCAAAGAGACACTGTCTAAGGGAAATGGGTATAATACCAAGGGAGATAATGTTCCATTTTATAACAGTTATGCAAATATGCCAAATGTTGGAGAGATTCAATTAATATTTGACAAATGGATTTCCCTAAATGCTGAGTAATTAGGACTTTGGAAAATAAGTGTTGTTTCTGGAGTTCTGTTTAAAAGTCTACCTGTTAAGTAAGTTGAGCTGCCTGGATAGCCATTCATTTGCAAGGCAAGGAGCAGGTATTTATGATTCAGCAAATGCCAGAACAATGGGATGATTTGAGTGGGATTGGTTCTGAAGGCCAGGGCAAATTGTGCAGCGCTTACATCGTATGTACACCTTATGCCTTCTGCTTAGTCCCTTGCTCTTGGGTTAATTTTTCCTTGCGTGAGTGAGAAATGCTTTAAAATTATAACATAACATTTTTATGTGCTCTGTCTTCTCTTTCACTTATCTACGTTTGGCATCCAGAATGCAATGTTGGCAAGGAAACAATGGTCAGCAGTAGTTTAGAGGATAGAGTAGGAAAGCCCAGAAGTTCAGTCACAGACTTTCCCATTTTACTGATGGGAAACTCATACTTCCTCTCTAACAGAATTGTGGTAAGGACAGTTCATTAGTGATAGTGACCACACCCAAATACTCTAATGACAAGTGCAATAGAAGTATCTAGATTGATTTAAAAAATTAAATAAAATATGAAAAAATAAATTGTTCTACTTCTGTTTGTCTGCTTTTCATATTCCATATTTTAATTCTGGCTGTAAGATATGCAGTTCTGCCACTAAAAATGAATTGGAATGCCAGGCATGATGTAATATTTACAAGCACATGCACACCCTCCCTCATTTTAGAGAGGATGAAGTAGGACAATATGTATTGTAGTTTTGGGAGGTCTAGAAAAGGAAATTTGCAAATATCTGGCAAGGGCTACATATAGCTTGGTCACTGGGCTAACAAAGAGAAAGAGACTGGTTGGACTTCGTGCTTTAGGAAATTCCACTTTTTGCAACTCACTTATAAATGCATATTCCCTGTATTCTTCCTTCTGACCATGGGAAAAGATGTGGACCTAATTTTATATTTGCAAGGGTTATAATAATGTATTTCGATTCACCTGTTATGTTAAAAAATCCTCTTCATCTTGTCCATCAAACCCTCCACTTATATATGAGGTAAGAAAAAATAATTAATAAATATGGATATTTTAACCAATTTTTATGACTGCTTTTAACATAAAATTTTACTGTGATCTCTGAATTATTTCCCCTAATAGATGACTTCCATGTTGTTATAGCTAATTCTGTCTCAAAATGTATTAATCTAACCCAAATATACACTTTAGTTAAATGTATTTTGGCAGACATCCATAACTGAAATCAAATGCTGAACATTACAGAATATTTTTCTAATTGGTCATAAAACTTGCAGGGTTTTTTTATCTTATGATTACTTGCTATATGGTATTTTCAGCTAGACTAAATGATCTCATGTTTAGGGCAAACTGGCCAAACCAATGCTAGTGCTAATTGCTAGAGGCTACAAAAAAGTCACTTGATTTTTTTGTTAGATTAAATCTTACTGAAAATGTTGCTTACTTTTTCTTTCAAAACCTGCATATATAGAAGCAGCAACTTGAGAACAAAATGTTTGCATATATTTTGCAAGGATTGTATAGTTTCAGCACAAATAAATCATGTAGGATTTTACTTTTATTTGCAATCCACTCTGCAGTGAGTACAATGGGGCTTTTGTACACCAGAATTCAAAGGGGCAAGTGCAACTCATTCAGAAGAACCCAATGTAGCTTTAAGCTCTCTGGTTTTGGTACTAGTAGCAGTGTAGCTGCAATAGCTTTGACCCCTACTGTCAATTGTATACTCAGGGTTCTGGACTAACATAACCTTTGCTGCTCAGCTAGGCTGCTGCTGCTACTTGAACTGGTTTAAAGCTAGCTTAGATACATTTGCACAAGCGATAATCACACTTCTTGACTAGTACAGACTATATATTCTCAGATGTTCTTATACCAGCTTAGAATGTTTTAATTGGAAAAAAGTCACTTGAGATACCAATCACATTAAAATAGGTTGATGGAGTTTCATGCAGTGATTCGATAAGTGGGTTTAACAAGTAACTGAAAGGGAGAACAGAAGAAAGGACAAGGGAAAGTACAGTTTAAAGAAGATTCAAATACCATCATCTTCAGTAACATTGTTCCACTTGAACACACCATTAATTGAACTGAGATTTTGATTCAGTGCTGATTCAGAGGAAAAAGTGGTATCTAGCAACACCATTTCCCATGGCAACTTTGCTTACATAGCTCCCAGCCAAATGCTGTGTATACGTCACGGGAATAGGTGTTGGAAGGCCTGGGTTTTATTATCTGCTGTGACAGTGTTTCACGTAGGCAAGACACACAATCTATGCAGCTTGCTTTCTCCATTTGTAAAATGGCAATAATGACATAAATTTCTGTAAAATGCTTTTATATCTATGAACATAAAGTTCCACATAGGAACACAAAATATTCTTATTCTTTCATTATATTTCTGTTTGCTCCTGTTGAGCTTTGTGAGACCTGACAGGTTCAGAACCCCGCGGTGTTTGCCTCTGGCCACTACCATTTTCTGGGTTGTTAGAGTTGGGGATCTGGGAGATGAAAGAAAAGGTCATGTTCCAGCTTGTTTGCATTGTATTAGATGTATACTAACGCTTTCAAGCTTGGCATCAATATTATTCTTGCTGCTTCTTCCTAAAAAAGGTGCCCAAATGAGTCTGTGACAGAATGATGAGTAGACCGCTTCCTAGTCGTACAGCATCCCTTTGCTGTTTGCTAGGGAAATTTGATAAAAGAAATAATGGAGCCTTCAGTTCTCTTTCCACTTGTGTCTAGAAATAACTGTCCGGTATCTAGAAAGGTCTAAGTCTGTAAGGCTACAAATGAAGAAGAAATAAATTACTTCAACTTGACATGAAATGGGAATATTTTTTTTCTGAAGAAAGTTAGCAGCAGCAGCAAAGAAAAATAGGCTTGCAAAGGCTGCCAATGTGCAAAGAATGAGAGTTAAAAGCCTCTTTATATGCAAATGTATTATTTTGTTTGTTTTCTTGAAGTCTGAAGCACAATGGAACATTGGGTCTGCTCATTTGCATATCAATACCCAGAATGCACTCTCCGCTTACAGTTATTCCATAGCTGGGTTGGTGTCTAAGACTGTGTGAGGCTCAGGGCATGCTTATGAGTGCATTAAGTTCTTAAGGCTGATTGCTTTGTGGAAATGAGGGTTTTCAGAATATTTCTACAAAAAGATAAAATCTTCTTGCAAGATGTTATTCCACGGTAATTGGCAGAAATAGAAAAGCAATGCATCTTAAAAATGCTTACAAATATATAAAGCTACCATGTCTCTTACCTGCATTATTACTAATGTATCCATTATCAAAGTACTTAGCCATCAGCTACAATGCAGTCACTCACTAGGAGCCTGCGGGACCATGGTAGAAATTCAGCCCTCCACAGGGATCAGCACAGAGTCTATGCAACATTTAAGTCCCTCTCAAAATAAGGTCAAGTCTCACTTATTGTGGGGGGTCTAATTTGCCTTATTTTAAGTAGCACCTATGTGTTGCCCAGGCAATATGCCAGTTCTACTTACAGAGCTGAGTTCTCTGAGCTTTTAAATTAATTTTTTAAATCAGGTAACAAGACATCTGTAGCCAAGTCCTCCAAATGCAGAAAGTCATAATAGCGTATCTACCAACTGATAAACCTCCCCCTGGTTAGAAACAAACACAGAGCCAAATTGTGTGAACAAAACCTGTGTGATTCATGGAAATGAATTGTATTTCATGGCTGCATGCAGATGAGTGTGGACATTTATTTCCCTGGGGACACAGCAGCAGCACATCCAGGGAACACCTGTGCCACTTGTGCTCTGGTGCATAGCAGATTACCCTGGTTGGGCTAGGGGGGGATTGGGGCCAGTAACTGTGCTGGTCCCAGCACCCTTACCTGAGCTCCTGGGGGCCTTCTGGGGCTGCATTCACAGCAAGAAGCCTGGCCAGCAGCTGGAGCATAACTCTGGCTGGTCAGGCTCCAGTTTTGGGCAGCGTGTGCTGTTACCATGTGTGCTGCCCCCGTTTTTTTCAGCTTGGGTTTTTTTAACCCTGGGATCTCCCAGGATCAAAGAAGCCCACCCATGCTGCAAGGTAGTAGTGTGAGGCACGCCTGCATGTGTGGTGTGTAGCACCACAGACGGGTCTGTGGCACAACATACTGCAAGTTCATGCTCGTCTGGACATGGCTCATGGGTATGTATGGCCTGCATGACCAAAAATCACAACTAACGCTCCATTTGACTTGATGTTTGTACTTCATTGGAAAATTTTAATAAATCTCAACTCTTTTCATACTGTAACAAACAGCCTAATTGCTCATCTTAATTTTTTTAGTATTATTATTTTTTTAAATCTAAATAAGAACAGAGTAAAGAAAAAAGGGAAACTTATTTATTTAAAAAATAGAAATCAACTGTAACAGTAAGCTTTCCCAAAAGGTAAGTTCTGCAAGAGAGACATTTATGTAAAATTGATTGCAAGGCATTCTTTGAGTTGGAAAATGCAATGCTTTTGGACTTTAGCAGAACTCTAGAGATTACAACCTATTTACAATCTTTCATTCTTGCAGAAATGACAACCAGAGGTTAGGAACAGCTCAGTAATCATAAAATCAAAGTTTGCATTTTTAAATGTTTGCCTTGTACATACATAAAATACTATAAATAAACATATATTGCAGCACAATAGTTAAATAAATGTTAAACAATAATCCATGCTCAAAACTTAGTTTGCAAAACTCTTCTTGAAAATACTTGTAATTGTTTCCTTAGCTCTGTTTTTTGAATGCTGCTTGTTTTTCTCAGTCAGAGATATCTTTCCTGTAGCTCTTTATTACGAGAGACTTTTTTTTGTCTCACGTCAGTATTTGAATACATGAGAGCCAGGCAATCCTTAGGCCATGTCTAAATGAGATACTGACTGAGCAGTTATTACTGCACAGTCATTAGTACTTGTTTGTACAAGAATTACTTGTACAAGTAGTATTTGTTTGTACAAATGAGTACTAAATGACTGTGCAGTAACTCTGTGTGTGGTTACTGCACAGTAGTATCACTGAACGACTTTTAGGTGACGCTGACTACACAGTAACTTTTTACTACTGTGCAATAGTGTTGCATCATGCTTTGTGCCATGCGACACCTACTGCATAGTAGTAATGAGTTACTGTGTAGCTGGCATCTCATGTAGACTTACCCTTATTGATGTTCTGAGAGAAACTCTGGGTTTAATTTTTGTTTTATTAAGTGTACAGCAAGTGGTTCTACAACAAAGTATAAAGTCTCCTCTGTTTACTGGCTCTTGAACTAAGTTCGCAGGATTATTAAGATGATGGCTCTTTTTTCATTTTTTTGTTAAGACAAATGAAATGCTTTTGTTTAGTTTATTTACCATTCTTTGTAATTGAGATGCATTGCTAAGAGTTGCTATTTTCCAGCAGTTAACAGCTATATCATACTCTCCTAGGCAGAAAATCCACGAGCTGGCTGGGTTTATGTGAGAATCTGTAGCTCATGAACCAAATGTATAGAGACTGAAGTTTGCATAGCTGTGGAGTGTGTGAAGATCCAGAGTGCATCTGGCCACACAAGGAAGTCCTGCAAATTTAAGGGGATGAAGGACAGCTGGAGCATTGAAATGGGAGGCTGCCTTCTCAGTACTATCCCTGAGGCTCTGTTCTACCTTGGTGGGTTGATTCTCTTCTGACATGCTCTCATGTCCTTCTTTAGAAATTTTGATAGCATGAAACAGGGACTGAGGGGAACTTATTGTGGCACTCTGTGTGGGTAGCTGTATGTTTGCTAGAAAATGTAGAGTGCTTCCCTCGATGGTCATGCCTCCAAATATACAGAACATGTATTGTTCTAATGGAGGTGCTGCCACGTTTATAATGGGGCAGTGGGGGGTTACACAGTAACTTAACATCTTGTGCATGCTTATTTGACTATACATGCGATCTCATGAAGTGAAGGTTGCTCTTTGAAAATCAAGTCCTCATTGCCTAAATCTTATTGTTTATAAATAAACCTTTCTGAGCAATTAAGATGTGGTTGGCCTGATCTAACAAGCCCTGCAGATCACCTCCACATTAAGGCATGTTGAAAGTTCAGGCTGTTCTAAAATGGCCTCTCTCTGTAAAAGTCCTCAGGCATGCATATTGTGAACTGGAAGATAGAGGTCTCATGCCCAGCTTTCCTGCAGACCTTTTGCTTGAAATTGAATGAATCATTTAGGGCCTGATTCAGTCCCTACTGCAGTCAGTAAGAAAGACTCCAGTGGACTTCACTAGACTTTGTCCTGACCCCCTAATCTCTGAAAAAAAACATTTCCATTCCAACAGGCAGCAAACACTGTTACTGTAGTGTGCATGTACATGGGTATGTACTCCCCTCTCCAATTGAAAGGGACCATTAGCTAGCTGACGCACTGTGGATGAAACTGCAGATTACTCATCATTTCCCTCTGTCCCAAAAGAACCAGGCCAGGCCAATCTGGAATTTAACTATATACAACATGTTATTATTAGTCACATTAATAGATAAAGATAACATAAATGTAACATATTTACAGATTTATAGGTTTATATATGTGTATAGGTAACTAGAAACCTTATTCTCTATAATGGATTACCACCGCTGGGGTTTTGGGTAAATTGCAAGTAAGCACAGGTAAGTAGTAGCTAAGGAGGTCCCAGCAGATTCCCGAAGCAGGGTTACAGACTCTGTTAAAACACAGATATAGAGGTACACAAAATATAAGGTGCAATATTACACAATATAATAAAAATATCAAAATACATATTGTGCATTTTATTTATAGAGATGTAAATTCTTGTGTGATGCTGTATCCCAAGGATCTGTGCTACCTCAAAAGGGCATCAGGCCCCGTACAAGTAAACAGCTGGTCTAAAGCTTATAAACATAGGGGGATACAGGAGGACAACAAGTAAGTACAGGTATGTCCAGTATTGTCTGTGGTAGGTGCTGTAAGGCCTCGGCCTCTTTCTGGTTGGTGCCTTCCTCCCTAGTGACATCAGGGTGGGACCGCACCCCGAGGCCACCTAGATGGTTCCGAGCACTGCCTCAACTCGCCTGCCACAACTTTGATGTTGATTGACGGGGAGGCAGTTCACTGTCTGTGGTCTCAGAGGAGTTGTGACCCTGGCCTTTCTTTGTGGGGCTCCAAACCTTCCCTTTACCCAACCCTGACCACATCCATGGCTTGGGAGGACTGCTCCCTGTAATCTTCTCTGAGATGATATCTTCTCGCCTGTGAGGCCTGCCTAGACCGAAGTTGGGTCTGTTCGGCCGTTAATCTCTCCTGAATGGATCCCTTGTCTTCAGGCCAACCTTCAAACCTTCAGGTAACTAAACATGCCCCAGCCTGGGGTGAATGATAACTTAGAAGACAAAACTAAAAGAGAAGATGTTTGGCATCTGCCGATATGGTACCTTGGACTCGGACCCCTCTGCTTCCTTGGGATGGGAGAAGGACTTTTGTCCGTTTCTCCGAGTACTCTTCCCAGGGACCAACAGATTAGGAGCCAGTTACTCCTGACCCAGCACCTGGTGGAACTTGCCCCTTTGTTGCCAGGCTCTGGGCCAGTCGCTGCCTGCTCCTCCCTCTTCACCAGGCTGCTTGCAGTGTTTTGCCGTTGCTTGTTGCCCTTCCCTGCCACAGTACCTGTACTCTCTGGAGCAGCCTGGTCTTTGCTCGGGATCACGAGGACTATCATCTTCTCTGTGCCGTGACCTTCCAGCAAACTTTGGCTCCCCGAGCCTGGACCTGTGAGCTTTCCTGCCGGGCTTCTCTGGTCAGCACTGTAGCTTCTCGCCCTCTGCCTGCTTCACCGTTCTTAGCGGGGTCTGCCACCCGCATCTCTCTGCCAGCGTTCCGCCTCTCCCCACCGGCATTCCACTCCTCATCACCGGCTCCACCGTCCGCCTCTCTCCGCCGGCATCTGATCTCTCCCTGCTGGAATTCTGTTTGTCCCTGTCCAGCTCCACCGTCTGCTGCTTTCTACCGGCGTCTGGTCTTTCCTTTCCCAGGCAGCTGGGTCTCTCCCTAGCTGCCTTTTGATCAGGCTGCATTGCCTCGCTTGCTGATCCGCAGGCTCAGGCAGCCAGGGAACTGCCGAGCCTGCATCGGCGTTTCTCCGCAGCTGCCACTCATGACCCCTGCTGTGAGTATCAGTGCTCATTGGGCAGGGTTATGGGATATGTTGGGAGGGGGACTTCTACCTTTGCACCCACAAGTATTTATAGGGGAATGTCTCAAGGATGGCCGTGTTACCCCTAGGGCCCCTCACCCATGCCAATTCGGCCCCATGGGCACTCTCTATTCTTGCCTGCCACATCTTGATGCATTTATAATATAGGGAGGCTGCCTTCACGTCTGGTTGGACATGGTCCTGATGGATTTCCCTGAACCCTGTAGGTTCCCAGACTCCTTTGTGCATCCCATTTCAAAATAGATGTCACGGGACACCCCAGCCTTATGGGCTATATGCTTGGCTCCAAACCGCCCCAGGCCTCGCAGATGGTATTGCCATTGTCTCTCCCAGGTCTTGCTACAACTCAGCTCCTTGTCCTCGCTGGGCTCTCTGCAGCCCTGTCTCTGCACCTCTCTGGTGCCGGGGCCTGTGCACCCCAAATACTATGCCCTCTCTGGCACTGGGGTCCCCCCCTCTATAGCAGGGCCCCAATGAGACCTCCTCCTTCCCCAATAGCCTCTCCCAAACCACCCGTGTTATAAAACAACAACCAAACATAAGCCCCTGGGCTATAACACAACACAAGCTGCATAAGGTGTGCTCTGCCCCTTTGCATTACTGGGAGCAGAACTTAGTCAGGCCTCTTTCCTTCACTTACTCTAGGAGGGCTCCCTTCCCCCTTGGCCACCAGTAGAGAACTGAACTCCATAGTCCCAGTCCTGGAGTTTATATGGGCCCAGGGCCCTGCCCCTTTCTGCTGGCTGACCAGGTGCAGGTACAGGCTAATTTCCTTGTTAGCTGGTTGCCATAGCAACCTGCACCTGGGCTCCTGTTAGCTGGTTGCCATAGCAACCTGCACCTGGGCTCCTGTCTGGCTCTTTGGGCTCTCTCCAGGCAGTTTCTGCTCTTCTAGGAGCAGGCACCTAAGTGCCGTGACAGGGAACAATCACTAAATGCCAATAGCTGGTACAGGGTCTAGCAGAGGCCCAGCAAGGATCTTATAACTATAAACTTATCACTATAAATTTACAAATATAATAATATGCAAAATATGAGGCACAGCAATATGAGGTACCCATAACCCTTCAGTCCTCTCCAGGCCCCAACAAGATGTCTAGGGACATCCCCTCAGAGCACCCCTTGACCTAAGGAAGCCTTCCCTTGTCTAGACTTCATCTTTAGCCTTACTGCCCAGGCAACTTCCCCTCCCATGCGGGAATCCCTGTCCCTGGGCAACTCATGACTGAGGGTCCCAGGCAGGTGGTCTTCGCCTGCAGATGTGCTGCTCCTATCTGGCAGGAGCCTCTGGGGCTCTTGCCTGCCCATGGCTCTGCACCAAGGGCTTGGCCTTTTGTCCAGGTTCAGGGGTTTGGGCCACGTTATGTGACCGGGTCTTGGTCCCACGTGTGAGGACTAGCTGTGCACCGTCCGTGCACGGAGATCCTGGCCACATGCCAGGAGTGATGGACTCAAGCTGCCTTGAACGGCTCCCTGGGTCTTGGTCCCCACCTGGGACCCGCTGTGCTGTGCCGCCTGTACAGGACCCGGACCACGTGCCAGGGGTTGGAGGCCTGAGCCACCTCGCGCAGCTCCCAGGCCCTCGGTCCCTCCTGGGCCCATTGTGCAGGGAAGCCTGCAGTGAGCACTGGCCACTTATCGGGGGGGGGTTTGCAGACCTGAGTATGTCCAGCAACTCCCAGGGTCTGGGCACCATGCACTATGCTCCTGGCTACTTTCCAGGGGCTGCAGACCCGAACTGCTTTGAGCAGATGCCAGGGTCTAGGCTCCGTGCACCAGCCTGTGTGCTGTCTGGAGCCGGTGCTGATCGCTGAATCTCTCCTACGAAGGGAGTCTTCGGAGCTTTGGGGCAACTGGAAACCCTCACTGGGCAGCTCTTCTAAGCTCCACTAACTTCTTCATCCCTTGACGCATCTGCCACGTGCTGGGCATGTAGCTCTTGTTGTTCTCTTTGGAGGCTCTGCCCCCTGAAATTCTGCCAGACTGGCAGAGTACAGTCTCAAACTAGGTCTCAGGCTTTTTTTTTTCCTTGCCCCAAGCAGAGGCAGGGGAAAGCCCCTCCCAACAGTTATGCGATTGGTGGATGAGCTCCACCAATCACAATGGAGATTCTCTGATCCAGGCACACCGGGCTGTATCTGTAAGTTTGCCACATTGTTAGCGGAGAAAAGGAGAATGGCACTGATGTTTTTCCACACAAATGAGATTCACAGGCGAGCTGGAATTAGCACGTTAATTTTTTTTAAGTTAATGAACTGCATGATCCAGTAGTAACTAATTGTATCTTATGATTTTCATAAAGCTCTTAAGGCATTTCATAATCAATTAACAGCTCAAGCACGTCATCATTACAGAACATTTTGCAATAATACATTAGGAATTAATGTAGAGTGAGTGTTCCATCACCACTAAACACCCTGTTACAGATCTAGGATCTGAGCCAAGCAGACATGCTTCAAACTTTATAATGAAGATTTTAAATTCCTTGTAAGCTTGTTAGGTTTTTTCCTCCTCCAAACCTACATTTTTTTTCTTGTTATATAGGTGAGATTAATTAAATGAAGGGTTGCTTCTCCACTTAGCTGTTTGTTCAACTGTTCTGTACAAGGCAGATCATAGGAAACATGGCACGGATTCATTATATCCCTGGAGAAGGAGGTTCTGAGGCAACTAGTTGTGCTTCTATGGTTTTTTCCTCAGTAGCTCTCTGCAGAGGACTCAAGTTGAAAGCTGCAGTAGAAAAGGAGCAGGGGAGTAGAAAATTCTAGATTTGCCTTGTTCACCCATCCCCTCTTTGCCACTGAGAGAGAATACTGGGCTAGATGGACCTTATGTAGTCACCATTTCATATCTGACCTTCACTGCCTATTAAGTTTTACTGTTACTGTTTTTTTTATCTTCCTCCTCCCCTGCACCAGCCCAACTTCCTCAGACTAAATCTGGCACAAAGCAGCCCTCTTGACCTCCCTTCTCTGTTGTCTTTCCTTCAAACACCATGGACAGCACCACTGTTCTTCCAGATTAAGTTTGCAGCATTTCTTTCTGCCAGGGATTTTACCAGTTTCTCCCTCTCTAGCATGTACAAAATGACCCCATACTCTGTCTCTCTAACACACAAACCCCTAGCTTATGCGGTGATTGTTTTTTTGCTTAAAAGGGTTCTTTCGGAGCTTTCTGCTAATTGCCACCATTTTGCTGAAGAGTGTGATCATTTCTAACATCTGTCAAATAGGAACATCTTATTGTGATCAGCAGAACTCAAAGATTTGCTGTTTAAGGAAAGGGCTTCTTGTTTAAAAATTAAAACTCTTCTGAATGTTTAATGGTGAGCCCCCTAACTGACAGCATCCCAGAGGATGCAACTTTTCAGCAAGACATATTTTTGTTTTACACAGAGAAGTCTATTATTAATCTTTTTGCATAAGAAACATGGCAGTTCTCCCACTGTTATGCCAGACAATATGGTTTGATTGCCTTTGCCTCCTGTCACGTCTCCAGCTGTAAGTGCATAATGTAAAATGAAAATGTTCTTCCAAGACAGAACACCCGACAGGAGTGTGTTGTGGGAATTAGAAACAATGCTGGGGTAATTAAAGACCAGCATCTATACTGGAAATAAAATAAACCCACTGCGCAAAAGCTTTGATTAGTGCCACACAATTGTAAGTCGTTGATAAGGTTTACTAAACCTACAGAAGCTGTGCAAAGGTGAAAGAGAAAACGATCTTAAAATAGAAGAGACTAAAGCTTAAATGATACATATTGGGAGTATTTAATTTATTTAAAGGTTTTGGGGAAATGTTTTTCACTCAAAACAGAAGTAGGAATGGAAAATGTTTTTTGCAGCTGTTACAGCCACCTAGTTAAAATAGCAAGGGCGCACAGTCTGATCTTTTTTGCTAACATATACTGTAGTTATTATTATGTGCTCTGACCTGTGGCAAATGAAGCAGTAAGGAAAGAGAATGAATGCTGGTAGCAGAAACACTAGCAGCCACTGACAAGCTAAAGCACAGGAATTCCTCTTCTCTTGCACCACATTTGTTCAAGAGAACAAAATTCCTTCTTTCCCAATGCCAAAGTGGCCATAGTCATGCCCAGCCAAACAGCACTGAACCATAAACTGCTATGTTAACACTTTTGTTATAACTCCAGAAAGTCCAGTGTTACATATTGGGAAGAATTTTCAACCTGCTTTGTTGACAGAAACTGATTTCCACAGGTGTGGAAACCTCTCACTTTTTCACAGGATCTGGATGTCCTGTTCACACGTAGAATATCAGAACATGCCTTGTGCCTGATAGATGCCCTAGCTGGCTGGTGAAAGTTATAAACTTCAGGGCCTCCTCATTTACAGAAATAATAATTTAGCCCTGCCTCTGGAGAAGGCAGCCAGTCCACCATTCATTTATTGCAGTTACATATTAAGGAATATATTCATCCCCTAGTTCTGCAGTAAATGCAGCTTCCCATAGGCTTCATATGGGGAGAGAAGAACAATTTAGAAAAGAAAATCTCCTTGAAACAGGTCAGAGGAAAAGATGAATGAAAATTAATTCAAAATAAATATTCTCTCCCCCTGTATCCTTTTCTGGTTTTTTTGCATCCTTCCTCTCTTAGGCAAAATCTCTTCCTTTTCTCTCAGTACCAGGGGAAGATATTCATGTGGGGCTAGCTTCACTAATACATAAACAGAAAACATCCTTACTTTGTTTCCCTAAGTGAACAGATCAATTTAACCAACTCTTCAGCTGGAAATTGGTTGGCTCATGAACAGCAAAGTTTCATTTTTTTTTGTCAAGGGAATGATGCATGTGGTTGACAAGCTCAATAAAACAAACTATTTCACAGTTGTGAGCTTCAGTGGGATAGAGCCACTGGAGATTTTCCAGCAGCATACTTTTCCTGCACAGCTATTCTTTCATGTGTAATGAGCAGCAAGGACTTTTTATACCCCTTTCTCTTGGGGTGAAAGGTAGACTGAAGTAATTATTCTGGCTAAACGATACTAATGCTGGAGGAAAATAACCTTCCTTGCGAGTAAAGCACTGGAAGGTAATTCAATTGATCTGGGGCCAAGTCCTAGCTCTGTACCTGACTCACTGTGTGACCTTGGATAATTCACTACTCAATAGCCCAGTGGTTAAAGCAGCACTTGGGATGTGGGAGAACTGAGATCCATTTCCTTCTCTGTCCAAGAGAAGATAAATCCCCATCTCTTCCTACCTCCCAGGATAATGTACTGACTGTAAGACAATACTGTGTGTTAGAATGGGGTTTCCTCTGCCTCTCCTGTTGGGGCTACGCCACTGCACAAGAAATACATAACTATTCATTGGGGCTACAGAGAATGTGCACCCAGATAGTGTGGGGGAATAGAAAAGGGCGAGGACACCTGGGTCCCATTTGCTGCTCCTAAGAATGATGAAATATACCACTCGATTGAAACTACAGAGTGTAGTCCAGGTAGCCAGTGGACAATTTCTCATTTGTTTAGGACACTGATTCACATCCCTTTGCCCCTGTAACAATATGCCATGTTTTACCACTTATGGCACTGCATAGCAGAAGAAAGAGTGCAGCCCCTGACCTTCAGCCTTTTCAAGCAATAGTCAGTGCAGTTTGCCATTTTTCCTTTGTTTCTGTTTCCCCTTTGATTTACCAGTCCATATTCTACCATTACTTTGGTAGCAGCCTCTTATTGACTTCGTAGCCACATCCAGATCGGAATCCATGCCTGCATAGCCTCTGTCACTACCTACTACTACACTGCTGGGTGAGAAGGCCAAATACTAGAGACCAGAGAGAGTGTATGAAGAAGTAATACCTCATTACAATTGTGCATTTAGTTTGTTTAGTTTGTTAGTCTGAAACAGTTGATTTGGGTTAATACTTGGGAGGGATGGGCAACTAAACACTGAGATGTGAGTAGAGACAAGCTGCCCAGCTAGGTTGGGAGGACATGGGACTTGAGGAGGGAGCTTCCTGCCACTGTGCATTGTGTGCTGCTGGTCCAGGAGCTGCTCTTCAGGAGTGTTGGTCCAGGAGGGCATGGGAGCAGGCGTGTGCTCCTGGATCTGCATGAGGCGGGCTGGGCCGGGCTGTGTTCTGGGAGGCTAGTCCCAGCCACCCACTGCTGGGCTGCACTCTATGGGGCGGGTGGAGCCAGGGCTGCACTCTGGGTGGCTAGCCCCAGCTGCAGCCAGGAGTGCAGCCCTGGCTCCTCCCACCCCACAAAGTACAGTGGAGTGAGAGCTATAGGGGTGCTGCAGCCACCCTAAAATTCTCCATAGCTCCTGATGCTGGCCCTGCCCTGATCTGGGTGCATACGCCTGCTCCCATGCCCTGCTGCTGGTTGCTCAGCCAGGGCAAAGCTGCAGCTTATTTAGGAGGCATAGGGAGGCTGGGGGAGTGGCAGGAGGGCATAGCCCCTGCTCCCAGCGCCTTCCACTGCCTTTCTGGAGCACAGCCCAACCCAACCTGCCCTACACAGATCTGGGGGCACATGTCTGCTCCCAGGCCCTCCCGGATTGGCGGCAGGAGCCGCTGGAGGAGCCACCAGAAGAGCAGCTCCCAGACTGGCGATGCATGGCAGCAGGAGCCCCCTTCTCCGAGTCCCATGTTCCTGTGCCCTGGCTGGGCAGCTTGTCCCAGCCCCAATCCCTCCCTCACTGTGGGGCCATTGATCTGCCCCTACCATGCCCCTTCCCTCCCCCCTCCACCCACCACAACAGACTTACCAGCTGAAGGCAGCTGTGTCCAGCGTCATTGAGGACTGCTGCCTGTAGAGTCTATGGCTGACTCTCTGGATCCGAATTGGCCGAATTTAATCAGGACAGTGATTTGAATCACCGAATTGAATCACTGTACCTCTGAATCAGCCAAATCTGAATCTGAAGCAAATACTTGTTGCTTCTCACGTGCATACTGGCTAGTCCTACCCTGGAAGCACCCTTGTGCTCCAGCCAGCCCCTCTGCAGCTCATTGAGTCTGGCCAGAGCAGTCCTGAGCTGGCAGGCTGACTTCTGGGGGCCCTCTGCCAGCTGGGGTTGCTCCAAGGAGGCTCCTTATGCTGTGCATGAATAAACTCTGGATCTAATTTCTCTGGAGTTAATTGCTCCTGGGCACATGCTTAAATGGTACACCTGGGAGCAAAAATCTCTGGAGCAATAAACTCTGGAGTTTATTCATGTGCACTAATTGCACGTGTAGATGCACCCACTAATGCACTTAAGAGGTATACATATAATTCATAGGTCTTTCATCTGCATTGCGTTTCCAGAGATGGTATGATTGTATATGTAATGCAGATTTTCCATGACAACAACTTGTACTTCTACATTTCTAGCTCGTGGTGGTTTTTGAAAACAAGAATATAAGAGAATAAGGAAAAGAACCTCATAGCAACAGAGAAAGCAAGAATCTAAAGAGCAAAATTAGGTAATGCATAAAGTAGCAAAGCCTATTCAAGTAGGTAATTGTATTAGCATGGACTCAATATAACCATATCTCCTTCATAAACCAATGTTTTGCATGACTGCTTTTCCATGATGGATTTCTTCTTTCTTGTTATTGAATTTTATAGAAGAAAACAACTACATAGATGATAATTCCTAATGCTTTATAGGAAAGGAAATAGCAAGAATATGTAGCAATGAATCCAGATGTAAGCAGACATCACTAACATTGTGGTTTTTGGTTAGCTGTATTAAGAATCATCCCAAAAATCAGAACACTGTAAGGAGTGCCCTGGAAACCTCTACCCAAATATGATAAGGAGAAGAGACTGCTATATGAGGAATGCCCATCTGTGATGATAAGGAGACATCGGTACTGGGTAAGGGGGGCTTAAAGGAAAATAAGAAAAGACAGGGAACTGGGTCAAAGGGCTCATTATAATACTAAAAATCACACCCCTAGGTGGAAAAAAAGTATGCTAATGAAACATTAATTAGTATGCTAATTAGCATGCTAATGAAACATACATGTATGTAGATGAGGTACATGGCTTAAACGCGGGTATAGAGACATGCTCAGTAGAGAACTTCTTGCATCATTCACTTATGACCAATCACTGAATAGTACGCTTGCAAAACCTTGCAAACTTCTGTATAAAAATACAGACGTGGAAGGACGTGGGCAGTGGGGTTCCGCAGGGCTCGGTCCTTGGGCCCGCACTGTTCAATATCTTCATCAGCGACTTGGATGAGGGGGTGGAAAGCACCTTGTTCAAGTTTGCTGACGACACAAAGTTGTGGGGGGATGTG
>JAGPOW010003316.1:181189549-181276263 GCA_030014935.1 Caiman crocodilus
GTCATCTGACCCCGGTGCTCTTTCCTGCCAAGGCAGGGGGTCAGACTAGATGATCTGCCCAGGTCCCTTCCGACTCTAGACACTATGATACTATGATACCCAGAGGTAATACTCAGGTGTGCTTGTTACATGAATTATTCCGCTCGCACCATTTATTGCTAGCAATTAACTTCTCTTGTGCTTCCACCCCCTGTGTGTTTATTGGAGTCTGCACACTGGGCACGATCCCAGACTTGAGCTGGAGCTCAACAACACCAGATCTGAAATGATGCAGATACGAGTACACTTTCTAACACCCATGTATTTTTGGGAAGTTTGGATCAAGATCAAATTTCAAAACTGAATTTTGTTCCCATGTCTAATCACTGTGAGGCTGATTCTGCAATCATTGCCTATGCTCTGCACATCTACATGTGCATTAATGATCCATAGTTACTGTGCATTAAGTTTAATAGTAGGTAATAGACGCTAACTCAATGTGCAATAACCAGTGCTACTGCACAGTAATGCCAGTGCACACCTTTTTAGTGACGCTAATGCTTGGTAGTAGAATTAGTCTACTGCACATTTAGCATCTTGTGTAGACATGTGCACTGAGTAGAAGCTACTCATACAAGTAATCCTATTGAAATCAGGGAGAGGTGAGAGCAGCTGCTTCTACTCCCTTGTCCTAGGTGCAGAGTGACATCCAAGTTCATTTCAATGGGTCTACTTGCTTCAGTAACTCCTCCTTACCGTAGAAATGGTTGCAGAATCTAGTCCTGTGCAATAAATGGTAGATTTACAATTGTAAACTGGCAACAGTTCCCTTTTTTATTTAAATTGAGTGAATTTTGCTACACATGAAAGTGAGAAGAGTCTAACCTTTTCAAGAGGGCTGTTGATGTGCCTGCCACTAAAGTGAGCAGTTACACCTGGTTATAAGAATTGTATCTGTTGTGCTGGAGAGCTTCCCTATTAAATGAGGATTTTTTGCATGGGCCAAGAATTTCTACTGGAAACTCCTGAAATCCTTGCTTCTTGGACCCATGGGAGTCAAAAGTACTGTTCACACGAGAGCTGAAGGATCAGGCCCTGATCTGTACAGGTAGAGATTCAGTCTCAGGCATTTATTGCTAAAGTTAATTCTCAGCAAACTGTAGTGAATGTTGTGATAAAGTACAAAATGTCGCTGCATTGTTAATGTGAGTCCTTGGGAAACTATATAAAAAGATGTTATGAGCTTATCTTCTGGATTCCAAGGGTCTGAAATGATATGAACATCCAGAAATAAAGTGTGGAGAGAGATTTTGGAACTGGGCCCAGAAAGGGTAATTGACTTAAATAGAATTCCTTATATTTTTATTAAAAGCTGTAAGTCCAATATTAATAAATAAAAGCATTTTTAGACTGGAATCAAACTTTCATGTTTTATGATTAGTTCAATTTGGATGCCAATTTACTCCTTAGACTTTGTGCAGACTTTTCAACAAGGATGCGAGTTAATGACATTTGGAAAGCTGTTTGGGCTCATGTCCACATTTCTCATCTCCTAGGAGTTAAGTAGATTACCATCTTTAACTGAATCCAAGATTATTTTGAATTTAAGATGCCCCCCACAATAATTAGATCCTATACATGCAAAATTATGAATTGGTTATAATTTTCCATTTATTATATCTAGCTAGTGGACAGTCATCTTAAATTTGTCCCTTCCTCCCCATGGCTGTGGAGGGGAAAACAGTGACAGAGAGCGAGGCCCATCTGGTCCTATGCCTGTGCCTGCCCCCTCTGCCTGCTCCCCTCATGCCTATTCCCATCCGCCAACTCCCTGCCTCCCCCATTCTTTACTCTCCCATGGAGCCTTCCTCCCCCACTCCCTACTTCCCCCTGCAATCTCTCCTTTACCTTCTGCTACAGCTCTTCAGGGTAGTCTGCTTCTTCAGGGTAGTCAGCAGCACCATGGCTGTAGCCCAGCCCCAGCCCAGCCTAGTCAAACCTGGGAGAAGTGGTGGCAGTTCTTGGCTGGGCTGGGTTGGGACTGGAGGGAGCTGAGCCAGAGTAGAAGGTAAGGGTGGGTGCCGTTATAGGGGGAGCAGGGGGTGTGAGAGCAGGCATAGGCATATGGGGATAAGGGATAGGGAGGGCAGTTTGCAGGTTCCCTGCCATGGTCTCCACACTGCATGTCTCCTTCCCTGCCATTCTGGCTTGGGAGAGACAGTGGGTCAGCTCCAGTTTCAGTCCCAAGCCCAGGACCAAAGCTGAAGCTGAATCTAAGATGAGGCTTTTTTTCTTCTTGGTGATTGGGGGGAAAAAAATCCTTGTCTTGGTTTTGAGTTCATTTGACTTTCTATATTTCTCAAATATAAGACAACCCCGAACATAAGATGATCCCCCCAGTAATTTGATTCTATATGCGGACAATTTATAAATTTGTTATAATTTGGCAGGTATAGGATCCAGATGTGTGGTCTGGGCTCTGGCTGTAGCCCTGGCCTGGCAGGGAGCACTGGATGTCTCTGTCAAGTTCTGGCTGGTGAAGGACTTGTGGCCTGGGCTCCAGGGGCAGCCCAGCCTGGCAGGGACAACAGGCAGTCAGACCTAGGTTCCAGGTGGCTCTGTTAGGCAGTGGAGGTCCCTTGCTGCTTGGTCACGTATCCATATAGAATCATCTCTCTGGTCAGGGTTACGAACCCTGTCACCTTCAGGAGGAGTACGATATTCTCCTCTACAACTTCTTGACGTCTGGGCAATAGCAGAGGGGTGATTGATTGTTTCGGTCTTCCACTGACAGGTTTGTCTGGGGCAGGTTGATGGGCCTTTCTGCCCTGTGTTGTTTTTCCATGCCTCATGGGGAGTTGCCCAATGGGCAACCTGCCAGTTCAAGTCTCAGTGCTCCTTCTGCAGGGCCTTGTGAAATATTCATTCCCACACAGTCTGGCAGGTGTCGCTGGGTGGTAGGTCCATGGGTGACAATGCCTCTTGCCCTTACCACCTCCTACATCTTATAGCTGTTTATCAGAGTCACTAGGACTTGTCATGCAGTTTGTATTTGTTTCAGAAGTGTTTCAGGACCTCGTAGAATCAGGCTGACTCCATGGTCCATGGGCTTGCACTGGTCATTGTGTACACTCACCACTGTCCTAGTAGTTGCCCTGCAACATACTTTACAAAGTGGGTTCTTTTGGATTCTGTCTCTGTTGCCAGTTTGCAGATCTGGCTTATGTACTTAGCCCAGAAGAACAGCAGGACGTCTGGCATTCCTCTACCTCCCAGGCTGTTTTGTTTTGTGCAGCATGGTCCTTGCTACCTTGTCCCATCTGGAGCCTCAGAAGATGCACATAGCTCTTTAGCATGACCGACACATGCCCCTGGAGGCTGGGACAGTGCCCCAGAGACTGGCACAGTGATCTCCTGCAGGTGGTAGTGGCGAGTGGGGAGCTCCTGCTGGTGACCGCAGCAGTGTCAGTGGCCGGGGAGGGGGAACTCCTGCAGATGTTGCTGGCAGCATTGGTGGTAGCCAGTGGTGATCAGTGACTACCCCCAGATGCCACCGACAGTGTTGGCGGTGAGGGGTGGTGGTGGAGGGTGGTGAGCAGCGACTGCCCACAGGTACAGCCAGCAGCAGCCAATCACAAGGGTGCACGTGCACCCGTGTGCACCCCTTAGGCATTGCCAATGCTCTTTGGATTCTGTGGATGACTTGCTCCGAGGGAGGAAGTCTAGTGAGGTATGCAGAAGCATCGCTAGTAACACTGCCACATACCCGCCCATTGACAGGCAGCACAGTTTACATAGATCCAGTCTCTTTTTGACTTTGACCTCAGACTTTTCCCATGCCCTCTGTCTAGTCAACTCTGGGTCATACTCCACCCCAAGGATCTTTACCCCCTTGCAGGGGATGGAGACCCCCAGGGACAAACAGGTTCCCAAGTTTGCCCAGGACTATGCAGATGCTTTTGCTTATGTTGAGGTTGGCCCCTGCTGCTGTTCTGTATACCTAGGTGTGTTGTAACACTTTCAAATGACCACTTGTCCCTGCATATGATGTTGACTTTGTCTGTGTAGGCCAGGACCCATGTCTCTTCCCAGCTACTCCTGGTGATGTCTACTCCACTGATCCTGGCATCCTGCCTGAGCTGCTGTATTAGTGGTTCCATCATGAAGATAAACAGGATCAGGGAGAATGAGCAGCCCTACTGGATGCCCAACTCCAATGCTATTGGGGCTGTCGGGGACTGGTCTACCAGTACCTGCTGCTCATGTTGGTGTACAGCGTTTTTATCCAGGCCATGAAGGTCAAGGGGACTCCCAGCTTCTTCATTGTCTTGAATTGGAACTGATGGAATACCTGGTCTTAGACTTTTCCAGGTTGAGGTTCAATGTGGCAGCATTCAGCCATCTCTCCCATTGGTCCAGTTGCATGTCTTGCAGCTGCATCAGGGCTCCATGGATCTGTCAGCCTGGCACTGCGCACAACTGCTCCTTGTGGATCATAGCACCTATACAGACTTAAAGAGTTTAGCCAAGACTTTGGCCATCAGTGGCCATGTCTCAATGAGGTGCTACTATACAGTCATTACTGCACATTTATTTACTACTTGTATAAACACCTTAGTTACTATGCAGTTGCACTGGCAAATGCCTTTTTTATGCTACTGCGCAGTAGTGCCATGTCATGGTTTTTGCCATGTCATGCTACTGGACAGTAGTATCAGGCTACTGCATAGGTCAGCATCTTGTGTAGGCACACCCAGTTTGTAGTCAAAATTCAGGAGTGTTGTAGGGTGCCAATTTTTCAGGTCCTGCCTCTTCCTTTCTTAGGAAAAAGGGTTATGAGGCCCTCCTCTATTCCTGCCTCCAGGTGGCTCTCCTGCAGGCACTCACTAAAGACCACCAGCAGATCTGGGCCTACTTGGCTCCAGAAAGTAACATAGAGCTTTTTGGGCAGGCCAGATGCTGCAGGAATCTTACCATTCTTGAAGCTGTGGAGAGTATTGTTGATCCCCTCCAGTGTCCACTCCTCCACTGGTTTCTGACTTTCATCCTCCCGAAGGTCCCGAGTCAGCTCCTGTAGGCATTCCTGTGTGGCCTGCAGGTCCTTTGGTCATGCAGTGTAGAGTGCCTGGTAGAAGGTGGCTGCTGTTTCCAACATCAACATCCCCTTGTTTGACTGGTGCTCCACACCCACTCCATCTACCAGGGTGGTCATAGCTTCCTTCTTGGCTTCTTTTATCTTGTAACAATAAGCAGACCACTTCTCCTCTACTATTTTTTTTTAATTTTGTGTCTCTGGCCAAATCAGCCAAAGCAGTTCCAAATTATATTGACTGAGCAGAGCTCAGTTGTCCAAGTCTGTGTGGTGCTTTGACCAGCAAGTATGCCTCCTCTCAGACTCTTCAGCTGGGGGCTTCAGATATTCCCAAATCCATGGCAGGCAAGTACCAAGCCAGGAGGCCTTGGAGTTCATATACCCCTTCTAGTTTCCAAAAAGCCATAGGAAAATGCTAGAGGAAAAACCCCAAAGCAATCCCCCATCACCATAAATTGTGTAGCTGAGATTCTTCCATTGGGAGACTGTAGTAGACTCTCAGGGGGTACCTGCCAACAGTGCAATGGACAGGTCTCCACCTCAAGTACACCAGGTCATTCAAGGCTGGGAAGAAGGAGATGCCTTCTGCCAGGTACATAAAACCACCTGGGTCAAAACCATCATGGTGTCTCCCATCAGTTTGCTGTACATTTTTTTTAAATTTCAGAAGTATATATTCCTATTTATATAAATAAATATATATATATTGGAGTACTTCTATCAAAACTGTCCTGTGGCTGCTATGGCTCACCTGACGGTCCAAAACACATCATTGCCTTTACATTGGGGTGGGCAAAATCTGGCTCATCTGCTCCTGCCAGAGTGAGTCCGGAGAAAGGTGTGGGGCCCGCTGGGGCTGTGCGCTGCTGGTGGTGGTGGGAAGGTGCTGCAGGGTGTGTGGGCTCCAAGCTGTTGTGGGGTGAAGACAGGTGCTGACCAGTACAAGGGGTACGTGCAATAGGCTCCCATACACACCCCACCATACAAACAAAACCTGCCCTGCAAACCCCACAACGACACCCTACCCCCTCACACAGTCACGCACTCCACAAACACTAAACCCATCCACAACTTCCACACCCCTCTCTACATATCCCTCCCTTACCTGTAGGCCTCTGGGGGGAGCCCTGCTCACTGCTACACTCACACATCCCACCATACCCCCAGCCATCCTCCTGCTCTACACACCCCACAAACCCTATACCCATCCTCACATACCCACACATCCCCACCCACCCACCTCACATACACTCACAACCCCTTACAATCTCCATGCCCCCCTAAACTCTCATATTTCCCTACACCCCTCCATACACCCCCAATATACAAGAATAAAACTTTATTTTGAGCTGTTATGCGGTCACCTCTCTCTATATATATACACGATGCATACACACACACACACACATCAGGAGAAAAATTTCTTTTTAAAATAAAATTAAAATATGGTATTGTGGATGTTTGATTTTTAGCATACAATTTTTTTTTTTATTTTGTGCCGAGATAGCAAACCCTCTTCCCCAAAGGAATACTTCTGGGGCAAGAGGAGGGACTTCTGGTGGCAAAGGTCAGAAGGGCAAGACTTCTGATCCTAAGAAGATGACCAGGGGGTAGGGGATGGGGCTACCTTTGCAGCCCTCCACAGCTCACCAAAACTCATAAAGCAGCCCTGTACCTGAAATAATTGCCTGCCCCTGCCTGCATCATCATGCACATTGACATTACAGTATCTGCACTGCACACCTGTGTGTCTGTGCACTCACGTGTCTCTCACTGATACCCTTGCCCATCACAAGGACATGCAACCTTTCCCTACATCACAAGCTCACCCCATCCTCACTCCCTCCTCTTATCTTGTCTGTTTCTTTTCCAGTTCTTTCAGTCATCGTCATTGTTCCTTTCTTCTCTCTTGTCATCTCTGCTGCTGTGTCCAGATCCCACCCCTAAACAGGTGTGCCAGTTCATCCTCTTCCATATGATCCCCACCATCTCCTCCCCGATGTCTTCCATTGCTTTCTTGTAATACTCTTGCATCTTGTTCAGTCCCATTTTGATACACACATCTATTGAGAAATCAGTGTGCCTGTATAAGAGCAGGTTCCTGGCTTTCCACAGGGCATATCTGAAGCAGGAAATGAATTGGTCTTTTCTTTTTTTTTTGGCAAAACAAGAAAAAAAAATCACACATGCGCACGTGTGCACATACACATACATACACTACACCTTTCCAGTCTTCAAGTATGCACACCACTACATAGACCTGTTACAATACATGCACCTGCAAATCCATTATAAATCTTGCACCTATGTTCCTGCACATCTGTTATAATTTTCACACTTGTGCTCCTGCATATCTGCCTGCATTCTCTTCACTGTGACAATTATGCTGGCTTGCCTCTGCCCTTTGTTCTTTTTTTTTTAGTTTCTAGTCTAGGAGTGGGAAGTCATTTCAGCTGAAAGGCCACTTAACGAGCTTTGGTGAGTTTTCAAGGGCTACAAGGGAAGCCCTGTCCTTTAAAAGGTACCCAGCTGCCTGGTCGCCATCTTGGAACCAGAAGTTCTGCCCCCTGACCTTTGCTACTAGAAGTCCCAGCCCTTGCCCTCAGATGTACTCTTTCTGGGAAGGGGGTTTGCTGTCTTGGAACTGGGGGGAAAAACAAATTATACATCCACAAACATCCACAATAACATATTCTAATTTTATTTTTTTTTAAATGTTGTCCTGATCTATATGCGATTGTGTTGTGTAGGTAGAGATGATTGCACAATAGCTCAAATTGAAGTCTTACTTTTGTATATTGGGAAGGGTGTGGAGGGGTTTGTGCAAGTATTGGGTTTGTGGGGGCTGTGGGTGTTTGTGTGGGTGTGTGTGGATGTGTGTGTATGTGGGGTGTGGAGAAGGATGTGAGGGTATGTGTGGCTGTGGTTGGTGGGTATGGGGGTTTGTGGGGGTGTGTATGGGTGGGTGGGTATGGGGCTTGTGGGGGGGCATCTGAATGTGTGTGGTGGGGTGTGTGCACATAGCAGTGAGCAGGGCTCCCCTCTGGGGTGCATGGGCATGTGTTGGGGGGGTGAGGTTTATGGAGGGTGGAGAAGGGTGCAAGTGGGTGCAGTGTTTGTGGGGTGTGTGATTGTATATGGGGGAGGGTGTGGTTGTGGGGGAGAGTTTGAGGGTATGGTGGGGTGTGCATGGGAGTCCCCCATGCCCCCCCTGAGCCAGTCAGTACCTGCCCCTGTTCCTGCCCTGCAACAGTCTAGAGCCCATGCACCCTGCAGTGCCTCCCTGCCACCAACAGTGCACAGTCCCAGCTTGCCTCACACCTGCTCCACACCACCCCACCCTGCTGCCCCTGGGCACTCAGAGGGGCTGGGGTTGCTCCACAGCCTTTCTAGGTAGCCCAGGCAGGGGCAACTCCTTCTGGCTGCTGCGGCCGCTGGTCCCAGCCCCGCGGCGCCAGTGGGGACCCAACGCAACCCCGACCCGGCATGCCCCGCACCTGCTCCGGACTTGCTCAGCTAGGCTCAGTAGCAGCAGTGCCAGGCAAAACCTGTTGCTCAGTGTAACAGCGTCGAAGCCGCGACTCTGTTACTAAGATGGGGTAGCAGCTCCCGGAGACTAGAGCATCCAGGAAATGGGAAATGTAATACTCCAGGCAGCCAGTGAGGACCCAGAAAAGAGAAAGAGAGGGAGGAAATTTCCCAAGGGGCCTCCGGGCACGTACAGGTTGAGAGAGGCGGACGAGAAGCCCTGCGACGAGGCATACTGAGAGAGTCCGGGAGACAGGGACTGAGTCTCAGATGATGACGGGATATTGAGGGATCGCTACGCCCACGGATCGCTTCCTACCCGGAACGACGGCCACTGCAGTGAGTCATAGAAGCAGAGCCGCAGCGTGGGGAAACCCGCAGCTCCGGGGCACAGCGTGGCGGGATTCCCGAGCGTGGGGAAGAGAGAGGGCGCGGCGAACGCCCGATCCTGCCCCGAAGGCACGGGCCCCGGCCCCGGCCCCGGTCCCTCACCGGAGAGCGAAGGGAGGCGTGCGGGACAGAAAACGAAAGAGAAAAGAGAACCGTGACTGAGCTGCGCGTCACTTGCCGGCACGAGCCGCAGCCAGGGAATCCCGGTGTTGGCGTCAATCAGCCGCTAATGAGGCAATTAGTGGCTGATCGTCCAGATAACAAGTAGTTCTTACCGTGGGAGACAGACTGCGAGGACCCACGTGGCTAACTCCCTTTTTTTTTTTTGCCTGACGTTCCTAGAGAGCCTAACAGGCTACTAATAAGAAAGCACTCTGGGCTAAGATCTGACCAGCGTGTTCCTTACCGCGGTAGCGGCGTGCAACAACTCTTCCTCCCCCAGAGTTTGCATTTAGATCAAGTCCTGGCAGGCGGGAATTGTGGGAGCTACAAGAGAAGCAGGTACCCAGGGCGGGCACGCTGACACTCAGCATGGGGGAAAGGTCCGTCCCCCCGGCTGTCTGGCCATTCCTGCTGCAGCTGCCCGGAGCCTGTACCATGCTGGGCTGCCGTGTGTCTCTGCCCCATCACCGCTGCCTCTGGGCTGTCCTGTGGAGCAGTGGTGACACTGCAGAGCAGCCACAGGGCAGCCTGGGTGGCAGTGACACAGGGCAGTCTAGTGTCGCGTGGGCTTTGGGTGGCTGCAGCAGGAACAGCCAGACAGCAGTGAGGGGGAGGTTGCTTTGCCATCATGCCAAGCAACAGTTTCTGCCCGCTGCCACTGAGCTTGGATAGGTGAGTCTGGAGCAGGTGTGGGGTGCCAAATCAGGGCTGTGTACATGGGTCCCTGTCAGTACTGTGGGGCTGGGGCCAGCAGCAGCAGCAGCAACTGGAAAGAGCTGCCCTCTCCACAGCCCAGTTGCGAAGCCGCCCCAACCCTACTGAGTATCTGGGGTGGCAGGACATGCCACAGCCAGGCGGTGCCTGGGCCAGGCAGGACCAAAGGACCTGTCATGAGCCAGATAAAGCCCCTCTGTGGGCTGTATTTTGCCTGCCCCTGCTTTAGTCCATGTCGCTGTCACTGTCTCTGCTGCTGCTGCTCTTATTGTAGTTTTTGGAAATGAACAGGCCTTTTTGTTTGTTTTAATTTTGTCTCAGGCCAAATTAGCCAAATCAGTTCTGAATTCTGTCAGCTGAGCAGAGCTCAATCATTCAAGTCTGTGTGGTGCTACCACTGACAAGTACCCTTCCTTCCAGACTCTTCACCCTTGGGCTTCAGATACACCCAAATGCATAGCAGGTTTCAAGCCCAGAGATCTTAGAGCTAGGGGCAGACATTCAAAAAGCCTGATTGATTCAGTCTTTGCAGGTTAGTCTAATCTAGCTCATGCCTGCAGTGGGTCAGGCCAGAAGCCAGGGGTTGGAAGAGCAGCCCTCCCTTCCCTGCCATAGTGCTGAGCTGAGCGGGGCATGGCCGGATCCCAGTAGGATGCTCTGATTAGGGTGGGGTTTTCCTCCTTCTCCCCACCCTTGCACCTGACCAGCAGGGAGTTAACAGGGAACACTTAGTTACACAGCAGGGAGTTACACAGGGAGTTGATAGCATTTAGTAACCTATCAAAACAAAACAAAAGTCTCTCTCATTAGTTAAAGCTCTTTTTAAACAGCTTTTTCTAAGGAAGGAATAGAGGGACCTTATCAACCAGCTGTTGATTAGCTCCAAAAAGCCCTAAGCAGACACTGGCCTATCTGCTTTTGTCCTGTCTGCCTTACACAGACACCTCTCAGCATTAGCTAGCAGACCACATGCTGGCTATGGTCCATGCTGTGGGAGAGGGGAGGGGGGAATCCCTCCTTGAGCAGGGAGTAGTGAGGGTGGGACACAACATGAGGAAGCCAGGCAAATGCTGCATTACCTGCAGCCTCTGCCAGAGCTCCAGCCAGGAAGCAAGGGGGCAGGGCCAGCTCTGCTTGGAGCCCAGACCCCTGCCCAAGGCTGCAAAGCATCTGGGATGCTGGGGGACTCTGGTTTAATTTAAACCAGGAAGGGGTCTGGGACAGACATTGCATAAGCTGGTTTGACCCAAATCAGTTAAGTCTAATGCTGCAGTCAAACAGGTTTATCTCAAACCGGTTTCAATCATTTTCAAGCTGGTTTATGTGCACTGAATGTCTGTTCTATTACATAAACCAGTTTCTAATCACTTAAACTGGTTTATGTGTAATGTTTGTCCCTAGCTTGGATGTCCCTGAGTTTCACTTGACCTTAGCCCAAAGAAGCAAGCTAGGTAGACATCCCCCATTTTTATAAGAGAGGCATGTAGCCAAGATCCTCCCATTAGGAGGGTATAATAGACTCTTGAAAGGTGTTCTAACTGCAATGCATTGGACAGGTGTCCACCCTTTACTGCACAATACCATTCAAGGTTGTATTGGCTTGGAGAACAGAGTAGTGAAGCAACTAAACTTGATCTTAGCCCCCAAGAGACCAAGAAACAGTCTTTTTTTAATAAAATTAAATCTATACAATTTACAAGCAATATGCATGTGTGTGTATATATATAACAACACACTTCCCGATTTCCTGAATTCCCTATAAAGCAGTTACATAACAACACCCGCAATCTCATAACTTAGCATCTTATACTCATATACTCTTTAACCTGTAATCTATTTATATCATATTATACATGTAACACTTCAGAAAAACAGTATAGTAAAAGCTACATTAACTGGCACCTTACATGCTGGCTTGTAAGGTAAAGTGAAACTGGAAGTGCCCACCGTGGCACTTCTGGTTTCTCTGAACCCCCATGGCCCAGGGCAAAGCAGTCTATGTTGACAAGCCCCCACGGCCCAGGGCATAGCAGGCTGCGTGGGGCCTGCCTCATCCTGCAGGGCCTGTGGGAGGGTCGGCGATGCCACAGGAGAGGCGGCGACATCCTGGATGCAGCGGCAGAAGCAGCGCTGCCCGAACAGGCAAGGACGCCTGTTCAGGCCATTCAATTAACCTGCACATTTTGTTATTCAGCATCCCCCATTCCCGGGGGATGCCAAATAACAGAGCTTTTACTGTATAAGCATTTCCCCCTATTACCCTACATCGTTTTTGGCTTATGTGAATAACTGTCTCCATTCTTCCTTCCTCCATACAGTCTTTGTCTTCTTTTCTCCCATCTCTTCACAGCTGCATTTCAGGTAATATCTTAGTTTGTTGTGTTAATCTTTCTGTCTTGAATGTATGGCAGTATGTGTCTCATCAATCACAGTGTCTGTGATATACTTCTACCTGCCACAGCACATGTCTGCTCCTTGCTGACCACCTGTAGCAAGCTCTCTTCCCTTCTTCTGGCTACTATTTTTGCTAGCAATTTATAATCCACATTAAGCAATGTTATTGGCCTCCAATTCCGTAATAAATATCTCCTTCTATCCCTCTTCTAGAAAGGTAACTACTCCTATGGCAAGTTATTCCCCTAACTCCCCTCCCTCCATTATTTCCTTCATTACCTCCACTACATCCTCTCCCACCCACTGCCAGAACTTCTCATAGAATGCTGCTGGTAGCCCATCCTGCCTGGGTGCTTCCCCCCTTTTAAAAGATTTTAAGCAGTCCTCTACTTTAATATTAACCTCCAATTCCAACACTTACTTCCTTTGTCTGTCCCTCTCTCCTTGTACAATCCTTTGTAAAATATGGCCACTTCTCCCAGTACTTCCTCTTCTCTACATGGCTACCTTGTTCTGTCCTCACTGCCTGCAACTTGCCTTTTGCTTTCCTGACCCTGGATGAGAAATATGTACTCCGTTCTATTCCTCCCTCACCTCTTTCCAGAGTGCTCGTGCTAGAAATATTTTCTCCTTAGTCTTTCCTCTAAACCACTCTTCCATCTTGTTTCCATCTCTTCCTGCTCCTCCTTCATTTGCTTTACATTTACAGTTTCTTTCAAGAAGTCTTGCATCCTTCTTTGTAGCTCTCAATTCTTTTGTTCTTTTTTTTGCCGTTTTCCCTCCTTCTCTCTCAAAGAATTCTGTCATGCTCCTTTTTACCATTCCCCACCATGCTTATAATGTTTATTCAATACATTCCGTGCTTTATACATTTCCATGTATTCTTGACACAGTTCTACATCCCATAGCAGTCGGATGTATAGTTTCCAGATTCCCTTTCCACTCCTGGCACTATGCTTTAAACTCAGCTGTGCTGTCAGCATCCTGTGGTTGCTGAAAGAGACTTTGGATTCCTTTCTGAAGTGTCTCTATTCCTTTGGATAGGAACATGAAATCAATTATTGATCTCTTTCCTCTGGTTGGATAAACCCTGGTGTATGACTTCTCTCCTGTCCATACATTCCTCAGCGTTTCCTCTTTGATGAGCTTTGTTAGAAGTCTGGAGGACGTGTCTAATGATCTGCATCCCCCTTCTCCAGTTCTGTTTCCTGTTTCTATGATACAGTTAAGTCACCTACTACCAGGCATGGCCTCCCTTCAACTGTTGTAACTGCTAGCTGTTTCATAGATTTCATAGACATTTGGGCTGGAGGGGACCCCAGAGTATCATCGAGTCCAGCCCTTGCCTCAGGGGCAGGAAGTCAGCAGGGATTGTAGGATCCTAGCAAGATAAGCATCCAAATGTGTCTTGAAGGCGTTCAAAGTGGGTGTTTGAACCGCCTCTGGCAGCAATCTATTCCAAAACTTGGGGACTCGAACAATGAAGAAGTTCTTCCTTATGTCCAACCTGAATTGGTTGCGGCGGAGTTTGTGACCGTTTGATCTTGTCATCTCTTGGGGTGCTCTGGTGAACAGACGTTCCCCCAGATCCTGATGAGCATCCTTGATAAACTTATAGGTGGCCACCAGATCACCCCTGAGCCTGCACTTTTCCAGGATGAAGAGCCCCATAGCTCTCAGCCTCTCATCATAAAGTCTGTTTTCCTGACCTCTGATCATGTGCATAGCTCTCCTCTGCACCCTCTCAAGCTTCTCCACATGCTTTTTGAATTGTGGAGCCCAAAACTGGACACAGTACTCCAGCTGCAGCCTCACCAAGGCTGAGTACAATGGGAGAATGACGTCCTGGGATTTGCTTGAGAAGCGTCTATGGATGCAAGCCAAAGTTTTGCTCGCTTTATTGGCTGCAGCATCACACTGAAGGCTCGTGTTCATCTTGTGGTCAATCATGACCCCCAAGTCCCTTTCATCTGTAGTGCTAACCAGCATAACACTAACGAGCCTATAAACATGCTGCAGGTTTTTCCTCCCAAGGTGGAGAACCCTGCATTTTTCGGTGTTGAACACCATCAGGTACTCATCCGCCCATTTCATAAGCCTGTCAAGATACGCCTGGATCACCCTCCTGTTCTCAGGTGTGGATGCTTTACCCCACAGTTTGGTGTCGTCAGCAACTTGGCCAGTCCGCTTCTGACACCAGTGTCCACATCATTGACGAAGATGTTAAATAGTATAGGCCCTAGGACAGAGCCTTGAGGGACCCCACTCGTCACAGCGCACCAAGATGATTGGCTCCTGTTGACCACCACCCTCTGGGTCCTACTGCAGAGCCAATTCACCAGGCAACAGATCATGGTGAGGCTGAGGCTGCAGTTAGCCAGTTTAGCCAAGAGGTGATGATGGGATACCAGATTGAAGGCTTTTTTAAAGTCAAGATATACAATGTCGATCTCTTCCTCCTTGTCCAGGTGATAAGTCACCTGGTCATAAAAGGAAATGAGATTGGTCAAGCAAGACCTACCCGCAACAAACCCATGCTGTGTATCCCTCAGGATATTGCTGTCAGATAGTCTGTAAATGATGGCCTTCTTGATAATCTTTTCCAAGACCTTCCCCAGGATAGAGGTCAGGCTGATGAGCCTGTAGTTTGCCAGATCTACTTTCCTCCCTTTCTTGAAGATAGGCATGACATTGGCCCTCTTCCAATCATCGGGCACTTTACCAGAGTGCCAAGACATCTCAAAGATCCATGCCAGGGGCTCAGCTATGATTCTTGCCAGCTCCCTGAGTACCCTTGGGTGTAACCCATCAGGGCCGGCTGACTTGAAGGTATCCAGCCTATCAAGGTGTTCCTTCACAAGGTCAGCTCCGATGGAGGGCAAGGAATCTCCCTCACCTGGGCTTCCCTGACCTGCAGTGGGCAGGGCCACCCCATGGGACTGGTGAAAGACTGACACAAAGTACTCATTTAGCAAGTTGCCTTTTAACTGGGTGTCAGTTGTCAGTTGCCCCATCTATTTTAGCAGGGGTCCAATGTTGCCCTTGCTTTTGCTCCAGCTCCCCACATACCTAAAAAGGACTTTTTATTTTCCTTGATATTTGTAGCTAACTGGAGTTCCAACACAGCCTTGGCTTTCCTGGTTTGCTCTCTGCAGGTCTGGACCAGAGCAGAATGTTCCTCCTTGGTGGCGGTTCCAATCCTCTATCCTCTGTAGGTCTTCCTTTTAAGACGCAGGAGGTCCACCAGTTCCCTGGAGAGCCAAGGGGGCTGCTGTGCCCTTTTGCTGCCTTTCCTCTGAAACAGGATGGACTTTGCTTGCGCATCCAGGATTGCTCCCTTGAGGAGCAACCACTTGTCCTAAACTCCCCTCTCCATTGGGTTGTGGCCTTTTAGGGCCTCTCTGATAAGCCTCCTTAGCTTGTCAAAGTCAGCTTTCCTGAAGTTGAGGACTTCTGTATTACTGACTGACTTGACAGCTTTGTGGTAGATGGTGAAGATGATTAGCTCATGGTTACTGTCACCCGACTTCCCTTCAATTGTTAGGTCACTGATTAGGTCATCCCCAGTTGCCAGTATGAGGTCAAGCAGTGCTTTACCTCTTGTCGGTCCGTAGACTTCCTGTGTCAGACAGAGGTCATCCACACATGAGAGAAAGCTTTGTGACTGCCCGGATTTGGCCGAGCACTCCTTCCAAGAGATGTCTGGGAAGTTCAAGTCTCCCATGACAACCATACACTGGGATTGTGCGGCCTCAGCCAATTCCCTAGTGAACTCCTGGTCAAGGTCTTGACTCTGGGTAGGAGGTCTGTAGTAGACCCCCACAATAGTATCCCCTGTGCCTTGTTCCCCACGGATTTTAACCCAGAGGGTCTCAAGTTGTCCACCCTGGGTGCCAAAGTTGGCTTGCAGGGGTATTGACATAGAGAGCTACTCCCATCCCTTTTGTCCACTCAATCCCTCCTGTACAGGGTATAGCCGTATATACCCACGGTCCAGTCATGGGTGGAGTCCCACCAGGTCTCTGTTATCCTAGTGACATCATAGTTATTTGCATGTGCAGGAGAACAAGTTCATCCTGTTTATTCCCCAGGTCCTGGCATTTGTGTATAGACATGCAAGTGTCCCCATGGGGGCTCTTGCCCTGCCTACATTTTATTTAAATAAGGCTTTCCTTCCCTCCCTCTCTGGTAGTGCATATGCATTTATTATTTCCGTTAATTTCTCTGACTGCCAGTACTATTCTCTGTAGTTGACCGTATATAGTATAATCCACCCTTTTTACCCTTATCTTGGGGTTTTTTACTGGCTTTGCTTTATTTTCACTGGTACCAGATCACCAAGATATCTGGGTCTGTTAGAAAAGCTAAGGCAGATACGGAGCTAGGGCTAGCATTCAGGATCAAAGATAATAAAAAGTCCTTTTTTAAATATATAGCGAGAATGAAGATGGCACCGGGTAATGTGGGGCCCCTGCAGCATATGCTTGGCAATCTGGTGGTTACGCCAGAGGAGAAAGCAGACCTCTTTAACAAATTCTTTGCCTCCATTTTCCTGTGCAGGGACTGGGACTCCCCAACCAGGATTCCAGATGGACTCGGGAGAAAAGCTTCAAGGCCTGAGGTCAGGGAGGACCAGGCTAGAGAGCTTCTGGAGGGGTTGGATGTGTTCAAATCAGCAGGTCCAGATGCTCTCCACCCCAGGGTGTTGAGGGAATTTGCAGGGGTTACCGTGGGGCCCCTGGCATGGCTTTACGAGCACTCGTGGTGCTCTGGCCAGGTGCCAGATGACTGAAAGAAAGCCAACATGGTCCCCATCTTCATAAAAGGGAAGAGGGAGGACCCGGGCAACTATAAGCCCATTAGTCTTACTTCTATCCTGGGGAAACTCTTTGGGAGGATCATCAAGGAGCACATCTTTGATGGGCCAGCAGCAGAGATGATGCTTAAGGGCAACCAGCACGGTTTCATTAGGGGCAGGTCCTGTCAGACCAACTTGATTGCCTTCTACGATCAGGTCACAAAAGCATTGGACACAAGTGTCGCGATGGATGTAGTCTTTCTGGACTTCAGCAAGGCCTTTGACACTGTCTCCCACCCCATTCTCATCAAAAAACTAGGTGACCGTGGCATTGATGCCTACACAGTCAGATGGATTGCAAATTGGCTGAAGGGTCTTACTCATAGGGTAGTGGTGGATGGGTCTTTTTTGACCTGGAGGGAAGTGGGCAGTGGAGTCCCCCAGGGCTTGGTCCTTGGGCCCACACTGTTCAATTTCTTTATTAGTGACTTGGATGATGGGGGAAAAAGCAGGCTGTTTAAATTTACTGATGATACTAAGATTTGGGGTGAGGTGGGTGCTGCACTTGGGCAGTACGAACCAGCACCACATTTATAAGCTAGGAAACTCCCTTCTCGAGAGCATGGTGGCAGAAGAGATCTTGGAGTCATTACTGACTCCAAGATGAACATGGGTTGACAATGCGAGGTCACAATCAGTAGAGCTAACTGTACCTTGTGTGCATCCACAGATGCATCTCAAGCAGGGCCAAGGAGGTGATCCTCCCCCTTTATGCGACATTGGTCAGGCCGCAGCTGGAGTACTGTGTCCAGTTCTGGACACCGCACTTCAGGAGGGATGTGTACAGTGTTGAGAGGGTCCAAAGGAGGGCCACTCACATGATCCAGGGACAGCAGAGCAGACCCTATGAGGAGAGGTTATGGGACCTTAACCTGTTCAGCCTCCACAAGAGAAGGCTGAGAGGGGACCTGGTGGATGTCTATAAACTCACCAGAGGGGACCAGCAGGGTTTGGGAGAGACCCTGTTCCCCCTAGCGCCCCCTGGGGTAACAAGGAATAATGGCCACAATTGGTAGAGAGTAGGTTTAGACTAGACATCCGAAGGCATTACTTCACAGTCAGGGCGGCTAGGATCTGGAACCAACTTCCAAGGGAAGTGGTGCTGGTTCCTACCCTGGGGGTCTTTAAGAGGAGGCTTGATATCTACCTGGCTGGGGTCATTTGAGCCCGGTTTTTCTGTCCTGCCCAGGGCAGGGGGTTGGACTTAATGATATACAAGGTCCCTTCTGACCCTACTTCTATGAATCTGTGATCCCCACTTTGAACAACCCATGCTGTGTCACTTTTCCAGGTGGAGTTGGCTGCATCTTCTCTGTTCTCTCCCACCAATTTCTAGTAGTAGGACTGGAGTTCACCCAGAAACATTTTAATACAGTCTGTTTCCTTGAGTTCTGTGTGTCTATACATCAGGAGTCTCTTCCATGAGGTTTTCCTGATGCCTATCTCAGTTTTCCTGGCATCTGCTGGATGGCTTTTGCTGCCAAAAGAGGCTCCATTTTCCTGCCTCCGAGCCTTTTTCTACTCCCAGGCTTCCACTCCGGGGTGGGACTCTTGGAGGGAAGCTGCGGGAAACTGCTCTCCAGCTTTGAACTAGACCCAGTCTCTTCAGTCAGAGGCTTCTTTTTCCACATTTTCTTTCCTTGTGTTTTCTTTCATTTCTCTCCCCGGGTTTTTGCTGTGCTTCCCTGCCCACCCCCCCGCTCCGTTGGCTTGCCGCTTACTTTCTCCTCCTCCCCCAGCTCCATGTCCAAGTGCTCAGACACTCCACCCTCCTCCTTTTCTTTTCCCAGACTGCTGTCCTGCTTCTGTCACTGATACTGTGCTACTCTCTTTCTCCTTCTTTCCCCCCTCCCCACAGGGTTTCTTCCACCACTTCCATCCCACTGTTCTCCCCTTCACTTCTCTTCCACCTCCCGTTGTGTCTCCAGGATCTGGCTTTATTTGCATAGGTTTGGGGACACCTCCAATAAACGTGAAGAGAGCTTCCCCCAACTTGTGCACTTAAGGATTTCTGTACAGTCAGCAGCTCTGTGCCCCATTCCCTCACAGGCAAAGCACACAATCAGAGGGCAGTGTGCAGCTAGATGCTCCCCTTCCCGTTGCACTTGCTGCACAGCTTAGGCTGCCCTTGGTAGATAATAAAACCTGGTGTGACCCCAGCTGAATCACCAAATCACCAGCAGAAGGTGTTGCATGCCCCCTGGGCTTGACTCACATGCGGTTAGGATCACTCTTAGCCTTCATGATCTGGTCCATATTCCATACTTATCCTGTACTTTCTCCACTCACATCTCCATTCTCTGCACGTTTCTCCATCCAGCTCTGTATATTCTCAGCTTCTAACACATCTGTGAACATTTAGACAGTTATTACTCTGTCTTGTATTTTTGTCTGCCAAGGAATCCTTTTTAGTTCCTTCTGCTCGCCCCCAATACTTTTTCCAGAAGTTATTATACCTTTCTCCGTTCAATAGGACAGTACCCCAGTCTTTTTGTGCAGTTAGGCTATCTGGCTGTTCAGGTATGCTGCCTGCACCTCCAAAATATCAAAAAGTACCTTCTCTGTGAATTCGTTTCTGTCCATCTTGCCACCTGGCTGAATCCCATCATTGATTAACACCGCTTTAATTCTCAGCCACTCTCTTTTCTTTTTCTGGTGTAGCTGCTTCTGCTTGCTGCCTCTTCTTGCCCTGTTGCTCCTGGTGGGTCAGTCTTCCCTCTTGTCCTCATGGGTTGCTGCCTCATGCTGGATGCTTCTTCTGATGCTTTTCTCCCCACTGCCCTGTTTTTTCTCTTGGTGCTTCTGCTCTCCACTGTTGTGATTTCGTTCCTTTTGTTGGAATCCTTCTTTCATCTGCTTCTGCTCTTTCTGCTGGCATCATCTTGAATGCTGTTTTTTCTCCTCAGTTTATTACTGTTATCCATTTTTTATTCTCCTTTCCAGTTTCTTTTTTTCCTTCTATTTCATGATTGTAAGCCTCTTCTGTCAGTGTTTTCTCAGCTGGGGCTTCAGCTCTGTCATTTCCATGTTTTTACCCAAATGTTCTATCAGCCTTTGCTTTTTTCTTTCTAACATTTCATCAAAGTAGATATAGTTATTATACTTGATCTTAACATAAAAGAGGCTGCCCAGAAGTCTATAGTAGCAATCTTGTCTGTTTGAATAGAATTCTAATGACTTACTATCAGGAGTATAAGTTGTAGCCGTGCTGGTCTAAGGACACAGGCAGACGGGGATCTTTGGGTTAATCTGGTATCTTTTATTAGAGTAACTCAAACCACTGGAAAAATTCTTCTTAGCAAGCTTGTGGGTACAAACTTTTTTTTAAAGGAAAATTTTTCATGTCCTAAGTCAAATCAACCAAATCGATTCCAAACATGTGAGTCAGTCAGGAACTGTATGTGGTCCTGCTACTGACAGACATCCTTCATCCTCCTTGGTGCTCCTTGGAAGCTTGGGGTTCAGATGCCTCCAAGTTTCACTTGTCCTCAGCTGTAAGGCTGCAGAAGCAAACTAGGGAGGAGTCCCCCAGTTCCATAAAGTTGGCACGCAGCCAAGATCCTCCCACTGGAAGCTGGCCAGTGGAAAGTTAACTATGAGACTCTCAAGTCATACAGAGTCCTTTCTGGAAGCAGATAAGGGTGCAACCCTCCACTACACAGTACCATTTTAATTGTATTAACTCGGTCAGGTTACTTCCTCTGCAATCATGGTCATAGTATTTCCCTTGCCAGATAAGTAAACTTTTGGGTACAAATTTATTAGTTTTTGGGGGGGAAAATTTTGCAGGTATCCTAGGTGCAGGCCCAAGCCCAGAGGCTTGGGGTTCAGATGCCCCCAAGTTTCACTTGCCCTCAGCCATATAGCCGCAAGAGCAAACTAGGAAGGAGTCTTCCATTTCTATAAAGTGGTTGTAAATCAAGATCTTTCCACTGGAAATGAAAGTGGGAGGTGTCCCAGCCACCAGTCAGGGGTAGAAAGGTAAGAAAGGTTTATTGACTTAATAAACACACAACTACGCATAAATAATAATGCTACAATGACAGACAATAATAATTCACATTGACAACTTATTGGCAGTCCCCTCTGATGCCTGATGTATAACAAATTTTTCTTCTGCAAAGCTCAGCGAAGTCAGGTGTCCCTGATCAGCGCTGTCCGAGGGGTACTGGGAAGGACCCTGGTATTCACTCCTCAGGCTCCTCGAGATCCATGGGACCATGGAATCCAGGTCAGCAGCTAACCTTAAATCAGTAGCTTTTTTTTTTACAGAGCTGCATCTTTCTTCTAACTGATTTCCAGATGTGCTAGCCAATTTATAACTTTTGAGCTATGCTGATAACTTACAGCCATCCAGATTCTCCCATTATAATTATTTTTTGGACTGACCAATAGCAGTACAAGCCTTGCATTTTTTCATAAGGTTAATTTTGACTACACCACAGGGCCTACTACTTCTACAAGGCTTTGTTAAATTTACTAGGCCTTGCTACATACAAGGCTTCATTAGTCTTTAACTTTAATTAGGCAATCCATGAGTGCTATCCAATGCTAGAAAAGTAGTTCTCCCCAGTGACTAGGAAAACTGCTTTAGTGGTCATGGTATTGCTTTTGGGCACGAACATTGTTTGCTTTTTTTTTTGTTGAAAAATAAAATTATATATAATACTAATAGACACACACACACATCCCCCCCATGTTGCATAAAACTTAAACCACATTAAGAAACTATGCACCCGTTACAATAAATGCACCCGCATCCCTGAGCCCCTGCGCACCCACCCACTGCCCTTCCCTAATCCAATCACAGCCCCTTAGTCCAAGCCCTGATTTGGGGCTTACATTCTCAGCTCATTTACTGTGTAGAAAGGCATCCCAGCCGCGAAGCCACCCCAGCCCCTCTGAGTGCCTAGGGCCAGGACAGTTCATTCACTGTCCTTGTCACTGTCGATGTCGCTGTCACTTCTGCTGCTGATGATCCTGTTGCTGTCTTCCTTGCTGTCTCTGGGTCCAGTTGCGTCATTGTCCTTTTCATTCTCCCTGTCCTCTTCCCCTCCTGGAGCGGTCTTTGAACACCCTGTGCCAAGTGTCCCTTTTCCAGGTAGAGTTGGCTGCGTCTTCTCCATTCTCTCCCACCACTTTCTGGTAGTAAGAGTGAAGTTGCTCAGAAACATTTTAACACAGTCTGTTCCCTCGAGCTCCATGTCTGTACATCAGAAGGGTCCTGCATTGCCACAGGGCACTCCTGATACAGGACACAAACTGGTCAAAATGGGCTGTTGAATCTAGTTCCTTGTCCCTCTCTACATCTCCACGTCCTCACTGGGAGTACAGTTCAAGTCTCTGTGGTCCTTTCATAGGTCCTTATGGAAGATCCAATCCCAGATGGCTTGGCAGTAGTCTTTGGGAAGCAGCTCCACAGTCAATAGCTTGCAAATCCTTTTCACATCTTTCTGGTCTGGGACTGCCCATAAGAGATGGTGGATTGTGGTTGTTTCCCGCCAGTAGGATTGCCTGGGGAAGTTGAATGGGCTTCTCTGCTCCACATTGTTTTCTCACACTTGCATTAGGAGGGCCTGGTAGGCTACTTTCCATGTCAACTCTTTGTGGTCCTGCAGGTCTTTGTGGAAGATTTGTTGCCACACAGCCTGGCAGCTGTCACCAAGACTATGATGATATGGTGATATGATGATATGGGTAATATGGTGTCTCTTGTCCTTACCACCTCTTACATTTTGCAGCGGTTCGTCAGGGTTGATGGGGTCTCATCAGGCAGTTTGTATTTCTCCTAGAAGCATTTCAGGACTTCAGATCCATGGGGAATCCATGGTTCGTGGGCCTGAATTGGTCATCCTGTGCACTTGCTATTGTTGCAGTAGTTGTCCTGCAAAATACTTTACAAGGAGGATTGTTTGCAATTTTGTTCCTGTTGCCAAGTTGCAAATCCAGCTGATGTACTTGGCCCAGAGGAACATCAGGACATCTGTTTTGCTTTGTCCAGTGTGGTCCTTGCCACTTTCTCCTGTGTGAAGTTCCAGAAGGTGCACATGGCTCTTTGGATTCTGTGGATGACTTGTTCTGTGCAGGGGGAAGACTAGGATATTGGTAGTAACACTACCTTCATGAGTGCTAGGTGCCTCCCCATTGACAGGCAGTGCAATTGTCATAGTCCCACTTTTTCAGAGGTGAGCCCTCCAAAGAGAACAATGAGGATGTTGACAATGATGACAGAGATGATGCCAAGTGAAAGGACTGAACAAACAGGAGGAGGATTTGGGAGGAGGCGGTGACTGAGGTAGGTCTTTGCATAATTGTGATGGTTTCAAGGGGAAACTGAAAGCGATGGGTGTGCAGCACACAGGAGCACAGGTTCATGGTGTGGTCTTTGTAATGCGACTAAGAATGAGGTAATGGGACATTGTGTTTTTGGACGACTGTCAAGTGAACCATAGCAGTCACAAACAGGTTGTTAGAGTTATAGTTTTATTTTTATATATATATTAGCAAAGAAAAAAAATCCTGCAGAGGTCAGATCACCTTGAATGGTATTGTGCATTGAAGGGTGGAGCCCTGTCCAATGCACTGCAAACAGGCTTCCCCCTCCAAGAGTTTACTATAGCCTCCCAGTGGGTGCATCTTGGTTACATGCATATTTTATGGCGATGTGGGAATTCTTCCTAGCTTACTCCTTTGGTCTGTTGGCTAAGGGTAAGTGAGACTTGGGAACATCTGAACCCCAAGACCTCTGGGTTTGGTCCTGTATGTAGGATGCCTGCCGTGAATTTGAGAGTATCTGAATCTGCAGACTGGAGTCTGGAAGGTAAAAGACTTGACAATGGTAGTGCCACATAGATTTGAATGATTGAGCTCTGCTCAGTTGATGGGATTTGGAATGGATTTGGCTACTTTGGCCTGAGACGTGAATAAATAACAATAAAAAAAAAACCCAAACCCTTGAAGAGTGGCAGCCTCCTTGAAATGATTGAGCTCTGCTCAGTCAATAGAACTAAGAGCTGACTGCCTAATTTAGCCTAAGACACACAATGTAAATACATTTTAAAAAAAGGTGTTGTGTGGATAGGACCCCTATCAGCAGTGAGGGGCGGGGGCACCAGGGCCCCTCGCTGAGTCAGAGGCATGGGGAGGGGCTGCCATGATCAGCCTGTGAAAATGGCAGCTAACTTAGCAATCTCCCCATGAAACTGGCCAGCTTCTTCCTCAAGTTGGGTAGACCCCTACCCAACTAGCCCTCTCTCAAACATAAAGAAGTGCTTCTATCATGCCCCTTCCCCTTTGAAAGCCCAATCTTTATTGTCATTTTTGTGGCAGGAAAATGGGGGTGGGGTGGGGGGAATGATTAACCCCTGCATACAAACAGGCCAGGGACGAAAGAGTTATGGAGCCTTGTTTCCTTTTTCCTCTACTTCTCCCGTTTAAGAAAAAGTTTGAAAGACTATATAACAAATAAATGCTTTACTTACAAAGCTGAAGTACACGGACTCGCGTCACTGTACCCAGTGTAGGCACCTTCCTTAAGAGTTACACCGGGGAGCACATAAATGCTCCATTTTCACTTCCGCGCTGGCGGTTCCCCTTATAACAACTTCAAAACTAAAACCGTAGGGAACTCGAGAGCTCTTCGTACATCCAAGAGATGCAATTAGCCGTTATGGGGGCGTCCGGGGGAGGGAGGGAGCCGAGGATGCAGGACCTCCGGTGAGGGTTATCAAGCATCTCCGATGTTGTGTGGGTCCCGCCTTCCTTTTCATGGGCTTTGCTTTTTATAGTGCCCGAACAGCCGATAGGATTGGGAGTTTTTTGTGCACTGAGTGGATTGTATGAGCTGGGGATTTTGCTGCATACATTGATCGCGCAGCTATTAGGCTGCACCCTCTGCTTCCCCCACACCGTGCTAGTGTTTGGTCACCTTTTCTTTGTCACAATTTTGTTCAGACTGTTTTGAAGCAAGCTAACAGAAGCAGACTTCACAGTTTCCTGGAAAGGGCCATTAGATCACTTGAGCTGACCTCCTGTGTATCATATGCCATAATATTTCATCTTTATATTAAGTCCAAAATGTGTAGCCTGCAGTACCTAGGGGACTAAACTGTGTTCTCCAGGCAAAAAACAAGAGATCAGTACCTGGGTTAGACAAAAGAATGATTTAATGTCAGAGACCCCTGCACTAGCAGGCAATTGATTAGGTGAGATATACCCAGGTGTTTCCAGTAGGCAAGCAATGACCTCAACTGCTGAGAATTGAAAAACCATGAAGGTCCCTGCCAATCTCAGATCAGGTAAAATTCCTTCTTTGACTCAGATGTGGGATTCAGAATGTCCCTGAACATGTAAGCAAGATTCATCTGCTAGGAAATGGAGTCTTGTCTACACTGCATATTGCATCCAGGGTGGCCCCAAGCACACTCTCCTTTGCCCTACCCACCTGTGTTCAAAGACATATACTAAACCTAGGTGTTCACCGGTAAGGTTAAAAAATATTCTTCTCTGGTTGCTCTCCAGGCCTCAGTGTCTAGTGATCTTGAGAATGTCCTCTGGGGGTGATTCTGGAGCAGCTGTATCAGTGTATTTCTGGGTTTGGAGCGTGTCACCAGGTATGGGTGGGTGAGGTGTGGAAAGAGCTTACTCAGGTCCACGCTACTGCTGTGGTGTAGATAAGCCCCCAATGTACCATGTCAGACCATTGTTCCACCTCATCCAGTGTCCCATCTCCAGCTGTAGCTAATCCCTGATGCTTCACATCATAGGCACGGATTTTTTTTTTTGCTGGGGGGAGGGGACATATGGAACACATGCATTTACATATTTCAGGTGACAGCCCTCTTCACTAGGGGGGAGGGCCCCCGGGCCCCCGTGTACTTGACTTCTCTGATTCAGATTAAAGTAAAAAAATAAAGTATATTTAAACAATTATGTACTGGGGCAAAAGTCCTTCCTGATCACCACAGGAGACTGTGTGAATCTATGAAGCATGAGATTGAATGAAAACATTATTTTAATGCAGAATTGTTAGGAGTATGTTGAGGGCAATGCAAGCAATCCTGTTCTCCCCAAAGCCCATTTCTTCACATATAGAAAACTGCCTCCTATTTCCATGTTGAATTTCTAATCATTGGATCTTGTTATGCCTTACCAGTTTTGGAGTCCATTACAGAAAACTGTATGAAGGCTCACATGCAAAAAGAATGAACGAACGAACTCTAACCAGAGCAAGATGGCCCAAACTGCTTTTTTATCCAGTATTGTTGTATGTTTTTTTCATAAACATTGTCAGACTGTATTCTTCTACCTCCCAGCCACTGTGAAGTGACCATCTTTGGGTGGGTGGATGCGGCTGTGTGCCAGAGTGAGGATTTAAGGGTGTTCTGCAAATAGCAATATGTGCTAAGATGCCATTGGATCTGTCAATAAGTCAACATATACTCAACAATTATAGGCTGAAACTGAATCGGTGTTTTACTGAAAATTTTCCAGTTCTCTAAGCCATTCAGACACCCTGTTCTTATGCTTTAGAAAAATTAGAAGTCAACGCAGAGCAAAGTCGTCAAATTCTTTATTGAAAGGTCATTGAACAACATATAGGGTCTTTTAAAACTAAAGGATTTTGTTTCTCAGTTTCTTCAAAACATCTTGTCCTCTTCCTGATGCTGAATATGACACAGGAAATGTGATAGTTGTTGCAAAACATCTAGGCAAGACTGCTCACAGTTGTTGTGAAACTTCTATTTGAGGCAGCGCCACATGTTTGCCATTGTATACATGTCATGAAGGTGGGATAGAAATGACAAGCTGAACCCAAAAGTAACTAAAATTCATAATCTAGTGGATTTAATTTATGCCTACCTTGATGAGATGCTGAACTGTTCCTGTGAGCTGTCCAGTGCCCTCAATTCCTAGTCAAATCAGTGGATGTTAAGAGTGCTTAGTATTCTGCAAGAAGGTGCTCTGTATCACAGAGAATGAAGCGCATGGTGCTGACTCTGAACATCTTGCTGATTTGACAAGTTCCCTAGGAAGAAAGAAAGGTTGAAAAGGAAATTATATATTTTTCACATCATCATAAACCCTACAAACACTGATATATTTATGATGCTTGAACATGAAAATGTTGTATGTAGGTGTGAGCTTTGAAAATTATTGTGATTCAGGGAGCTTCAGGCATTGTTTTTGTAAATTTCTTGTAGCTTCAGAGACAGAAGAAGCGATAATGTGAAAAATTATAAATAGATCTAATAGACTGTTATTTCAATATTCTGAACTGCAGAAAGCTTTGTCAATGTGCGTGACTTATCTCTCCACTTTTGTAAGACACAATGCACAAAAAGCTGTCTAATGTGACTAAGTCACAATATTTAGTTGCTTAAGATATAGTGTGATCTATAGCACCACACATGTTTTAGTTTTACAACCTATGTCTGTCTTGGATTTGGAATTGTGAGCCTTTAAAAGGAGATTACATACCTAGTTATTCTCAAGTAATATGTCATTTAAAAATCATTTGTAACTGTGAACAAAATGTATTAAGAGTACATTTTTAGAATGTACTTTTAATTCATAGTTTGCTTATGAATTACATTACAGTTTTTGTAGTGTGTGTAACACCAGAAGAGTAAATCACCTATCAGGGTAAATTCAACTATACCTCTGAAGTTGTAATAGTTCCTTTGTACCTTTCAATATATGCTACTGTAGGGGTGGCCAACCTGTGGCATGCATTCCACAAATGGCACGAGCAGCCTTTCTATGTGGCATGTAGCAGATCAGGAAAGGGATGGGGGCACCACAGTAGCAGATATAGCAAAAGCAGAAAACAGAACAGCAGATTGGGAGAAGAGCAGAATGCAGAGCAGCAGATCAACCAGGAAGCGCAGGGCATGGAGCAGGAAGCAGAGCAACAAATTGGGCAGAGGAAAAAGATTAGAATAGCTATGGTAGGGGGTGGTAATTTGTGGCAAGCCTGCCAAAAAAGTTGTCTTTCACTGTGCTTTTCTATATCCTATGATAAAAGGAATTTTCCTTTTCATGTGTCCTGTAATAGGGAGTTTCAGAGAAGAATTGTTCCTGGAACAGTTTCTGTAGTTCACCCCTAACTTCAAATGTCAATAGGCCAGAATGTCATCTAGTATAAATCAATGAAGTTTCACTGATTTCAGTGGACTATGCTGATTTATGTCAGCCAAGGTCTCTGACCCTTTGTTTTCTGTCACGACTCATATTTTCCTAAAGACAAGTTTTGTCAATTTCCATTCTGAAAATTATTTTTGGTTCCTAAACTAAAAGGAGTGCATGAAGGAAGTCATTGAGCTTGTGAGAAGTGTCAGTTAGACAGCTCAGGAGATTAAACTTCTCTGTCTGTTTAAAGTCCAGGAAGGGCAGAAGCAGTAGAAGCCAATCCTGTCATCTTGCCAGTATAGATCAGTATTTTTTGGAAAAATCTTCTCCATAGATTCAAACTGTAAAGCCAGAAGGGACCATTATGATCATGTGGTCTGATCTCCCATATAAAGCAAGCTGCACAATTTCCCTGAATTCTTGTTTAAACTAGATTGTACCCTTTAAAGCATTGATTTAAAAATTGCCAACCTTTGGTAAGTTGTTTCCATGGTTAATTATCCTCACTGTTAAAAAATTGCATCTTGTTTCTAGTTGAAATTTATGAAGCTTCAACTTCCAGCAGTCAGATTTTGCTAGACACCTGTCTATGAAATTGAAGAACTCATTATCAAAGTTTTGTTCCCTAAATATGTACGTAGAGACTATGATCAAGAGACATTCCTTTATATTCCCTTTGATAATCTAAACAGATTGAGCTTTTGGAGTCTTCTCTCCCTGGAGAGTAAAGAAAGAGTAATGCGTTCTCCAGGCTATATCAGTCAGTGGCCTCTCTAATGAGGTTATCATTGAAGATACCAATTAAGAACTACATGGAGTTCTTATTTCTCAAAAGCCACAAAACAACTATGAGAGAGTACGTCTACATGAGATGTTTACTGCAGCATAGACTAATTAGCTCTGCAGTACATTTCTGGTGTCCACCCTATTGGGCTGCAGGAATTAACTCTGCAGCACCACATATGTAGACATTGATGTGGTTGGCTGGGGCACAAGAATGCTTCAATGTGGGGGCTTTATGCTGGTTAGCCCCACACTGGAGCACTCTTGTGCCCCAGCCATTTCCGCAGCATGTGAACCAGGTCAGAGCAGCCTCAGGCTGGCAGACTGACCCCTGGGGACCCCTGCCAGCTGGGGCTGCTCTGAACCCACTCAATGTGCTGCGGTCCTCGCTGTACATGTAAATGCAGCTTCCTGGAGCAATAAAATCTGGTGCAATATGTCCAGTAATTATTGCTTCATATTAATAGTGCATGTAGATGCACTCAGAGACTAATAATTTTTGGACACTCAACCTGAACTAGATTTTATGCTGGTGAGTTAAAATTTTATTGCTGATTGCCAAGTCATCCATTCTCACCAGGACAAAAAATGAAGCTTGGTCAGTTGGATCCTGTAGCATAGAAGTTGATAGGAGTTTTGCCATTTACTTCCCTAGGAGAAGAACTAGGCCTTAGAGCTTTTCTGTGTTGCCTCCATGAGCACTGCCATGAATACATCCCACCTGCTCCCTGCTGCAGAGCAAACTGAGCATGTGCCTATAAGTATACCCTGACCTGAGCATGTTTATGTGGGGTTGGAGCAGCCCCAGCTGGCAGGGGGCTTAGGGGGTCAGTCTGCCAGCCTCAGGCTGCTCTGACCTGTCTCGCGTGCTGTGGAGGGGATGGCTGGGGCACAAGAGTGCTCCAGTATGGGGCCAGCCAACATAAACTGAGCATGTGCCTATTAGCATACCCTGACCCTGTCCTGCCTGACCAAACTGATTGCCTTTTATGACCAAGTAACTAAATCCTTGGATGATGGTGTTGCCATGGACATAGTCTTTCTAGACTTTAAGAAGGCCTTTGACACTGTCTCTTACCCCATCTTCATCAGTAAATTAGGCAACTGTGGCATTGATGCCTACACAGTTGGATGGGTAAAAAATTGGCTGATGGGGCGCACCCAGAAAGTAGTGGTGAACAGGTTGTACTCAGCCTGGCAAGATGTAGCAGTGGGGTCCCTCAGGGCTTGGTCCTCAGGCCCGCACTGTTTAACATCTTCTTCAGCAACTTGGATGAGGGGGTTGAAAGCACGTTGTCCAAGTTTGCTGATGACACTAAGATGTGAGACGAGGTGGACACACTTGAAGGGAGAGAGAGGCTGCGACTAGATTTAGACAGAGTACACAAGTGGGCAGATGAGAATAGGATGGGGTTCAACGTAGACAAATGCAGGGTGCTGCACCTTGGGAGAAGGAATCCACCACATACATGCAGGCTGGGGAGTTCCTCTCTTAAAAGGCGGAAAGGGATCTTGGAGTCATAATTGACTCCAAGATGAACATGAGCCACCAATGCCAGATGACAGCCAGCAAGGCCAGTCACACCTTATTATGCATCCAAAGATGCATCTCAGGCCGGTCCAGAGAAGTGATATTCCCCCTCTATGCGACACTGGTCAGGCTGCAATTGGAGTACTGCATCCAATACTGGGCGCTGCACTTTAAAAAAGGATGTGGCCAGCCTGGAGAGAGTTCAGAGGAGGGCCACCCATTTAGTGAGAGGGCTGCAGGATAGGTCCTGTGTGGAGAGACTGAGGGACCTGAACCTGTTCAGCTTCAGCAAGAGGAGGCTGAGGGGGGACCTGGTGGCTGCCTACAAACTCGTTAGGAGAGATCAACAGCAAATAGGAGGAGCCCTTTTCTCCCCAGCATCACCTGGGGTGACAAGGAACAATGGTCAATATAACAATATTCTCTGATGGAGAATAGGTTTAGGTTAGAGATCAGAAGGCAATATTTTACAGTTAGAGTGGTCAGAATCTGGAACCAACTTTCTAGGAAAGTGGTCCTCACCCCTACCTTGGGCAAATTCAAAAAGAGGTTAGACGATCACCTGTCTGGGGTTTTGTGAACCCAGCATTCATTCCTGCCTGTGGCAGGGGGTTAGGCTAGATGATCTGATCAGGTCCCTCCTGACCCTAGCTACTATGATACTATGATATCCAAGACAAAGTCAGAGCTGGTGCTGGGCATGCACTCGGGTCACTCTAAAGTGGCTATATTACTCCCTCTTTGGGAGTTGGTATGTACAGAGCAGGAGTGGAAATGCAAGGCACATACAGCAGGACTCTTGGTTGCAGCATAGAGGTGGTATAGACATGCTTGTAAGACAGGGGTGGGCAATTATTTTGTGTGGAGGGCCTCTTACCCAGTTTTGGCAAGCTGTTGAGGATTACATGGGTAGCCCTGCCCCTTGACAGGTGCCCCATCCTCTGGTCACCATCTTAGGACCTATGTCCCAGGGCCAATACCGGTGGGGCCCAGAGCAGGGCACAGGCTAGCAGGGGTCTGTGGATCCAGGCTGGGCTGAACCAGCAGGGAGATGGGGGAGCTGGCCTGGCTCCATAGGTTCTGCCGCCTGGGACCCTGTACCCCTGATGCCTTGCTCTGGACCCTGCTGGTGCTAGCCCTGGGACACCAGTGCTCCCATGCCTGCTCATTCCCAGTGCCCCCCCGCCCCCATGGGACAGGTGGGGGGCAGTGCTCAGCTCCAAGCCCCTGCTAACTGGCAGGGAAGAAGCTAGTGCTGAGCACGGAAAAAAGTGGCCCCTCACCCAGCCCATGGCCTGCACTCCCTGCTGCAGCCGCTCACAGCCTGTGTGGTGCTGTCCTGAGCAGGGACAGGCAGCCCCATGCAGGCTGTGAGCGGCTGCACTGCAGGGATGCTTTTCCCCATGCTCAGCAACATCTTGTAACCTGCCCCTGCTGCCAGCCTGGGCCCTGCATGGGCTCGGCTCACCTGTCAGGGCTGTACCGCAGCAGCTGTGGTGCTCCGCACTTACCATGCTGGGCAGTGTTGGCTGCTGCTGCCTGCCCACAGCTTGCGTGCTGGGCAGCACAGGGGCAGTGGTGGCAGCCCCACCACAGTCCACCGTGGCATGAGCTCTGGGCGGGCAGGAGCAGTAAACACTGCCCAGCATGGGGGGTGGGGGGGCTTCAGCTGCTGCTGCCAAGGTGCAGCCCCAACAGGTGAGCCTGGAGCCGGTGCAGGGCTGGGTTACAAGCTGGTGCTGAGTTGGAGAAAAGCAGCTCCTGCCCTGCCCTGTGGCTGGTGCCCTGCACTGCAGCTGCTCGCAGCCCTCCTGGGGCTGCCTGTGCCTGCTCAGGACAGCCCCGCGTGGGCTGTGAGTGGCTGCAGCAGAGAGCGCCAGCCACGGAATGGGGGAAGGGCTGCTTTTCCCCATGCTCTGCACCAGCTCCTTTCCTGCCCTTCCCCTGCCCTTACCTGAGGTCCCAGCACTGGGGCAGCCATGTGGCCCCAGGCCAGAAGTCCCTGCTGGGGCTTCCAGCTCAGGGTGGGGCCGGGTGGGTGGGCCCTGTTACAGGAGCCCGCTGAGGCGTCCTCTGGGTCCTACTGCCTAATTCCTGATATTTTTGACAGGAACCAAGGACAGATGCATTTTATTTTTCAAAAAATTTTTAGGGGCCCTGCAGGCTGGATAGAATGGCCTCATGGGCCGAATCTGCCCACGGGCCGTAGTTTGCCCACCCCTGTTGTAAGATCTAAATGCTGCCAGGTATTTTGGAGGTTTAAAGCCCAGCCCAGCAGAAAACATATCAGTGGGCATATCTACACATTCATTAATGTGCCATAAGTACAGCTTATTAAGTTTAGTACCAGGTACTAAATACACTGTAATCAGTACTACTGCACATTAGTGCAGATGAATGCTTTTTTGTGATGCTAACACGCGTTAGATGAAATCTACTGCACACTAGTGCATTAGCATGGTTTTTGCCAGTCACACTAATGCACAGTAGAATTAGTCTTCTGTGCATTAAGCAGCTTGTGTAGAAGCGCCCAGTGGTTGTGTAAAGATGAGAAAGGTTTGTGCCAGGGTGAGGTAGGGTAGATTCCCCTGGGAACTCAGGCCTGAGCGGATAAAAAGGAAAATATTTCCCCCTCCCCAAATAAAGCTGAGGAGGTTATTGTTGCAAAGACTCTGTTACTTGGCCCTGGATTTAGTGGCTGCAACTTAGATTGGGAAAATGTCTATACATTTCCCTTCTCTGACTTGCTTTCCCTTTCCTTATTGTTTTCCCACCTTCTTCACTTATCAACTGTTGGGTCAATCTACAGCTGTTGGTGAAAAAGTGAGTTTCTCGTTGCTCTCTGAATGCTGCCAATTGGGGATTCATTCTGCCCTTCTGGAACAGTGAGTTCTGCAGTCTAGGGTCCTTTCCTTCAGCTCGCTGAACTTTCATTCTGGCTAGCATCTGTGCCTGTTGTGGATGCAGACACTTGCACGTAGAGATATTGTCTATAATACTGGTTTTCAGCCTGTGGTTCGTGGACCCTTGAGTTCTGAAGACTATATCTAAGGAGTCTGAAAAAGATGACTGTGATCAATCAAAAGTCTGTGAATACCCACACTTACAATTCAGAGGGGTCCAAGCCTCCATTCAAAATTTCCAAAGCGGTTCACATCTCCATTTGAAATTTTTTAGGGGCCCACAAATTAAAAAAAGCTGAAAATCACTAGTCTATAAAACAGATTTGCCCAGGCTTAGGCAGAGCCTTAAAAATGATGACCAGGTAGAACTGAACAGGGCACTGAGGGGGTGTATATGCTTGCAAACCTAGGGTCGGTGCCTGTGCTAGACGAAAGAATGATCTAGCGATTGGTGGTGGAAGGCACTAGTCATGCTAATTAGAAATCTAAAGCTATTTGGGTAATTCCTAGTGTAGCCAAGCACCCTGGCTGGATACATCTAGTTTATAAGTAGGAATAGGAGTGAACCACAGGGGAGCTCAGCGGTGGATCAGTGCAAGGATAGGTAAGGTCTACTGTAAGGACTGTGTTCCAGGGATTTTGACAATTCACTTGATATAAACTGCAGGCTCCTTTGCCCCCTTGGAGAAGAGGGCTGTAACTGCTGCAGACTGCAAACCTCAGACTGTTATCCCAGACTCAGATGGAGCTCAAATGAAGCTGCAGGCCTAGCACTTATTACCCAGATTTTAAGAAGATTGCATGATTTATAGAGGGTTTGGCTGACGTTCCACAGATAATGAAAGGAGTGAAATTCTGCTGAAGAAGAGCCTTAGGAGAGCACATGCAGGTGCACACGTGCAAATATATGTGCACATACACACACTCTGTTATGTTGTGCATTTGGACTTATGATAGTAACAGGCACTAGAATTTGACCAAAGCACCTTCCTGGGGACATCTTATATGAGGTGTTATTGACAACATTCACACTTTTAAAAAAATTATGATTAAATATTTATTTTCATGAACACATGAAGTGTGTATGTGTGTGTGCGTGCACGCACGCACACACACACACAGGTGCTTTTCCTGTAGTGATTATACCACTTTCCTTCTATCAGAGAATTATCTCTGTATAACGTAGAGCAAAGACTAAACCCTGGTCTATGTCATAGGAGGAAGATAAAGTGAGGTAGAAGGGAAAAAATATTATATCTGATACTACTATGTTGCCTTCCTCAGTTCTGTTCCAGCCTGTATTACACAAAGGCATCTATCAATTGTAAGTAGTTGTATGTGTCTTCTTACACATCTATAACTCAAAATTATCAGAGTAGGTTTTTTTTCTAGATTTTATAAATAAAATAATAAATATAGTAATTAGCCTTCTTGACATTAGGTTTATATGTAAGGCCAAAATGAGGGAAGGGTAACTGAGAGGTTATGTGCATTTTTAAGGAGTTTTAGAGCACAGATGTGTGATATCTTCAAACATGAGCACTCTTGCAGTGCTGAATTGCATCTTCCATTACTACAATCAATACCCCAAACAGCCCTGTTTTTCTTGAACAAAAAGCATAGCATACATCTGACATTCAGAGGAAAGCAGGTGAATAAATCAATAAGCAAACAAAAATGTATTTAATCATATTTATTGTGGACAGATGCAAATGAAAAAGTCTCTTGTAGTCTTCATCCACTCTTTGTTATAAAGGGTCAGAAATTAAATTCCTTGTATTACTTAACTGATAATTCCTGGTGTTGCTTAATTTTGTTAACACAAAATCTATATAAATTGTATCCAGATGTTGAATTGGGGTGCTTCAAATACCAGTTAATTGTATATCCACCAGCGTGAGATGAATCTATCAGACTCAGTTTTTGATATAGTCACTGTTGTCGTATCTCAGTTGAAATACAGACCTAACCAATTCTGTGTGTATTTTATAGTTAGCCACCATAAAGCAGAAGTCATTTCAGAGACTAGGTGTCTCGCTCAGGGCCACAGAGAGAGAAGGAGAATTCTGGATTTCAGTCTCTGCTCCCAAGATCATTTCTGTTGTCTGCCCATTTAAAATGATAAGAAGCACTGACTGGATCTCAGGACTTCCACTTCCCAGTGAACATTCAAACTAAGTTATGATCCTGTACCTAGTATCTCTTCCTATACGTTTCAGATTTTGCATTCCTTTCCACACAGTGGCACAATATTAAGGGGAAGGGTGGAGAGGATGCACTTCCAGACCCATCTAGCCTATAGCCTGGTTAGGACCCTCTTCTTGGAGGTGAGATACAGGTTTGAACCCACTCAGATTGAAGAGGGCCTACAACCCAAGACTTCTGTTTCCTGTGCAAGTGCTCTAAACACAAACTGTAATGACTAGAGCTGTGTTTTAGGAGTAAAGCCTCTACTCATGTATTTTCTTCAGGGGCCAGGATCCTGTCAGGGGTCATTAGACATGTTCTAATCATGCCTACTCAGCTGGGCCCCTGAGGGTGCCCTGCCCAGTCTGGGCAACAGAATGGCTCAGTATCCAACCCTTGATATCCCCTCACCAAAAGGTGTTTCAAAAAGCCCTTTGGGGATGGTCTTTTGAAAACACAGCTTTACTTCTGCTCCACTCCAGCTCAGTGCAGTTCAGTGTTACTTGAGCTGCTGAGAAATAGCACTTCTTTGCATCCTGAAAGTCTGATGCTCATCTCAAATGGGCAGTGTGCCTTGAGATTATACATTTATCCACAACTGGAAGAAACTGATGTTTTCAACAGAAATGAAAGACGTGCAGTGTGAGTTAATAGCTGTGACACTCCACTATCGCTCCATTAGGAGTTTGATGGTAAGGTGCCTGACATGAATGTTCATACAGGAAACAACTCCCAGAGTAACATTGATGTCAGGAAGAAAAAAACACCAGCCAGCAGCAGAGAGCTTTACAGCTGTTATTACTGTGAAACAAGGGAGGGATTCCTTCTCATCAATCTTGTCAGGGTACATCTCTAGACCAAGTTTTCTCAAAAGATTGAGCCTGCCCGGTAGCTGGGATGGGCCTGCAAATTTGATCAGGCATGTTTTATTTATAATCCTAAAATTAATGTGCAAGTGGCTTCTTGGGATTTCTTGCTTTTTACTACTTTATTATGGACAGTAGGGCAAGGACTAAGATTTGTCTCTGTTGATTCCTCCTAGCTGTGGGGTGCTGCAATAAGAACAAGGAGAGTTTCTTTGCAGTCCCAGTCTTCAAAGACAGAAGATGGGGTAGAAGCAGGCAGGTACTTGGTGTCTTACTAACATGGAGGTAAGCACAGTCTAGGCTCTCAGGGGATTAAAGACAATCTTCAAGCACTGCCTGAGTCTGGTTAGACTCCCTTCAGCCTCTGTTCTCCTCACTTGCTTCCCAGTTTCACTGCGGGCCTGTTATTCCACGGCTGGATCAGGCTCCTTCAGCTCACCAGCATGTCAAGATAAGAGCTATTATTACTGTAAGAGCTGTAGCTTCCTTGTTTAATTAACAGCTGATATATAATATTGCATACATAAAAAACTTAGTCTTCATTGGAAAACTATGTTTCATATTGCAAAGGCGAACACTTGAAAGCAAGGAGCTGTCAGATGTGTAGCCGTAATTATACTGTCATGTGTGGCTAGCTGGGGTGCTGAGTAAGACCGGTTCTGTGGCGGGGAGGAAAAGTCTGTGAAACCAACAGTAAAGATGGTTTCATAATGATCTAGGGCAAGGGTAGGCAACATTTTTTGGCCAGAGTGCCGAAAAAAACCACAATGTCTACCTTGGAAGGTGCCGAAATGTTTCCAACAGCTGTTTGCAGCTTCCTGGCTGCAGCCAGCCCACGGAGCCCAGGCTGCTCGCAGCAAGGCGTGCAGCCTCCCAGCTGCCTGCTGAGAGCAGCCTGGGCTCTGCGGCTGGCAGTGGTGTGCCAAGCAACACCCCCGGCACGCCTGGCGGGGGTTGCTGAAGGGCTTTGAATTGAGGCAGGTAGGTGAGCATGGGCTGGTCGAAGGGTTTGAATGGAGGCAGGTAGGTGGGCATGGATGGGTGGGTCTAGGGCTTTGAATCGAGGTGGGTAGGTGGGCACGGGTGGGTCCAGCATTTGGAAATGGGGGGAGGGGTGAAGCTGGTGACCTGCATCCTCCCATACAAAACACGGCACAGGTCTCTCTCCCGTTAAAAAGAAACCAGGAGCTTTATTAACATGCTCGGGACCTCGGGCGGAAGCGAGAAACAATCCTCAGGGCTGCGAAACAGGAGCTTCCCGGCCAGGAGCAGGGGGAGCCCGCAGACCTCTGGACAGAAGAGGGGGCCGCTCAGGCCTGCGGGATCGGGGAGATGCTAAGGAGGCGGGAAGTGAAGTGCCGCTTGCCAGGCGCCCGGCTGGGTGCCGCGGGAGCCCGAACAGGTCCCGGCCCCCTCGGCCGCCAGCGCTTCCAGCCGCCAGGCCTCTGTGCCGGCACGCGGCGGCGGGGCGGGGCGGGGCGGGCGGGGGCAGCGGATGCCGCCTGCGCTCGCCAGAGGGCGCCGGCAGCGCCGAGCCGGGAGGAGCCTGGTGCGCTCGCTGGGCTCGGGGCCGGGCCGGGCCGGGCCGGGCCGGGCGGGGAAGGAAAGGAAAGGAAGCGGCCAGCGGGGCTGCCACGTCCGCGGGGTTGAGCAGCGGAGGCGGCCGGCGCCCACGTGCGCGGTGAGTCGGAGGCGCTCCGTGCCGCGGAGCAACTTCCTGCAGACTTGGCCCGGCCCCCACGCCGCCAAACTTTCGGCCGGGAGAGCAAGGGAGGGGGGAATCGGTGCGAGCGGCCGGGCCGGGGCCGGGCGGCGGCGGCTGCCCCATGCTCTGCCCCTGCACGGCGCCGCGATCGCTGCTGCGCACGTGGGGGCCGGTGGCCACGGATCGCGCTATGGCCCGTTAGGGGCAGGCACGAGGGTGGCTGCGCCCGTCTGGCCAGTCCAGGTGCCTTCCCCGCTTCCCGCAGCGATAGTTGCTTTTTTTTTGCATGTGTTGCCCGTCTCGATGCACTGCGGAGTCACCCCTCCATCGAGTCGGGATTGCTCCGCCGGGCTGAACGCCCCGGCGATTCACTAACATCCGTGTGTCTCTTTACGGAGCTGCGTCCGTCCAGGCGAGGTTACAGGGTTCTCCCTCTCCTTTGTCTTGGGTTCAGAATGCAGGTCACTACTTATTTTGCAGTTGGTTTGTGCTCAAAAGTTGAGTTCTTAGGAAGAACAAGCATCAAAACGTGCTTGTCCCTTGTTTCAGGGGTGTACCTGGTAGCGGTGTTGGTCTGAGACAAAACGACATACAAAAAAACCGAGAACTCTTGGTTCCAAAATGATACCTTGATCCCGAAAGCTTACAGAAAAGGATGGTTTTCTTGCTGTTTTCCAGTTGGTTTAATAAAAGGTATCGTTTTGGAACCAAGAGTTCTAGTTTTTTGTACGTCGTCTTGTCCCTTGTGGGTTGTTTGTCAGTTCTCACTAACTGCATTGTAGCGAGCACTGTTTTGGAGGCCCTGTTATGACATATGCCACTTGTAGTATAGCTGAGAACCTAACGTATATTAAATAGATTTCTTAACCATGTTTGAGCTTTGGACTTTTAGGTCACATCTTTGCTAGCAAACGAAACTCTTGATAATTAGAGCGGTATAAAATGCCAGCATCACGGTGTTGTTCACACAGCTTTAGTTGCAATTTTTACTTTGGTTTGTGGGAGATTTAAAAACGCCTCCTGGGAAGGGAAATCTTGGGAGCAGAGAACAACTTTTCTTTATCCGTCAGGATTCTCCAGTAATTCCCCCGAGAAATTCTGATAGCAGCGTTCTTTCCCAGTCTCTTTTTTCAACAGCTTTCTCACGCTACTCAGCGAAAACTCTTGCTGAAGCTTTGGAACAGTGAGCACAAGGTGGCTGCAGGGCATGCCAGTAGTACTACTGGATATTTGGAAGCTAAGATGAGAAGCTGACATCTGCATTTTTCAGCACTGTCCAGGTAGGCATCTGTATGCCATACAGGCGAATCTGCATGAACACAGACTGGTGGAACTGAGTTGTTTGAGACCTGGGACCTGTAGCAGTGGCTACATAGCTACATTCAGCACCTTTACAGTCCTGTGCTTAGCTAGTGCTGATATTGCAGTATAATTCCAGAGCAGCAGAATGGGTGGAGATTTCCGTGTGACCTTGGCTACTTTGGACAGTGGCTGGCCGGTATGTGGTTAGATAACGCCCAGTAGTTGTTGCTGTTTTAGAGATGAGCAGAGCAACAGATGGGAATGGCTATGTGATTGTTTCCCCAACACTTGTGGCCTGGGTAAGTTTGCTGGCAAAATATGCCAAAGAATGTTTTTCTGCTTCAGATTGTTTTTCACACATTAAATAGAAAGACAGTGAAATGTGATTGCATGCAGATAAGAGCAGCATGCTAATTAGGTGACACGATCTGGCTTATGGGACGATCAACACAATGCACTATAAATCTTTTGGCCGTGGTGTCTGATACAGGGTGTATTGCAGTGAAATTATTATTTTATGATTGATTTTACAGTGCAGTTTCTGTGTTTGTTTCTATCCCCTATCTTCTCATTCACTGTCATGTCTCTGCTGCCTCCAGGCTGGACAAGTGGCCTGTACTGCAGCTAGCCACACCATGCACAGCACTGGGAGCAGTAGCTGAAAGTAGAGTCACTGCCTAGGGGAATAACCTCCATTGAGCATTACAGAGAACAGGGCTAATGGAGAGAGGTAGCTGCCGTTTGCAGTGTGGGTGAGAGCGACTGGGGACCACCAGAGCAAGGGGACATTTCTGCCTTCAAAGGAGGTTATATCAGTTCTTTTACAAATGGGGGTGATGGTGTTCAAAGAACTATAGGGATATCTAGGGGTGTAAGGTCCAGCTCTCTGCAGAAATGAAAAGTCCTGCCTGGCCCAGGACTGGTAAATTGGACCTCAGTAGCACATATGATAACAACCAGCTACTGCCCTGGTCTAGAGGGGTTCTTGTCCACTAATTCCTACTCCCTGCCCTGCATCAGTTTGGGCTGCATTTATGTTGCTGTGGTTACACCCCTTTTCCCCACAAAGAGCTCCTGACAGTGTCTTTGGCACTTCCTCATCCAACGTCTTTCTGTGGCTCACAGAGCTGAGCGGTCTTCTTGCTTCTCCCCCTATAATGCAGGGTGCATCCAGAATATCCAACAGCACCTTGGGCTATGAGGAAGAGTGCACTTTAAGGTATCTGTGGGAGACTTCTTGGGCTGGAAACACGTGTCCCCTTTGTGCCTCCATAAACATTTTTATGATAGTACAAAGTGAAAGCAAACAAATATCCATGCCCTTTGTTGTGCCACAAAGGCTCAAACTTGGACCGCAACAAAAAGTATTAATTTGTGCTGCTATTTTGAAGCAGACATCTGTTTATTTTAAGGGAGGAGTATATTGGCAAGCCAGAGCTGCCTGTGCTCTCCAGCTGTCCTGACCAGGTGCTCCAAAGGCTTCAGGGGCCTGATCCAGCATGGGGAATTCCTGGGGATCGGGCCTCTGAAGCTTGAGGAGCGTGCTAGGGTTTCCCTCCTTGCAGAGATGTACATGGGGTGTGTCTCTGCAAGCAGGGAAACTGGGAGCAGCAGGGGCCTGACCCTGCAAGACAGTGAATTAGGTCTGGTTCTCCCAGTGCAGTGAGATGCGTCCTGGCTCAGCTGAGCCACTTCATTTGGCAGCTTCTGTTTATAGCCTTGGTTCTGTAGGCAAAGCTCTTGTATCTGTGTCACTGGTAGTGCTAGGAGGTTATGTGGCTGGCTGTGACCAGAAGTGGTGTGGGGTAGTCCATTTGGCTCAATTTTAACTTGCCTTCATGACTCACTTTTCTGAGTGCCTTTCTTCTACCTCCCGTGACACTTGTGGGGTAGATGTGTCAGTTCTATTATAGTCTTTGGACAGGTGGCAGATGGCCAGATCCTTGATGAGGTGTAACACTGGGAATATTGAAGGCTAATTCATGTGCTTGAATGAGGGCATGAGCTGGCCACTGCAGGAACTATTGTATTGCCCGTCCAACCCTAGTATGCCTGTGCTGGACACAGCAATACTGTTAGAATGGTAGCAGTTCCTAAAATAGAGACATGGGCCTTTATCCATAGATGGCATTTTACATGTGAGAGGTTACCTTGTGTGAGGTATTCTCTAGCCCAGGGGTTCTCAGCCCTTTTCTTCTTGAGGTCCTCCCCAGCATGCTATAAAAACTCCACAGCCCACCTGTACCACACCAACTGGTTTTCTGAATACCCAGTATGGAGGGGTGGGGGGCGATAGGTGATGTGTTGCAGGGGCATCTGGGGGGGCACATGTCCTCTTAGATTTGTGTGCCAACAGTGCATGGGACTGCAGCCTGGCTGGACTGGCACACCAGCGAGCAGGACATGGCGCAGGAGGGCGGAGTGGGGCAGCAAGACTTGTTACCACCACTGGGACCCTTGCATCAACTGTGTCACCAGCAGTGGAAGGCATAATGGTCTGGGGGCCACTGCTCTCACTTGCCCCTGTCACCAGCCACTTGTGCACCAGGCTATGGCTCCACCTTGCTGCCATAGCCTGGCTACTGCTGCTGCCACTCCCCTCAGGCCACGGCTCTACCCTGGAGAGAAGGTGGGCTGGGGGGCAGTGCGGACACCCTGACACCTGCCTGTGGCCCCACAAGGGGCTGTGGTTCCCCAGTTGAGAACCGCTACTCCAGCCATGTTGTTGCCTTTGTCTTTTTGTATTACCTTTTCATTATGTTCTTGGCAAAGGTGAGTAATTCTCTTGCTGTGCACCCTAAGCAGAAGAGCAAAGTCAGTGGGTGAGACCCACTGATGATCCCTGAGCTCATAATCCAGCAAATATTCTCATATGGAAGGGCCTTGCTGTCCACAGCTCTGGAAGTCTAAGAGCTAGTCTAGCATAGGGAAATCAGTGCTGGTATGACTGTTTCCACTTGGTTGCAGAGTAACGTGACCCTGGCTCAGGTACTCTGCATCACCGTAAGCTCCTGTGTTTGTATGGGTGAAATTGTATCCATGCAGTTAAGGTGGGGAAATTTTTCCTGATCTAGACAAACACCAGAACAACTGCTGAACATGAATGAAGGATGACGAAGTACCTTGGGTGCTTGTGGGGATGCTTTTCATTTAGTCACAGAAGTTGAAATCAGCCTTTCTGGGTTTTTTTTGCTTTGGGCCTTCAGGTAGACCAGAGTCTTGAGGGGCTGAGAATGTGGTATGCTTTAATATTGGTCTTATTCCTTCTATCCACCAAGTCATTTAGTTTTGCACTGTTTTGCTTTTTGTTTCATCTGGTCTGTCTTACTTTCCTTCCCTGCTACCCTTGTTCTTTTCCTATGTCAGTTTTATCACTTGTCATGTGTATGTGTGTGAGAGCTTTGTGCTTTAAAAGCAAAAGGGTCTAAATGGTCTCAAACACTTCAGCCATTAAAAGCCTAAGGGTACCTTTCACAGAGTAGGTGATGCCTGAAGTTATTTCCTGCTTCAGTTTTGATAATACCAGTGTTTATATTTAATAGATTTGGCCAATTCATCTGTTAATATTAGCCAAAATCTAATATGAAGAAATAACTATGTTGTGCTGATTAGATTTTCCCTCAAGGAGAGGTAAGATCACTTATTAGTCTAAATAAGGTATCCTACCTAAGTGAAAAAAGATACATGCTGTTTAAATGAAGAATTAGCTGCAATTTGGTGGTGTCATGATGTAATCTTGTAGCATATGTTGGTAAAGATGCTTTGGGATCCTTCAGGTTGAAAGGGCCATTGAATGACCTTGCTGTTTATTTTCTTGGTGCTTTTTTTTGCAGGAGGCACTGTTGCTGGGATATGCAGTTTAGCAACGTAGAATTAAAGTTAGCTTAGCTTTCTATGTGGGATACTGATAAAAGCTGTACTAGAGCCAGATTAGGGTGAGTGGGTAGAAAGCAATGAATAGGTGAGCTTTCACACACTGCATTTTTAAAATGCCCTTCAGTCCAGACCTGTAGCTGCTGTGACTTGATTTTTGGTTTTTCCTGAGAAGAGATTGCCAGTAGCACCATGTTTCCACATGTATTAGGTACCCTCTCTGTAACCTAAAGGAGGATTTATTTCCTGAACTTGCTGTCTAAACGGGTGGTACAGATCAGATACGCAGGGAAACTCGATGGAAGTTTCTGTCATACAGAACAGTTTCTATGGGGTTGGCGGCAGGGCGCTGCCTGAGCGTTTGCTGCTCTGGTTTGTTAATGTTAGACTTCGTGAGATAGCTGAGTTCAGAAGGAGGATACAACTGACTTAGAGAGTGGGTGCTTGGTTAGGACAGGTAATAGCTAGCGTGGCGGATAGAACAAAGAGACAAGTACACACAATGGCTTTGTGATTTAGCCAGATGGGCACTGGGAAGGAAGCTGAGACTCACTCGTTATCCAGGCTCATAACATGTTTGATGTAGGCTGAAATTTGAGCTTGTGACTAGTACATTAAGCCATTGTCCTAGCTAGCCTCTTATCTTTGCTTTCATGATCTTCATTTCATCTTCTGTGTGAATTGCACATCTTTCCATTAGGCTTTTTTTCCTAATGATTCTTTCCTCTGCACTCTAATTGTGTTCTGGGTTTCCTTTCCCTGGAACTTCTCCCCAGAACTGTTCTTTGTCACTCCTCTTTTCATTTGATTTTTCTCCTTTTTTTTTCTTTCCTTTTAGGTGTTGTTTACACTTGCTCTTTCTTTGCTTTCATCTTCTTATATTTTGCCCCTTTTAACTCTTATTCTCAGAGGAGCCAGTTTCACTCTTGGAGTCCAGCCCTCCCCTATTGATTGCCAGCTGCTTTTATTGGAACTAATTTACATTCTCTGCTCTCATTGTGCTAGACAGAGGACTAGTGATTTTGAGTAAAGCTATTTTCCCAAAGGCTTTGCTCAAAATTGTCTCTGTATTTCACAAAATAGAGTGTAGACTAAAGAGCAGCATCAGTTGTAAAAGCTGCTTCTGCCTCAACCAGTGTGTTTGTGTCTTTGTCCCAAGGAAAGTAAGAATGTGGCATCCGTTGCTCAAGGCACAGATAACTTGATGGAGGGACGAAGGCTGTTGCCTAGGGTTTTTATTTCCATTGTGCCCTCCTTGAAAGTCTAGCAGTTGCTTATCCAAGGCACTTTGACTGGGACTGCTCACTGCTTCACTACTGTTGTTTAAAAGCACTTATCTAGCTTTTTTTCGACCATCAGCAGTGCTGAAAACAAATCTATTATGGTGCAAATATACTAGGGTTAAAGAGCTGTGACTGCACTGTGGTACACTTAAAGAAAATCAGCACAGAGCAGATATTACTTTTTCATGGTGCCTACAGCATTAAAGGCCATCATAGGTCATTACTTCCTTTGAACTTTATCCTGATTCATATATATATATATATATATATATACTTTTATTGAACCCATGTGAATTTTGGATTTCCCACTATCCTGAGTGAATGGGTGGCCATGCTTTGGACCTGTTGGGATCTTGGGTTTGGAATTCAGTTCCACGTGTCAACATCACCCTTCCATGTTTATAGAGTAGCCTCCTTATAGCTTTTTTTACTGTCACTTTGTTCCTGCTTGTCACTTTCCAGGGTAGTTTTAGAGCTCAGAGAGGAGCTTTAATGTACAAAACTTAATTTAACTCACTGACCTGAAGGGCTTGCAAATCAGCCAGGCCAGGAAATTGATGCCAGTAATATCTTGCATAATTATAGAGCACCTTTGTGTCTTGAAGAATCTCAGTGTGCTTTACAGAGATGGCTCTGATCCTGCAGGCATGTACAAAGTAGCCCTACTGAGTTCCTGAGCAACATTACCATATTTACTCAAATCTAAGACACTGTCCTTTCCCTCTTGACATGAGTGGGAGGGGTCCCCTCATCTTAGATTTGAGTGAGGGGGAGCAGGCAGTTTATCTAGCCTGGCCCTGGCCTTGGGTTGGCATTGGAACCATAGCCTCTGCTTCAGCCTCTGCCACCTGCCATTTGCCCGTGCCACCTCTGTCCCCCTCCCCCAGCCACTTACTCTCAGTTGTGGTTCTTCTGGTCCAGTTGTGGCAGCTCTGGCTGTAGTCCTGGCTCCAGTGCCAACCTGGTCCAGGAGCTGGGGCCTGAGCCAGGGCTGCTGCCACAGTATCTGCTACTCTTTGGCTGGACAGAAAGCCAGAGCCCAAGCCCCAATGGATGATAATTGACAGGGGAAGGGAGCGGGGGAGCTCAGCAAATGGAGCAGGGAAGGAGGTGCAGGCATGGCAGGCGAGGGCAGTTGTTGAGAGGGCACAGGCCAGGTGGCAGGAGTGGCAAGTGGTGGGGGAGAGCAAGGGGCACAGGCACCTTGGAGAGGATGGGGGGGCATGCCACCCTGCTGCTCATCTCTTAGCTGCTGTTTTCCTGGCTGCAGCACTGGGGAAGACAAATTTAAGGTGGCCTTCTAGTAATTAGATTTTATACCTAGCAAATTATAATACAGTTATATGTTTTTCATTTAAAAAGCCTAATTATTGGAGGGGGAGAGGGTAATCTTGGATTCAAGTAAATACAGTACTTACCTGTGTCTTTACAGACCTGGGATCTGTTTGGAAACTGGAATCCACTCAGCTGCTACCAGAGTGCAACCACCCTGGAGCATAAGATCATAGCTGGTTAACTGTGTGTAGTAACCTGGCAGGTTTTCGAACAGAAATTGAAGGATATACTGACCAGTAGGAGAGAGCTTGGGGAATTATGTTGGCAGACTGTAATTACCGTGATTGAATTGTAGACAATTGTTAATCAGTTTTCTTATATTCAGTCTCTTTCTCTTGGCTTACTTATTCAGTGGTTAAGCTTGATTTTGTACAGTTAAATTGCGATGTCAATCCAGTAATTGTAACCCTGCCAATTTTACCTCCCTGATCATGGGGCCGTAGTGTTAACATCTTAAGGAAATCGCGGAATGCAGCCTGTAACTCTTATTGCATGTGGGATTATCCATGTATACGCATTTCAGGAAGAAGTGTGTGTGTTCATTTGAGGAGCAAAAATGCCAAATGTGGCAGACCTATAACTGCTGAGGGAACCATGTTAAATTTTCTGTGTCAAATTCAGTCTCAGGCAGAGCAAGCCGTTCACTTTTCTTTTTGAACTATCAGTTTAAGTTATGTTCCTGACTGAACTTTGCAAGTTAGACACAGATTAGACTATAAGACTTGGGGCAGGGGATGGAGACACTTCCTCTGTTTGTTCAGTTTCTTTATGCATTTGAAAAGGGAAAGGTAATGGGAAGCTGTTTTTTTTGTTGATTTCAAAGCCTTGTCTGCTATATTCAAGCTATTGCCAAGTGTAATCAATGCAGCTTCAGTTGGTCTCATCTCTCAGGATTACATGGGGCAGCAGAGTAAGCAGGGCAGGGTGGGAATGGCAGCAGCCCTGGGTACCAACTTGGAGGGAGTAATAATATGACCCTGTCTCCCAGGAGTCTTTCCACAGCATGTAGAACTGTGTGGCCTATTTCATAGGGAGCTGGGCAGGGGCAATGCCATGCCAAGCAGTGTATCTGATTGTGTGGAGAGGAAGTAGAGTGATGCCCCTTCCCTCTGGGAGGCTTTGCAGTAAGAGAGTCAGCCCTTTCTCCAGGATGGAGGGCAAATGAGGTACTGGGAGGAGCCTTGGTGCTGCAGCCTGTCCCAACCTGTGCTGTTAAAGCAGCAACAGCAGTAGCATCTGCCACCCAAGCAAGGTGAGCTCAAGACTCCTTTCCAACTCCCTTTGTGCCCCCTTCCCCCCATGTTCCCCTTTTGTGCTCCAGGCACTGGAAAAGCTTGCAGTGCCTCTGCATAGGGACATGTACTGATTAACACAGAGCAGGGGTGCTCAACCTGTGCCCTGTGGCCCCATGTCATCTAGACTGTAGGACTGTGCATGGGTGCAGAAATGTAGCGGCAGGGAGGTGGTAGCTCCACTCCCCTGCTGCCAAATCTTTGGATCCATGGAGAGCCTGGGGCCCTGTGCTCTGGATCTGGTGTAGCACCAGTGCCTTCTCCTCTTCCCTCCTGGGTCCCAATCCTGACATGCTGGGGGCAGGAGGGGGCAGCACCAGGCCCCAGCACTCAATCTCAGTGCACAGGGGAAGGCCCTGGAGCCCATTCTGGCATGCAGGGAGCAGGAGCGGGTGGCTTCAGGCCCCTGGGACCCAGTCCTGGCACGCAGGCTATGGAAGGGGCAATGTTGGACCCCAGGGCCCGTTCCAGCCTGCAGACAAGCCCTTCATCACTCATCTGGCTTGTGGGGCCAAAACATTGAGTACCACTGATAGAGTGCTTTTAAGTTTTTATTTGCCTACGTGGCAGTGTTTGATGCTGATATGGCTATTCCTGATTGATGGCTGCAGCTTGTTACTGTTTATTTCAGGCAGCAGACAAGGCTTGAGCCAGCTTTGCCCCTTGGTTAGAGTCTTTCCCACAGTGATAAGGAAGAGAAGTAGAGAACGTTGACTGTGAAACCTGGAAATTTGGCAGGCATCCTAGGGGGAAGATGTGGTGCCTGAGACTGTTTCCCCTTCCATTTCACTTGGGTTTAAATTGACAAGATTTCAAGTTAAGCCACTGAAAAGTCTCCTTTGTGTTGAAAATGTCTGTGGCGTGTTAATTCTTCTAAGTCCTGCATTTTAATAAGCATTTTTTTGTTGTGTGTAAAATGTCAGGTATAATCAGCTTGATATTTACTTGTAAATGCTTATGCTCATGCAAACCTCTACCCCCTCCCCAAATGAAGCAATATTCTGCTGAGGTGAGAGAACTAGATGGCAAAACTTACTTGTCGGTGGCTAAGCTGACCAAACTGCAAAAAAAGAAAAAAGTCAGGAAAACAATACATCTGACTTGCAAAATCTGTATCCTATTTGCAGTGGAGTGCGCTGTTCCTAATGCATTTGAGCTTCTAAAGCAGGGGTAGGCAAAATGCAGCCTGGGGGCCTGATGTGGCCCACCAGGCCATTCTATCTGGCCCACAGGGCCCCTAAAAAATTTAGAAAATTAATATTTATCTGCCCCGGTTGCCTGTCATGCGGCTCTTGGTGGCTTGGCAAAACTCAATAAGCGGCCCTCCACCTGAAATAATTACCTGCCCCTGTTCTAAAGAAATGAATCTTTGTTTTTTTATATATACTTAAGGAAGGATTTCAGAGTCCCAGGAGGCAGTTAGGTGTGCCCAACTTTCAGTGGGAAATGCTTACATAAATGCCTTATTTGCCTTTTAAAAACCTCCCATCTTTCCCCTGTAAGAGAGACGTGGCAGTGCTTGTCTGTTTGACTAGTGTGCATGACAAAACAGCCTTTTGCTCTATAATTTCTGGCTGTAACATCCTTTTTTCTGCCTTTACAGTGACACTGAAAAGAGCCCAGCAGCTCTTCCTCCTTTGCTGCTGGAGGCGCCTCCAGCATAAGTTTCAAATGTCCATGTTCTTGCAGGAGTCTGGCTCTGGATTCTTCTACCTCCATTTCCCTGAGTGGGAATTTGGGACAACTGATCAGTGAATCCAAGATTTCATGATGCCTAACATGATACCTGTAACATATGTTCAATAGGTACTGCTCAGGAATCTTTGTACATACTGTATTAAGATGAGATAATGTGCAATAAAGATATATTAAAAAAAAAAAAAAAAGTTTCAGGCCCAAATGTGATGGGGGTATACAGTCTGGAAGGTTTTTTGGGTTTTTTTAGTATTAAAATCCATTCTGCAGATGATTTAAATATAGGGTGTGCTGTCAGCTTGCAGCTTCCTTTCACCTCTCCTTTCCTCTTTTCATCCAAGTACCCTGGGCACTTATGAGTCAGTGTCACCTTTAGGGCACTGCTGTCAGGGCCCCTGCGTGCTGAGTAAGCCTCTTCTGAAACATATGTGGCTCTTCATGCTCAGGTTGCAAAAGCAAACATTAAAAATAAATAGATTTTAAACATCATCTGTTTGGAATGCAGCATCATTCTATACAGGAGCTGAGGCATTTTTAAAAATGCTTAGTCCAACTCTCAGGAGGCAAGGTTGAGTCCATTTAAAGGCTGCCTATTCAGACCCAGAGCCATAGCACTTTGAAAGAGACAGCACTTGAAAAGAGACAAGTATCTTCTCAGCTATGGTTCTTGCAACCCCATACAAGTACCATTGAGCATTAGAGGAAGAATTCAGGGGAAGAACTAAATTGTGAGTGGCCTGATTAGTTAAAATGAACCTTTCCAGCTCCCTTTTCCTTTGTAATACAAAGAGTGGCAATGGCTGGAGCATTAAGCCTTCCCAGGGCATTAGACTTGAGAAGCAGACTTGAAAACTAGATGAGGGTCCACAAGAAGCATCCATTAGACTTGAGATGCTGTCTGAGTGAAGGAAATGCAGTACATTTTCGAAAATTTATTTTAGGAAAGCAGTCAACAAAATATATGCCTTCCAATGGCTAAAAATATATATTTGAACATATAGATTCCAATTTGTATGCAAGCCTTTAAAAATGTATTCACAAATCCCATCACAAGGTAAGTATAAACATTTTAATTCAAACTGTATTTGAATTAAAAAAACAGCCTGTGGTGTTCATTTGCTGGACACTATCGTACTGGGTTCACAGATGGCAAAGCTGGATATACACCTTGGCTTCGTTACTGTCTTATGCTCAAAATTGAGTTTCTTTGTTAAAAATTTACCCCACATATTTTTTACGAGTAAATGTTGTCATTCACTTAGCATACAAAATGTAACAATGATGGATCATTAAAAAAAACTACACAACCTTAACTGGTCATTTACATATACTGTGTTTTCTCTTGGGCACTTGCATTATAACCTACTTAACTTTTATGTTTCTGTGCTATTTTTCACACTATATAATCCTGGAAAGTTTTGATTCAGTCACTTGAGAGAGAGTGTGTGGGAATTGGGGCATTGCAATTTGTATGGAATTGTCTGTCTGTTCCCCCCAGAATTTTCTTTTGAAGGATTGGGCATCCATTCCCCAAATATGAGCTGAGGATGTACTAGACTATGGAGATGGGGAAGTAGGTGAGCCTCTGCTACTTCAGTGCTGTGTCTTTCTTCTCCTGTATGGTTTGGGGGATCCGCAGGTAGGGTTGCTGCAGCTTTTGTTGAAAATCTTAAGGCGTCCTAAAGTGCCCACTAAGTACCACAAAACTTCAAAGAGCTGTCAGCATTCGGAAGCTACCACTCTTCTGGGAGCTGTTAAGGTGTCCAGAATTCCTGAGCAGTGTAGGTTCTCCACTTAAGTCTTTCTGCCGCCTGGGATTCAGAATGCCAGAGGGCCACTTCCATAATATGGGGGCAAGGGGTGTTAAAGTCCCTTTGAATCCTTCTGCCAGCAATAGCAGAGTGAATATAATGTTTTTGCTACGGAGCCCAGCATTACAAACATATCCAATTTTGTGTGTCAGTACAAGAATGTCTGCTGTGATTTGGCCAAAAAAAGATTTGACTGTAGTCAAGTGGAGCTCTGCTGGGTCTGGGTTAGGTACAATCTTAGAAATCCTATTTATGGCATGTTAGGTGGGCAATGGGGGTACTGGGCCCCCCACAATCAGGTCACTCGTAGATTCTGAAATGGGAGGTTTGAGGGGTCCACTTACCTACCAGGATGTACCAGGCCCCCCAGATTTCTCTCTCAAGCCCTGGCCATGCCTTGAAGCTCAAGTGTTCTTTCATCCCATTAAAATCCATTTACTTTAAGACCTTATTTACATAGGTATAACAAATCAAATAATAGAGTTAGAATGGTAGCTGTAGAAAGCTAGGAAATCTTTGGTTCAGAAGACATCATAGTTGTTTGTGGACTACAGGCGATTGCCGCTCAGTACCTCAAAATAGTGGCGTGAATAAAAGACTCAAAAAAGGAGTGGTCTGAAAGTCAAGTCTTCATTGTTTAGGCTAAGGAAGACTCTTTGGCAATTAACAGTATAGGACTTATGACACAGTTGCATAATTCTGAGTCCAAAAAATCATCAGGGAGATCCTGAGGTAGGTATAAGAAGTGGTGGGTTAAGATTTATTGGGGCTCTTGGCTCCAGCTGGGGGAGGGACCCCTTCCCCTTCTGGTAATGCCAAGGGTGGGTTGGGCCTCTGTGCCCTGCGGGGGAGGCTGGGTGGACCCCGCTGAGCTGGAGGTGGAGTGGTACGTGCCCTCCTCTCCCCCAGTCTCCCCCGCCATGGCCAGAGCAGAGCTGAGCGGGGCGAGGGTGGATGTGGGCTGCAGCTTGGTGCTCTCTGCCCTGCTGCCTCTGCCCTAGGGGCCACATGTCTCCTGCCCATCCAGCAGTGGGCAGCACAACTCCCCGCCCCCACTGTGGCTGGCGCGGGGTCCTGGAGGCAAAGGCAGCAATGCGGAGAGCCCCGAACCCACAGTGAACAATCCACATCTGCCTTGTGCACAAATCGGGTGGGGCGTGCCCCCCAGGGGAGTGTGCGCGGTGACAGGGAGCCACCTGTGGTTGCATCCCACCCCAGCCCTGAGTCCCACACAGTGCCCTGGCTGGGCAGTGCCTCCAGCCCCACTGTGGGGGCCTCAATCTGCCCTTCCCATGCAACCTCCCTCCCATACACTTACCTGCAGGGAGCTGCTCTCCACACTGCCCAGCTGTGTTGCGGGTCACGTGCATGTGGTGCCCCCTGTGTCTCGCTCCAGCTACCCCCTGTAGGTTGTAACGCTGCCTGCCTGCCAGGGGAAACCTGCCATTTCCCATGGGAACCCAGGCACCAGGGGGCCTCTGATTGGCAGGGGCTCCTGGGCTCAGGCCCTGCGGGCCTGTGTATGAGGCCTCAGACAACCGCCAATGGGTATAAGGCCTCAGACAACCTTCAGTTTGTCTCCTGAAACTGACTAGATTTCAAATTGACTGTGTCCCTGCGTCACATCATGATAAAAATATTGAAGTGTTCTTTTTTGCATGTTAATGAAACTCTCTTCTTGAAAAGGTTTGATCATATAATGAGGAAGAGTAGTTTGGGGGGAATAAGCTTGAGCTTTTGAGTGCTGGAAGACAAGAACATGGAGTAAAGAAGTTTCCTTTAGTGGGGAAAGAATGATGCCAGGAAGGGCAGTCTGCCATTGTACGTTCTGCATTTTAAATGAGACTGATTCTGTTTGGGGATAGAGGAAGTGGTACACCTGGAATAAACTAACTTCAGACTTTCAGAAAAATCCAAGTGTGCAGTATGAAATCGATCTTTCTCAAGACTCAGTTTTTACTGAGAGGTCAGTAGCAAATAGTGAATATGCTGACAGCTCATTTAACTTGTGGCTTTCCATTTGGTCTTCCTATAGGAGCGTAAACCTCAGTAGCCAAAATCATAATAGAATGCAGCAGAGGAAGGGTATAGTAGATATTGAAATAGAAATTATGTGATCCAAGCTCTGCATGCAGTGTGATCTGACATCACTGAAACTCAAGGAAGCCTATTAAGAAATCTGATTAGCTATCAGATAGAGTTAAAATCTGTCAGGTATAGTGCCCAGTGATGTCTAACTGGTAGCTTCTCTAGTAATAGTGCCATCTCCTTTTATAGAGAGGTGCTTGCTCTGGCAGGTCAGTGAAGCGTGTTATTCATTGCAGCCACATACAAAGTTGAGCACTCAAGTAATACTCTGTAATAAATTTAAAAATCTTTTCCTTATTGAATCCAGCACTGACTCATTCTGCTGTCATCCTTCCATTCAGCAGGCTCCCTGTGTGATTTTTTTTTTTTCTGAATGTATTATGTAAGCAGTAATATAGAGGGGGGGTGGGATGTATTTTATGTAAAGACAACACTGCAGAGTGCACTGTAGGATGCAAAGTGCATAGCTGTGTGCAATAAGCCATCCAGTCGGGCTTATTTCAGCAATTACAAGCCCTGGAATATCTTGTTATAGGTATACGTAAATCTACGGTATTTTGGAAAGTAAACACGAATACCATTTTGAAGGTGATTTTAATTTATATAGCTGTTTGTCCCATGGTTGTGTTGCTTTTTCCTGTTTACTTTGAACAGAAAATCTTGCTAATTTTCCCCACCCTAAATTTAATTTCATTCATCCTTTTTGCCATCATACAGCTCAAGTCCAGCAGACCACTGCATGAACAGGAACCCTTATGACCTTGTCTAAACTTGAAGTCACTGCTTTTCAGTAGAACAGCTCGAACATGTTGCAGGATGAGGGCCCCACATTCTTCTTTCAATATATCGCTGCAGTCCCTGTGTATGGCTCTGCTGAATTTTTCCTGCATTTTTAGATGTCTCCTGTCTGTAGTTGTTTTACTTCCCATTTGTTTTTATTCACCTTGTGCTTTTTTCACTTGACAGAGATGAATTTTGATTGCAGTTGACCCAGTTGTTTCTTAAATGCTTTCTACTTCCTACTGTTGATTTTCAGTAAGTTAAAGGTTATTTTACTTATTTTGTATTCCTTGTAAGTTTGCTTTTTCTGGAATGTTAGTTATGTTTGGTGCTACTGGAGAGAGACTAAGACCAGGGTTTCTGGATGTTAGGAGCTTTTTAACCATCTCTTAACTCATGTGTTTTAGAGTACATAGCAGGGAGAGGAGGTAGGCAGTCATCCAACCACAAGTTGGATCTTTATGGATGCGTGGTGAATCCATCTAATGGTAGATCAATTTATCTGTCTAACATGGCAGTGCAGGGAGCCTCACAGGAATTTTCTGAACTGTGTATGCCCTGCGTAGCCTTCCCAAATGCACTTCTTGCAACCTCATCCGTGCTGTTGCACCATCATGCCCAGGAACTGAGGCAGCTGGGAGTAGCTAGGTTTGCTCTTAAATTCAGATTCAGCAGTGATGAACATGGACTGATCACCTTGATTAAAAAAAAACAAAACATTATTATATCTCTCTAAAATCAATTTTCCCCTTTTCTTGTTATGGCACTTCTGTTTATCTCTGAGTTAAATATTTTTTGGCTCCTATCACATTCTTTCATTCTGTTCCCCTTCAGATGTTAGTAATAATTTTCTAAGAAAAATAATGTACTTGCTGTATTCAGCCACGAAATTTGGAGACTCGCATGACAAGATTCCCTTCCTGCGTCTTATGAACTGTGAAATGCATTTGAAAATACCCTTTTGCAATGGAAATTCTAGGGGTTTTTTTAACTTGTTCTTGGCGGTTGTACCAAACAACAGGTTGCTTTACCTTCTCAATACATACTGGTCTATCAGGTCAACACAGGAGCCCCATATAAATCAGCCTCCATCCTGTGTTAATTCCAGAAGAACGCCTGAGATTAATATTTATACAAAATGCTTTCATGTTTCTACAGTGAAATTGTCTTACTATCAAAAGAAATGGTGGCTTTCTCCTGCTGAATCAGTGTGAAAAAAAATTGCAGAAGCTTTTAGCAACACTGCAGCTGAGACGGGCATCAGCAGGAAAACCAGGCTCGTCTTTAATTCGGTGTTTCATTTTGTGAAATTGCTTACTCTGAGAGAAATAAAACATTTACATGTATATTAACCAGTGTTTGTCAGCCATTGGAATAAAGCCAGTTCTCTCGGGGCCAAACAGACACTGAGTGAATGAATAATAATCTCCTGTTGTCACTCCTGATTTATGGATGGGAGGCAGAGCAGCATTTGCCATTTTGAGTTTTTCTTGTTGCTCCCAAACTAGAAACAATGTACATTATCAGTAGGCTTGGAAACATAAAACATGGCTTGCATGCCTCTTTCCTACCCCCTATGTGATTTATTTGGCATAGCAATTGTGATGCATCAGCAGGGATCCTGGTTTTCTCTGATTTCAAAAAATCCCCAATTCTTGCTTTTAAAAGTGACCCCAAATCCACATTTTTCCATGATTAAAATGAAACACTGCTGTATAAATATATCTATATATTAGTGGTGATTCATTTAAATCATGATAAAATATGGATTTGGGGTTTTGTTTTGTGTTTTGTTTTTTTTTTTACCAAAAATTGGGGATTTTTGAAATAGGAGAAAACCAGGTTCCCTGCACATCAGTAACCTTCCCAAAGGGAGCAATGGAGCAGGGGAATGAATGTACCTGAGCTGCAGGAGATCTGGGATGAGAACAGTGCAGTTTTCGCTGGAGGCTAGGAGATGTGGAGGAAGAAGGGTCTGCAAGGGAGGAGAAATGGGGTTGTGTCTTTTTTGATTATACTGTCCAAAGAAATCCTGGTGATTTGTGTCCCTTTGGTTCCCAAATAAACATTTGCTAATTTTCAAGGTGATGGACTAGCAAATGACAGCAAGTTTAAAAAGTGGAGAGTGGCCTCACAGCAACTGTCTGCCTGTTCCTTGCTGTAAGGGAAGCTATACCTGTTGCACTGAGGGGTGTATTACTGCAGTTTGGCTCAGCTCGCTTATGGGATAAGTGATGGACTGCAGATGAACAGTAACCCCATGCCCTATCTTTTAATTCACTATAAACCATTTATCTGTATCGGAAGTATTTGAATATCAAGGGTCCTTATTTTTGTCAGGCTATTGAGAGAAAAGTGGGAGTTCTTTCATTTCTCAGTCTGTGAGGCAGTGATCATAAATCTCTCCAAGATTTCCCCCCCCCCCATATGTTTTGGTGTTTAAATTGCATAATTCCTGAGGAAAATCAAGCACAACGTCATCCTGCAAACTTTCTTCTATGTGCTTAACTTATGCCTATCACACCAAATCAAACAGAAGAGAAGATGTTGGCCAAATTGGGGCCTTTTCAACACTGACTAGAATGTTTTCTCCATCCTTATTTGTGAAGTCATCATTCTGGTAGTTTTCCTGTCCTTAGTATCTTTATTCTCTTCCAGTCTTTCTGTAAAACTTAGTTTTGCAGTACTGGTTAGATAGCTGATGTGCTGGGTTCACTGGCCACCATGCTGGCCGGTGTTGTTTCCCTGTGCTCCTTTGGCTTGTTTGTATTTATCAGTTGTCACCTGTGTTATGTAGATGGGAAGCTCTGTGCACTGGGGACCATCTTTCTGTTTTATTTATGACAGTATGATGAGGTCCTAGTCTCTGACTGGGTACCATGGTAAGAAAAAGTCATAGGTATGCAATGAGGTCCTCATTGCCATTTGTTTTTGGATCAGGCTCAACATTTTTGTAACTGAGGATGCAAAAGAGGGTGCGGTGGGCATGTAGTGAGGTGTCCAGAAGAGCCACTCACTAGTTGATTGGCTTGAGTTTTGCCTAAGGTGAAGAATGTTTAAATAGCTACTACTGTCCAACTTTTGATGTGGTACACCTTGCACAGCAGGTTTTTGGCATGCTTCTTGAAACCACTGTAGCTTACAGAGATTTTTTTGCACCATTGGAATGAATCTATAAAAGTAGGATAGATGTTTGCTTAGATCATAAAGCAGGTGTTTGCGGTATTATAGATAGAAAGCTATAGGAGTTGAGGCACTTATTAAATTTGACTTTATAGTGGTTTGAAAAATAGCAGTGGAATGGAAACAAGAAAAATTACTATGGTCTCTGGCAAAGAAGTGACTTAAATGACTATGCTCCCGGAGAAAGCAAAACATCAACCACAGTTGAGAGGCTTTAGGAATTAAGTAATAGTCAATTATTGAAGTGAGGATGAGACCTTGAACCCCTCCTGCTCCCAGTGTGGAGGATCAGGGTGGGGTGCTGATTAACTCTGAAGAACTTGAGTTGCTGGATGACTTTTGTATGTTATTGAAATGTGAATGTCTTTATTATCACTTTTCAAGAAGTCTCCTACTATTGTCCCTTCTAGTGTTGCAGGGGTCAGGTGTGTTCTTGACCTGCTGGGGTACTGTGTGACAGCACCAGTCCTGTCAGAGCCACACCAGTGGAGTACTCTTTAAAAAGTGTTAGCATAGCTTGCGAGTATGTGCACCCCCTGAACAGTGACCGGAGGAGTGCTTTTAAAAATCTAGCTGCACAATTGAATTGGGCAAGGAGTTGAACACAACATACTATGGAAAAAGCTAAGAGTCCTGATGGGATAGAGTAGGGATGGGGATTCAGGACCCCTGGGTTGTATTCCCAGCCGTGTTGTGGACTTCCTGTGCGATCCATTCAGAAGAGTGTTTTAAATAGCATGTACACTGTAAACACTGCATGCGTGCATGCACGCACTAAGGATTCCTGTGCTTGTATACAGCTCTGAGCACTTTTCCTTACTAACTCACACAAATGTGTGTACACACTTGGAAGAGTTTGCATCTGAATTTTCCTCCTCCTACAAAATGGGGATGAAAATTGGATATATCAGGCTTTAGAGACCAGCTGGTGGTTTTAAAGTACCTTGTGACCTTGGTTTCTGCCTCAGAGAGTTACTAATACAGAAGGCTGTTGGAAGCATTGCCCTGGCAGGGGTCTGGACTGTGCGGTGTTTCTTCTTAGTTTGGTTACATGGGGGGATGTAACAGCTTGCTCTTGTATTCTGAGTGGCTGGGTCATGAGATGAATCTGTTGTTGCTTCCTGAAAACTGCAGGGAAACTTCTCCAGGAGGCTTTCAAAACCACCTGCGCTTCACATCCTCGTTTGTAATGGGCCAGTACATTAATCACATGGCATTGTAGCATCTGTGACTGCCACTGGGGTTTGTTCTGCTGGAAAATCCTGACTTAAGTACTCCTCACTAAATCAGCATGTGCTGCAGAAGCCAGTGTTGTAGAACTGATTTGGCAAAATCAGGCTGCAGATTGCGGCTGCTGCTATCCCTGAGCCTGGTCTGCCCATGTTAGAGGACCCTAAAGCAGCAGTTGGGTTTGGTGGGGGTGGCGGAAGGGGCTTCTCTTTGGGTCAGCTTCTCCTTTTGTCTCTGTAATTTTATTAGGGCTTAATTTAAATGCAGAAAGTTTTAATTAGTTTATATTAATGTCACACTTATGATGTGTAAATTGAGGTAAACTAACAGGAATTTGATCAGCCTAAACCAGCTCTATGTAATTATGGTTCTTCTTGTTAAATAATTGGAAATGGGCTCTATCAATCAGGACAGAAGAGCTCCATGCTTTTACTACATGGGATTGTTTAGAAGAGCATGGTTTTAAGCTAGGCAAGTAGAACATGGTTTTAAGCTAGGAAGGACATGGACTGAAGATGGTAATAATCAGTCTGGTCAGTGGAAGAAAAGCAAATGAACAAAAAACCCTCATGAAAACACCAACATACTTTTTGGTGTACTGAAAACACCGTTGCCATATGGGGAGGCTGCTGTCAGTTGTGCATTATTGTGTCCCCTGATTTCTCATCGGAGTGGAGTGGAGCACTGTCTGATCTGGCACTGGTTTGGGGCAGTTTTCTCCCAAACCTATTGAAATGTGAGTTTCTGGGTTGTACATGTAAGTATTGGGCACGGGAGTGAGGTAGGGTAGAGGAAGGCTATTTATCATTTGTAGGTTCTTTTCTGACTCTGGTAGAGTGAATGCTCTTGAAAGCAGGGCATAGGAGAAGACCAATGAGGCTGTCACGCTGCTCATGTTTATAATGTCCATCCTGCTTGCAGCAGCAGGAATTGGGATCAAGTGACTGTGGAAGTCCCTGTTCCCTGGGGACTGGGAAGAAGAAGTTTGTCAGCATGACTCACCCATATCGGTAATTGAATTGTAAGGGAGGTTGCTCTGTATTTAATTATAATTTGTACTCTGCTTGTATAATGTGCTAATCACTCTCTCTTGGCATTTGTACAAGAAAGAACAGACAGGCACTATGCCAGCGAGCCTTGGCTTCAGCCACCTATTGAAAAGCCATAGTTGAAAAAACAAGGCCTGGTTTTTAACCAGGTTGTGAGATCAGGACCCAGACCTGGAACCAGGACCCTTTACTGGCAGCGCCTGAGCACTACATTGCCTTGCTTTATACCTGTGAGTGCCTCCAGATGCTTTGTAAAATGAAAAGAATTCAAGCTTTTGGGCCATAGCCATCTCTCTCCCTTCTGCCATATTGAAGTCCCAGGAGGACGTAAGGAGCTTAATTCTTCAGTTTCCCCTTTTCCAAGCTGTTTTGTAACTTCAAGCCACAAGGGGTTTTACCTACTTTTTTTGGCTGTAATAGAGCAAACAGACTTCCCCAGATAATTTCAGTTCAGCGCATCTACCCAGCTGGTGTAGGTCAGAAAAGATATAGCTAGTATGGTTTTGGAACTTGCTCTGATACTTTTGGGACTACTTCCTCAGGTATGGGGTTCCCCTCCCCTTCTTCCCTACCAACCCAAACTCCTAATTCTTTTTTTTTTTTTTAATGAATAATCCAACCTGCTGTGGACATAGATTTTTTTCTGCCACGTTTTAGCCTGGGTGGGATTTTTGGTGCAAAAGTTTTAATCACAATAGAGGGGATTATAATGAACAGCATTGACAGTCCTTCAGTTGTAATGTTTGCATTACAGAACTGTAAAATCAGGCTTCAGATTTCCTGGCATTTTGCCTCGCCTGAGCCTTAAGAATTTGTTGCAGACGTATATTTATAATTTGGCTGTTTCGTAGAGCGAACTAGCTGGGAATGTAGGCATTGGAATGAGAGAGGGAGCAGTCAGAGCACAGACTAGGTAATAGGAAACGGAGCATTTCCGATTGAGGATTGCACTTGTTCAGTCTTAGTTATAGCTGTTCAGTTTGTGAGATGCGTAAGTAGCAGAAGTCCAATTCCCAGTGGGCAAGTGACCCTAACACAGCTGTATCAGAAAGCACTAATGTTATTTTCGCACTCTGTTCCCTTTCTCACAAAGGTTGGATGCCTGTGACCACCCTTTGAATTCAGTACAGTTTCTGGCGTGGAGGGTTGCTACCAAAGACTGTGTTTGTGTTTTATTTTTGTTGCTCCTGTTTGGAAACTAGCTGAAGACAAGCAAATGTACAAGCCAGGTAGCATCTTGTTTCCAGAGGAATCTTGTCAGGAATAGCAGAAGAAAATTGCACTTTGAGAGAGCACCTGAGCAAACTTGTATTATCAAGTCATTTGCTGGGTGTTGCAGCATATTGCATTTTGATTTGAGAAGAACAGTGGTTTTATAAATGGGAAGTGGCAAATTCTGCTTTCTTTCCTCTTTCTCTCTGCTTCCCTCCCCCTCAACCTTCCCCTAAAATTGAATATATTCTGTGACAAATCCACATGTTTATTTTTAACTTACAGGACTTCTTCATATATTGAAAATTGTCTCTATAGTGCAACCTGATTAAACAAATAAAGATTTCTTGGTGCTGATCTTTATCCACAAAAACCCTTTGTTTGTTCCGCCATTAACAACTCGGCATGAAATACTTGTCCATCATTCTTTTTCTTGTGGGATTATGCTCAGTTGTTGGGATGGAATTGTACAACATCACTGCCTTGCATACCAAAAACGGTCCTTTATTTAAGCATTACACTTTTTGAAATGCCAAATTTCTATGGGGGTTTTCTGGGTGAGATTTTCCCTCTTAATAAAGATTCTGGTATATGCAGACTTCAGAGCTACTACAATCATATAGCTCTTTTCTACTTTGACAACTTTGTTTCCTTTGACATTCTGGCAGAATGCAATGATGGCTTTCATTTTCCAAATGCAATGAATGGTGTAGAGGCTCTCAAAGCTGTACTTACAGTAAATGGGATGCTCTAGTAATGGTGGGTCAATTTTGATTTAGATCTGTAATTTGGCAAAAAATACCTTGCTTAAAGGATAGTGTTATACTGGATTTTCATGCACTGCCTTAATAAGCCTCATATTTTTATGCATGCAACTAAAAGCTTTTACCCTTGAAAACAGGGTTGTTAGGCGTAAATTGTGATAAATGGGCATAGGTAAACTTTTGTAATACAAAAAAAGTCTTTGCTATGATGCAACAGCAGATGTTTTCATTAAGTTGAACATTTGCTTTCAGCATAGGTTTTAATTTTAGTTCCTCATGCAATCATGTGACTATTCTATAATGGCCTGCATTTGCAGGGAACAGATAAGAAAGGCTAAAGCGGTGACTGAACTTAGATTAGCAATGGGAATCAAGGACAACAAGAAGTCCTTCTTTAGGTACATAGGGAAGAGGAGGAAAACAAATGTGAGTGTGGGGTTGTTGCTCAACTCAGGAGAGCTGGTTACTGGCACCCAGCAGAAAGCTGAAATTCTGAATGACTACTTCGCTTTGGTCTCTCACCAGACCAAGGAGGAAACCATACCAGGTAGAGTAGAGAATGAGCATGGTAGGAATAATCGCTTTCCTACTATTGCTGTAGAATTGGTGTATGACCAGTTAAAAGTGGGACTGCTGGAAGATTGTCATCTGAGAGTGTTGAAGGAAGTGGCTGAAGTCATTGTGGAACCCCTAGTGAAACTTTTCCACAACTTGTGGCGTTCTGGAGAAGTCCCTGAGGACTGGAAGAGAGCCAGTGTTGTGCCCACCCACAAGAAGGGCAGGAGGGAGGACCTGGGTAACTATAGGCCAGTCAGCCTAATTTCCATCTTAGAGAAAATCCTAGAAAAGTTCATCGAGGAGTCTGTCTACGTTTAGCTTGCCGAAGGTAAGATTCTGAATGACAGCCAGCATAGCTTCATCAGGGGCAGCTCTTGCCTTACCAACCTCATCTCCTTCTATGACCAGGTAACTTGCCACCTGGACATGAGAGAGCAGGTTGACATCGTATATCTTGACTTCCAAAAATCCTTTGATCTAGTATCCCATTATGCCCTTGTGAGAAAATTGGAGAATTGTGGGCCTAACTCCAAGACAGTCAGGTGGGTGAAAAATGGGCTGCAGGAAAGGACCCAGAGAGTCATAGTGAATGGATCTGTCATTCTGGTGAGCAGTGGGCAGGGTGTCCTGCAGCGTTCAGTGCTTGGTCCAGTACTTTTCAACATCTTTATTAATGATTTGGATGTGGGGGTGAAGAGTTCACTGGCCAAGTTTGCAGACGACACCAAGTTATGGGGAAGCGCGGTCATGCTTGAAGATCGGTCCCCCTGTAACTACATCCTAGACAGGCTAGCAAGTTGTGCAGTTTGGAATCTGATTAAGTTCAACACTGAGAAATGTAAAGTGCTGCACCTTAGGATGAGCAACCCTCAACACACCTACAGGCTAGGCAGCAACAAACTGACTAGCACCACAAAAGAAAGGGACCTGGGAGTAATAATTGACCACAGTTATGAATATGAACCAGTAGCGCAATGCTGTAGCCGGTAGGGCAAATAATACTCTGACTTGCATCAATTGATGCATCTCCAGCAAAACTAAGAAGGTGATTCTTCTGCTCTACTCAGTGAGTCTGCAGCTGCAGTAATGCATCCAGTTCCGGGCACTGCACTTTTAACAAGGACACGGACAAGATTGAGAGAGTCCAAAGAGGAGCCACCCATATGATCAGAGTCTCACACAGCAAGCCATACAAGGAAAAGCTGAGGGATCGAGGACTCTTCAGCTTAAAGAAAAGAAGGCTGAGGGGGGACCTGGTAACAGCTTACTGCTACAATAGGGGAATACATCAAGGGTTTGGTGAGCAACTTGAGCACCAGGGCACCCAAGGAGAAAACCAGGAGTAATGGCCACAAACTCTTGGAAGATTGATTCAGGCTCAATATTAGAAAAAACTTCTTCACAGCCATAGTGTCCAGACTGTGGATTAAGCTCCCTCCAGAGGTGGTGCAGTCACCTACCCTGGAAATCTTCAAGAGGCGACTAGAAAGTCACCTTGCTGGGGTCACCTGACCCCCCAGTTATCTTTCCTGCTTGGTGCAGGGGGTTGGACCTGATGATCTTCCAAGGTCCCTTCCAGCCTTGCAATCTATGAATATTATGATATCACAGGAGCATGAGAAGCTAGAAATCTCAGCCAGTGATTTCTGTGCCTTCAGTAGTGTGTAAGCTCAGCTGCCTCTGTAACTGGAATGAGCCATATGGCGGTCACGCTGAATACTGATTTGAAAACTCAGGGTTAACTGTGTTTTGTTGCTGTCTGTCATGTTGGGTTAGATTGCATAGCTCAGGGACAGGCAAAATATGGCCCTCGGGCTGGATCCGGCCTGCTGGGCCATTCTGTCTGGCTTAAAAAATTTAGAAAATTACTGTTTATCTGCCCCAACTACTGGTCAGAGATGACAAGGTACCAGCAGCACCCAGGACCCAGGGGGAGCTGGAAGCAGGACCCAGAGGCCGCAACAACAAGGCCCACCAGCCCAACCCCAGCCCCTCCCACCCCCAGCCAGAAGCTTCTGCCTAGCAGAGGCAACCTTGGGGCTGTTCCCCACGTCCCTCTGCCTGAGAGTAGAGAATCAGATAAGAGTGTAGGTGCGGGGGGTGGGAAGGATCACTGGTGGAGCAGGAGCCAGCCTGGCCCAGCCAGTACCATGTGTTTCCCAGCTGGCTCCTGCTGTGCCATGCGGTCCTAGCCTGGCAGCTGGGAACCGCATGCTGCTGGAGTGGCAGGTGGGTGGGTGGGGGAACAGTGGGTGGGCAGGGAAGGAAGAGAAGTGGTAGGGGAAAAGCAGTGGCAGCAAGCATGTGGGGTCCTGGCTGTCAGGGCCAGTGGCAGCAGGGAACCGCGGGGGCTGGGTTGGCTCCTGTTGCGCTCTGCAGTCCTGGCATTGCAACCTGGGAACCGTGAGCTTCTGAGAGGTGCCTGGCTGGGCCGGCTGGCTCTGCCGTGCTGCAAAACTCAGCAGGAACCAGCCTGTGCTGGAGCCGGCTGCCTTCCCCGCCCCGTGCTGCACAGGCCCATGGACTCTGTTGGGAGTGGAGGGAGTCCTGCTTCCCTGTGGAGTCCAGCACAGGGCTTCTCTTAGTACAAGTAAAGGAGCTGCAGGGACATGGCATGGAGCCCCCGGGATACAGGTGGCCAGGCAGACTATGCTTCTTGGCCCCTGAGTGCAGCAGTGGCTGGAGCCGCGTCTTGCCAGGCATCTGCATTGGGCACCAGCTTCCTGAGTCCCGTACTCGCTGCTGCTTCTGGCAGCGGGGACTGCACACCATGTGGGGGAGTGTGTGGGATCCCCTCACCACCACCCTCCCTCACACCCCACAAACCTTACATACCCACACTCTGCCCCCACAACCTCCATCAACATATATACACACCCCAGCATACCCAATGCCTCTCACACAGCTACACTTCACGCCCCCCCCACAATATTAAAGAGGGAGACTTTATTTTTGAGTTGTTATGCAGTCCCTTCTATAGACAGTACACAAACACAGATCATGACAAATATTTTTTGTAATACTATTACAATATATTTTAGTAGGTGTTTGAATTCTAGCATATGATTTGTTTTTTTTATGGTTCTTAGATGGCAACCCCCCTCCCAAAAGAAGTATTTCTGAAGGGCAAGGGGAGGGACTTTCAGTGGCAAATCTTAGGGGCTAGGGGGTGGGACTTCCAGTCCCAATATGGCAACCAGGGGGTGGGCAACAGTTAGGAGGCGGGGCTGCCCATGTGGCCCTTAATGAGTTTTGGTGAGCTGTCAAGTGGCCCTCCAGCCGAAATAATTGTCAGCCCCTGACATAGGTCTTACTGGGGAGGACCTGCTGACACGTGTGCGGGACCTCAGATTGGAGTAAAGATTGTACAGTCCAGCTTGTGGTATTTCCCTATGTAAATAATTACTGTCGGGGGGTGACACAGGCTCGTTTTAGATCTACTTGCCTGTATTTGAGTATCAAAAGGTTCACTTATGTAATTGGAGCCAGCATTTGAATCATCACTGAGATGCCTTGATCTTGCTGAGAGGTGGGCCGGCCCCCAGGGAAGGAGGGAGTGGGTTAATGGCTTTTCCCTTATTAATCTCTTCTGCAGATCAGCTCTTAAGGATTATGCTGCCCTAGTCAAACTGGCAAATGTGTGTATCCAGCCTTCTAGTCACCGACACAAGCCATTACAGAACACTTTGCTGCCTGAGGTACTTGCTTAATAATAAGGATTTTTAACTGTATAATTTTATATTTAGTTTAATTTTCAAGTTTAATTTAATGACTGTGTTTGAGCATGGCTGGAATCCTGCTTTGGCCAGTCATTCGCCAGGAGTCCAAACTTACAATCAGGCTTTCACAAAAAGTTTTAGCTTAGTTAAAAAGGCATTATACAGGCACTTGCATGCCTGAAGCTGCAGGAGAGTGCCTCGGATCTGGCATCTGAGGGTTAGACACCTAACTAGCTTAAATCCCACTAGGAGCCTTAGCAGTAGTAGTGATGAACTGAGTTTACAGTTGGCACTTGTTGCGAGCAGATTTCAAAGCACTTTATAAAACTTGGTCAGTGCCATTCGGTTTGTTTTCACAGAGGTGGACATTGAAGCACCTGGCCGAGGGCACCCTCTCGCACCGGGTAGGGGACAGAGGTCTCAAGGACATGTTGGCTGCTCTTATACATTTGACCCCCATATCTCTGTTGGCTAAAATACACAGCTGGCTTTTAAAATCATGGTCTGGCTGCATTCCTCCTTATCTGACCAGCTCAGGTTTATGCATTCGTCCCTTTGCTGCCCTTGGCCCGGCAGCAGGCATTCCTCTGAGCTGGAGGAAAGAAAGGTGCACAGACATAAGGGCCAGTGTTTTACCTTTGAGGTGGAATCAGCTGTTAACAAAGGCATTAACCAACAGCTCACTAAGTGGATTAAAAAGAAATAACCTTCATTAGGTAAACCCCTGACAGGAAGAGAGAGAGCAGGGGCCAGAAAAGGTGTATAAAATAAACTTATTTTTGTACAGTCTTAAAATCTTCAAGTAAACTCTGCATGTCTACAAAGCGTGCACCAGAGATAGGAAACAGAGTGGAAGAGAGGGAAGATGTTTACTGTGCTTACTGTTTGCTGAAACCTGAGAAGACACGTTCTGCTTTTACCAGCTCTTTGGCCCCCCAGCTACAATGCAGGAGGGTGCCGTGGCAGTCGCATGTTTCCTGGTGCTCACCGTGGAACTAAGCTTGATCTATAAGCTTATTATACTGATGTCTGTTTGAGCCATGGCAGAGTTTAACCTGTCATGCAAGCAGGTTGTATTAAATATATGCCCCCATCAAGTCTCGTGCATCACGGCTTATGTCTTGCTTTGGGATATTGCAACTGAAGTCAGTTTTTCAGTTTTCCTAATAGAAAATTTTGGTCCTGTTCTTAAAGTTAGGCAGTATCTCCATTCCAGTGGTGAGGTATCAATCACATAGGTGGCTATTATCACTAAATAATCTGCAGAGGATTGTCTGTGCAAGTGCCCAGTGGCCCTTCTCCCCTGCTGTCAACAGTCTTCACTGCAGCGAAACCTGCCCTACCACTGTTTTTCTGTGTTGCTCACTAACATGCAGGTGCCCTGGCGTAACCTAAAATGATAAAAATGAGTTCTTACCAGACTGTGCATGTTTGAATTTCAAGATGTTTTGTTACTCAGGAAACCTTATGGTTTCTCCAGCAGGACTGAGAAGCCGGGTTAATACAAATTGGCTTGCAAACTGTTTTCATTGTAGGTATAGAGAGAAAGTATGCATCTTAAAATGGCAAATGAATTTGTGGACTAAGATGGGCATTAATAAGTTCTTCAGTCATCTAGATGTGATTATAGTAAACGCAGATAAACGGTGGCTTTTGTGCATGTATTGCTTGTAGAGAGAGATGCAGAGATTGTGGTATTTAGCTGGCATTAGTTGGCTGAAGTCAGCTTTGCCTTTGCTGTCTCTCAGCAATTGGATGTGGTTTTTTTAGCTATGCAGTGATAAGTACTATGTTGCAGTGTGTGTAGTACAGAAGAATGCTTCAGCACTGCACAAGCAAATACTGGTAGTCTGTATGTGCGTACTGTGGCTTTGTAAAAAGGATTTTCATGTAGGGAGCTGAGCCTGGCACTGCCGGCTGTCTTAGTCTCTGTCCCACGCCTGCCAGGTAGGGCGGCAGCCAAGTCTTTGCTGGCTCCAGGTACTGTTGCTTCCATCTCATGTGCAGGGATCCTAGTTTTCTCTGATTAAAATTTTCAGATTTAAAAAAGTAACCCAAAACCCACGTTTTTCCATTTTTTTGCTCCAAAACAGTTGGTTTAGTTAGTTTGCTGTTTTTACTTCCAGTCTCAAGAGAGTTTTACATGAAGATGAGCAGTTGCCAGCTATCAGAGCCAGCCTTTCGGATATCATGGCTGCAGCCTCCAGCCGTCTCCTGTTTGGGGATTTACAAATGTAGAGGAGAGACTCAGCTTCCATTTGGAAAGGAAAGGGAAGTCTGGAATTCTTGACTCTCTGTAAGAAAGCTGATTGTGAGAGCTGATAATGACTGACTATTAGAACAGTTTCTGATGGTCATGGTCTGTCTTTTCTCCCTCTCCTCCTTATAGTCATTCTGGGCAGGCAGTCCTTAACATATGCGTAAATAGTGGCCAGACATATTAGCCCTCCTCCCCTCTCCCTGTTTTGGGAAGGATCTTGGGTGGGCCAATGACAGCATTGGAGGTTGCTGTCAGCTCTTTTTTCCTTCACCTGAATTCAAGGTTTTCTGGCCAAAAGAAGAGATAGCTAAGTAACATGAGACAGTTCTGCCATGTGCTAAGCGTGGCACTGAGGACAAGGGCCTCTTGTGCTGTAATCCCATCTGTGCCCTTGGTTAGAGTCACTTAATCTTCTTAGTTTCCTCACCTGTAAATTGGAGGTAGATAGTTACTTACAGTGAGGTCAGGAGAAAGGGAATGTGCAAATGACTAGTTACAAGTCGCAAAACCAGAAGGACTTGTATGATTACCTAATCTCCATCACATAACACTGGTATAGAATTTCACCCAAAGACTGTTGCAAAGAGGGGAGTTATTCTTTCCTCTTCTGAAAATGAAGGTTGTCTAGCTTGAGCCTTTGCCTAGTCACAGTGTGCAAAGTCCTACGTTAGTGTATGTTATGTCGGCATTTGGAGGCAGCCTGTCTCGGTCAGCACTTTCTTGCAGAATTTATTTAATAGTTCTGCACAGACTCGCAGAGCAGGCCAGAGCAGGGGCTGACAAGTGCCTGACGAGGTTGACCTGCCCTGGTTTGTTTGTTTTTTTTAAATAATGTAGGGGACATCCTCCAGTTACCTTGCTGTCTTTCTTGAAATCCTCAGGTTCAACTTTTTCTTAAGTTCAGCATTGCCAACAGTGAGGCCAAATGACCCAAATCTTTTTGGAAGCATGTTTGTGTGTTGATGCCAGGCTCCCAAACTTGGAATCAGCAACATGTGATTCAAACAGTCCTGACATTTATGGAAAGGCTTTCTGTTCCAATCCTTCAGCTGTCAGCTAGTGTATGTAATTAACTTAGTATAATTTAGTTTCAGGATGAAATATTCATTTTAGAGAGGTTATAAACAACTGATGTTTTCACTCTCTGAGTAGCTAATGATGGTTTATGCTGTGCAGAATGAGGCATACATTTATTGTTTGAGAGAGAAATTGGTTTCATTGCAACTCCTGTTTCTTACTGTGGAATAGAGAGTCCCAGGGGCTTTTCCTATCATTTATTTCCCTGATCTCTTAAGTAATACAGCTGTGAAAACTGCTGACTAGTGTTAGTAGTTGAGACAGTATTTTCATATTGCTTGATCTTGGCAGGCTGTAACACCAGGTCACCTAGTTATTCTGCAGGGCAGCCATTTGAGTGAAATAATAAAGCTAATTATCAGACAAAGGGACAAAAGTGATTTCTTTTTTCTTGCAGAACTTGTTTACTATGCACAGTTCTGCACAGAGCTATAGCGCTGGCTCCAGAGCAGGGTGCTGGCAGGTACCTGGGGAAGACCTACCCCATCTTTCTTCTAATGATTTGGGTTTGACATCCTCCAATTGCCTTGCTAATATTCTGTGAAATTCTTAGGCCATACTTTTTTTTTCTACCTGAGATTTGAAGGAAGGAAAGTCGAGACAGTAATAAGACAGCTGGAATGTGAAAGCCTCTCATTCCTACCACCAGTGGTGGGGTATGTGGAGTTGGGAGGGAGGGTCCTTCATATGAGCTGCAGAGAGCTTATGTTGTGAGGGGGAGTTAAAATCAAGAGCAGGATCTAGAATGAGTGGAAGTCCTAGAAAGTGAATGACCTGAGGGTTACAGTAATGTAGAATTGCCCCCATCCAGATGTTCGTCCCTGTTCTTTATGGAGCCATTGCACATCAGGACCTCAAGGCTCCAGAATGCTGAGACTAGATTTCCTCCAAGACTCGTGCTGAAGTGTCTCATTTAGTGAGTCATCCTAATCAGGGGCTCTGACTCCTGAGAAAACAAAAGAGTGAAAGAAATGAGCTTGTCTCAAAGTCCAGATTGAGTTGGCAAGTGTGGCATTTGGAAGAAGCATTTTTTAATTTGTAAAGTGAAAATGCATGACATGGAATCAGGGCATCACACTGAACTCATGCTATCCATTTTTTTTCTGTCTCTGGGTGGGATGAGCTTGAGGATAGAAATATTTGCCAGTTGAGTAATATTTAGTTTTCCTGGTTCTGCCTGGTTGCTTTGCTGTTCTAAACACTTCCATAAGCAATGGAGAAGTAGAATGGGATGCCATGTCTGCTTTAATCAGTGAAACTGTAGGTCTGGACGGGGAACCCAGCAGTCAGTTTATTGTTGTGTTGTGCGGGGAGCCAGGACGATTCCTTTTGTAGTCAGGCTTCTCACGTAGATGAGATAAGATGACTCTAAATCAGAACAATTTTAGCTTGGTTATCAGAATAACAACTGGAGCTGGATGGGAGAAATTGTGGAGGAAGAAAAAGCATCTACTTGGAGTAAGCGAGATAATCTTCTTGTAATTTGCTGCATCCTTCAGTCAGTGGAGAGACCGTTTATGCAGATTTCTTTTCCGTCGTCAGGAATTTACTGGCATCTTTAGTGATGCTGTGTACCTTAACGTGTAGCAAATGGATAGAATTTAGCACTCTTTTTTTCTGCCCTTTTTTTTTTTCCCCCAAGGCTACAATGAAGCAGTCTCACAACCTGCCATTGCTAACATCCAGCGACACAAACAGAAAGGTTAGGCATGTTAAACCGGAAGAGGGTTGCCCCTTTGCTATGCTGGGTTCCTGCTGCTTACCTAGAGCAGCTTCTGCAGGAAGGCTGTTAAAACAGTCAGAGACTCAAGCTCCAGATGGAGATGCTGGGGACTGAATCTCACACCTCCACATGCAAAATGTGTGCTACACCCCTCACCTTTCATGTTCTTTATGTTAAAAAGAGATTTTGCTTTCTTTGTAGTCATATCTAATAGTAAAAGACATTGGATTCTGAATGTAATGGTTCAGTAGAGGGGTGGACGTATTGTGATGCATGCTTTGCTCTGGCTTGCTATCCAGTGAGAGCCTTGCAGCAAGCATGGTTCAGTGTCCTTCTGTACCCTTGTTGAAGGCTAGCCAGAGCGGGCACGTTCCATGGAGTAAGCAAATCTTTGGGCAGATTCCAAGATGTCAGGATGCTGAATCGCTTACTATCTCGGGTTAGCTTACCATAATCATATGTGTATTAATTGGGGATTGATATGTAAATTGGGTATAGCTGTCATACATCTGTACAGACCTAAAGCAGCTTTGCACTCTTAGGTAGTGGGACACAAGTGCAGAGCAACTTGTTATTATGGACTTGCATTTTGTGCAGTGTTCTTTCACCTTATAGGTACCATGGCTTAAAAACTGGTCTAGTAGAAGCTTCGCAGCAGCTATCAATGACCTCTTGTGTAGAGCAGTCTGCTTTGCTTCAAGGATTATCACATGAGATGATTTCCTCCTTCTGAAAATGCCCAATTTAATAAAATGACAGGCATACTATTGTTTCATTGCAAGTTTTAGTATTTCTCTCATTGCCAGAGGAATAGACTTGTACATTAATCAGATCTTTCCTGTTCTTTTTTTCTATTAAGGGACGCTGCATTCCAATAAATGTCTTGTGGTGAGAATAAAGATTTGTCTTAGAATATGACAAAGTGCGTGCTTACTCTCTGGGCCATCTGCCTTACAAATCGTGGGAAGCTATAGACCTCTGGTTGGGAATGCCTGCTGTTACAAGAAGAGGCAGCTGGCACTATATATTGACACAACACTAATTCTTACTCTCTTCATTAAACCAACTCTTACTTTTTCATTAAGTCTTTAGCTCTGTTATCTTGTTTCCTTTGATGCCTGGAGTATGTGGTATCTGGCAGAACGCAGAATAGGTTCAACGATCTTGGACAAGTGTATGCATCGTGATGAACTGCCATGATTTTTCACATGGAGAGCATTGTTAATGAAGTGAAAGTGTGTTCTGAGACAGGGCTCCATTGAACATAGTTGAATAAATCTTGCTGTGCTTTAAACGAGTTATATCAAAGTATATGTGTAGAGTATGCCCTTATGTCTGAAAGATTTGGTTGCTTTTCTCCTCTTACAGGTCTTTGCAGGAGCAGACATCTGAAACAGGAGGGCCTTTCCACACCTCTCCAGAGACCTTCCCTGGCTTGTATTTGGCAACTCATTTTTTGGTTAACAGAATACTGTAGAAGAATGAGGCAACTGAAAGGAAAACCCAAAAAGGAAACCTCCAAAGATAAAAAGGAGAGAAAGCAGGCAATGCAAGAAGCTCGACAGCAAATCACCACTGTCGTGCTTCCCACGCTGGCTGTTGTGGTGCTTCTAATTGTGGTGTTTGTTTATGTGGCAACTCGCCCAAATACAACTGAATGATGCAACTTTTAAAACTCTCTAACTTTGGGTATTGATACTCATCCTTCATAAAAAGCCAAAAAACCTTCTTCCAATCTCCTACTTTTTTAATATTTTACAAAGGAACCTGCTGTCATCTTAAGTCTTTTTCTTGATTAGAGTCCTACAGTTTCTCTTTAGGAATGTAACATAAAACGTATTAGTAAATGTGCCAGTACGTTTTATGGTCTAATTCACGTGCCTTTCAGACTTTTAAAATGGTGTTTTTCTTAAATCTGTTTGAAGTTCTATATTGTAAAAGAAAATGCTGTTGTGCTTTAAATTTGTATAAATCAGCTTTCATTTATTATCACTGTTATCTGTAATGTTGTTCCCCCAAGTTCTTGTATGTCTATTTCACAACTTCCAAAGCAGTACTTTTCTTCTTTGTGCTTAATGTCATTTGAAATACTCTGAATCAAAAAAAGATATTTATTTTTGGAATAAAGGAGATAAATCTTACTTAAAATCTCCATCTTATTTTACCAAAAAAGTGGCTCTACTGTGAAACAAACGCTACATTTTTTTTTATTAAATGCTACACAGAGCACTTACAGAGATTTCTTCTTCTTATGAGGCTTGAACATTCAAAGTGAATAATTTAAGATCTACCAGAAGGGTCTTGCAGAAGTCGGAGAGATTCTGCTGGTTTGTCATGATAAACAGCTAATAGGAAATGATAGAAACACAAATAGTTGTTTATATGAACATTAAATATTTAAACATTTGTAAGCAGTAGCAATGAAGAGGCTGGTCTAGGCAGAACCCTTGAATTTCTGAAGAAAATATGGAGTAATGTAAATAAGGCTTCCAAGTACTTTATTCAAATGTGAACTATCCTTATAAAGATTCCCAATTTTTAAGAAGCTATTGATATGAAAGCAATTGCCATGTCTGTTTAAGAACCCAACATCATTTATATATAAATAACGGCCCCCCCCCCCCCCCCCCAAGATGTCAGTGTAATCTTGTAATAAGTCTGTGCACCTTTTCACCCAAAACTCTCAAAGCACTTGGCAGCCAATAAATCAATAGAGGTTTTTTGGGCCAATACCGATAGCTGATTTTTTAACGAGTCGTGTTGGCTGATACCGATCGGATTGCTGATATGCAGCCAGGCAGCTTGGAGCACGGCCTTTGGTTGATATGTCTGTTGTGAGGGAAGAGGCCGGGGGGGGCGGGTAAGGGCGTGGGGGGTGCAGATTGAAGCCCTCATGGTGAGGGAGGGAATGGGGCAGGGGCAGGTGCTGCCCATCCAGAGCAGAGTGCAGCCCTGGATGGAGACATGAGTGGAGGGGGTGGCTCCCAGGGCTACACACACCCTAGGAGGACATGGAGGGGTGCCCCTGGATCTGTGTGGGGCAAGGGTGGGCTGCCATTGTGGGCTCAGGCTGGGGCCAGTGCCAGACTCTTCCCGGCAGGGGACTGCGTTTGTGGCAGTCAGTGGCAGTGCTGGAAGCAGGGCTACAGTGAATTTTGGGGAGGCTGCAGCCCCTGTTCCTCTCCCAGCACCGCTGCCATCTGCCTCGAGCTCAGCCCCCTGCCAGGAAGAGTACAGTGCTGCCCTGGCCCCAGCCCACAGTGGCAGCCCACCATTGCCTTGCGCACATCTGGGGGCACACATCCCCTTGTGCCCTCCCAGAGTGTATGTAGCGGTGGGAGCCGCCCCCCAGATGAGCCGCTCGTGGCTCCGTCCCGTGCCTTGCCCCTCCCCGGCTGGGTAGCCGCAGCCCCACTCCTTCCCTCACCGCGGGGCCTCGATCTGCCCCCCACGTGCCCCTCTCCCATGCTTCCCCCACAACAGACTTGCCAGCCACACATGACTGCTCTCCATGCTGCTGGGCTATGCTCCTGGCCCCTTGCGTGCGGCGCTGCAGCTGTGCACATGCACAGGGCATTTATTAGCAACGTTATCAGCCAGATAAGCCAAAAAAAACCTGATTACTGATAACGTTCATTTTCCTTATATTGATGCCAACCTGATGTGGGACCAATGTATCAGTGCATCTCTAGTAATTTTAGGTGTTGACAGCCTAGAGACCAAGTTTCAGACCGTAACACAAGTGCTTATGATGCGACCCTGTCATATTCCAATGAATCTACAAATTCTGCTAACTGCTTTGTCACAAGGACATAAAAAGGAAGGAAAGACACAATAGTTCAGTGCAGGAAGTGAGAAAACTCTATACTGTGCAGACTCTCTAACACATGAATAGTCCCACTGAAGCCAAGGGGCTGAAGTCACGATTGGGTTGGCAAGTTTCAGGATCTTTACTTTCTATCTAGCAACCCCAGTCATCAGGCAAGAGGCCAGCTAACAGGGGAGTTTGCTGTGGGTATTTCCTTCATTTTTGTTTTAGCCCTTACTCACTGTAAGCTTGCTGAGCATCAGTTGGTAAGGTAGAGGGAAGGCATTTATAGGTGCTAATAGGAGAATGAGTGAGATGACTGAAAGATGTCACAATGTATATGCCCCCACAACTGCCAGCTCTTCCTTTGCCTATTTCTGTGCAGGTTCTGGTCGAGGAGTGCCACTGACCTCTAAGCTAAGGCTTAGCCAGGTCTTCGTCTGGCTTTGTGGGGAACGCAGCCTATGTGTTCCTGCCAGAAACAGCCAAGCTTCTGGTGTGTAGGTGCCTCCTGGTAGGTCCTCTCAGGAACTAGGCAGAGGAGCTGCTGGAGCATGTGTGAACGCAAGGACTTGGTCAACATGATGTACGAGGAGACTTCCAGGATTGTGAAAAAGGGCCAACCAGAGAAACTACTGGAGAGCAAGAAAGACTTGGATGCTGAAGAAGGGTCATGGATGGGTATAATTTTTCATGAAGAACAAGCAGGAGAGGGAAAAAAGGAAGTAGCATTGCTCTATGTAAGCTATGTATTCTCGTTTTAAGCTGCTGTATGAAATGAGAGGGTAAGCTGGTTGACAGTTCTGAAGTCCAGGTAAGAGGGGAGAATAACAAGGCTGATGTCTTTGTGGGTGTCTGTTCTAGATCACCAAACCCAGGGGAGGAGGTTGATAAAGCCTTTTTTTTTCTTTTAAACAGCTAACAGAAGTATCCAAATTGCAGGACGTAATGTTAATGGGAAACTTTAATGTGATATCTGGTGAGAGGATAACATAGCAGCATGCAGACAACCTACTGATTTTTCTGGAATGAGTTGGGGAAAAGGGGATAATGTTTTGCTGCAGATGAAGGAGAAATCAACAAGGAAGACCGTTCTCAGTTTGATGAACAGGGAGGAATTTGTTGAGATTGTGGCAGTGGAAGGCAATTTGGGTGACTGAGCATGAACTGATATAATTCAAGATCCTAAGGAAAGGAAGGAAGAAGCAGAGGAGCAGAATAAAGACATTGGACTTGAAAAAAGCAGACTTCTACAAACTGAGGCAACTGGTGGACACAATCCCTTGAGAGGCAAGTTTGAAGGGGAAAAGAGTCCAGGAGAGATGGTTGTACTTTAAGGAGGCCATATTCAAACCATAAAACCAGGCTATCTCAGTGCAAAGAAAGGATAAGAAGTGCAGTAGGATACTATCCTGGCTAAGCAGCAAATTCTTTAATGAGCTGAAACTCAAAAAGAAGTCCCACAAAAAGTGGAAATATGGTCATATTACTTGGAAGAAGCATATGAATATTGCACAGGCATGCAGGGAGAAACTTAAGGCGGCCAAGGAACAAATTTAGATGTAGCTAGCAAGGGGAGCAAAGGGCAACACAAAAGCAGTCTATATGCAAGAAGAAGGCAGCCAAGGAAAGTGCAGGTCCCTTACTGGGCACAGAGAGAAATTTAATCTCAGATGATGATGTGTTAATGCCTTTTTTAGTTCAGTCTTTACAAAGGGTGTTACCATATGATGACCCCAGACAATAATAGGGGAGGAGAAAGCAGCCTAGACTAGTATAGAAGAACAGGATGGGGATTACTTTGAGAAGCTGTATTTTTTCAAGTCATCCTGAAGCAACTGACTAAGGTAATCGCAGAACCATTGGCTAGTGTCTTCGGGCATGTCTGGCCATCAGGAGCAGTTCACTTCAGGGTTGCTCCTACCCTGCTCTGCTGCCCTGCACCAGCCAGAGGGAGCTCCAGGCTCCAGGTGCCAGCCCGGAGCTGGCATGGGGCGGGGAGGCTAGTCCCGATCTCCATGTGGCTGGGATGCAGCAGTCCTGGCAGCAGGGATAGTTCTGGCCATGTGGCAATTAAGTCCTGACCCCGACGTAGTAGGAAGACAGCTGCCCCTGCAGCTGGCGTAGTTCCCATCCCTGTATGGGGTTTTGCCAGGCAGCAGTGGGCCTCTCTCAGCATAATTTGTCCTGTCGGGCTCTCGCAAATGTGAGCCTTGGTAATTTTTTCAAAGACTTTGCCAAGGATGGAGGCGAGACTGACTGGCCTATAGTTGCCCGGGTCCTCCTCCCTCCCCTTCTTGGAAATGGGGACCACATTGGCCCTTTTCCAGTCCTCCGGAACCTGGCCCGTGCACCATGAGTGTTCAAATATTCCTGCCAGTGGCTGTGCAATGATGTTGGCCAGTGCTTTCAGCACCCTTGGATGGAGCTCATCCGGGCCTGCCAACTTAAAGGCATCCAGTTCCTCCAAGTAACTGCACCATTTGAGGAGTTCAGCCTTGTCCCCCCTGTCCATCACCAATTGCTTCTGCCCATTTAGTAGGGGTCCTATTCCACCCTGGGCCTTCCTTTTACTTCCTATACATCTAAAATACATTTTTTTTGTTATCCTTTACTTGGGATGCCATCCTCAGCTCCATGATATCTTTGGCCCGTCTAACTGCCTCCCTACAAGCGCGAGCAGAGGAGGTATACTCCTCTTTGGTGATCTCTCCCCGTTTCCACTTTTAATATGCCCCTCTTTTAGCCCATAGGCTGCTCTGGATTTCTCTGGTCAGCCAAGGAAGCCTCCTGGCCCCTTTTTCCCCGCATCAGGATCATCTCCCTCTGTGCCCGAAGGATCATTTCCTTAAGACACACAGCCACCTTCCTGGGCTCCCATCTCTTCAAAACTCTTACTCTGCAGTGCATCATTGACTAAACGCCTGAGTTCATTGAAATCAGCTTTTCTAAAGTCTAGCACTTTCACCCTACCAGTTACCTTACCCACTCAACGTCTTATGGTGAATTCTATTATTAGGTGATCACTGTCCCCCAGGTGGCCACCGATCGGAAGATCCCCTACCATGTTATCCCCCATTGCCAATATCAGGTCCAGTAAGGCATTCCCCCTAGTGGGACCATGTACCTCCTGCATCAGGTGGAGGTCCTGTACATAGGATAGGAACCTGCGTGAGTGGTGGGACTTTGCTGTCTGCGTCTCCCAGCAGATGTCAGGGTAGTTTAGGTCCCCCATGATTACCACCTCCCTAGTTTTTATGGTCTCCGAGAGCTGCCTCAGGAGCCCCAAATCTAGCTCTTCCCTTTGGTGTGGGAGTCTGTAGCAGACCCCTACTACCAAATCCCATTCTCCTTGACCTCCATGCAACCTAACCCACAATCCTACTTTCTCCTCCTCCAATTCTCTTTTGATGAGGGTCAATGTATATTGCTTATTGACATAGAGTGCAACTCCTCCCCCTCTCTTTGCCACTCTATCCTTTCTGTACAGCTTATAACCCTCCATATGTACCGCCCAGTCGTGGGAAGAATCCCACCAGATTTCTGTTAGCCCTACTAAGTCGTAGGTGTTTTCTGCAAGCAGGAGCGCTAGTTCATCCTGCTTGCTCCCCATGCTCCTAGCATTAGCGTATAGGCACTTGAGCCGTGTGACTGGTGCCTTTGTTGCCCCCCAGCTCTGATGCCCAAAGGGCCTCTTATAGCTTACCTGCTTATTGCTTACCTGTGGTGTACTGGCTGCCCCATGGATTGCAGGTTCCTGATGTTCTCCTTCAGGCTGGGCTGTCCTTGTGGGTGCCACATGATCTGGTGGTCCACGGCTTCCCCTCCCCCCTGACGAGCCTAGTTTAAAACCTACCAGAGGAGATCTGCCAACTAGAAGAGAGCACACGCTTACCTTTGGGGGACAGGTGAAGCCCATCCCAACTGAGCATGTCTCTCGTCATGATGTGTGGGTTGTTGTCCAGGAAGCCGAAGCCTGCCTCGAGACACCATTGCCGAAGCCGCCAGTTGGTCTCTCTAATGCAGTTCTTGTGTCATCTTCCACGTCCGCTCACTGGTAGGACAGAAGAGGTTACCACCTGTGCACTGATCTCCCTCAGCACGCTGCACAGAGAATGGTAGTCTGTCATCAGGTGATTGGGGCTTCTCCTGGCCACATCATTGGAACCCACATGGACTAGGACCATGGGGTAGTAATCAGTAGGCTGAATCGTGGCCTGGATCATTCCCGTCACATCCCGAGTCTTTGCTCTGGGCAGGCAGTAGACCTCTCGTGTTGAGGGGTCCTGGCGACAAATGGGTCCTTCCGTGCCTGTCAGGATGGAGTCGTCTATGACGATCACTCGACACCTCCTCTCTACATTAGGTTAGTCAAATGCACAGTAAAGTGTCTTATGTAGATACACCCTCTGAGACCTTGTAGAGGGTCAGGTAAGGTCCTGTGTTTAAAAAGGAAGGAGGAAGATCCGGGGAATTACAGACCAATCAATCTGACCTCAGTACATGGAAAGATTATGAAACATTTAATCAACAAATGTGTTTCTAAGCACCAGAAGGAGAAGAAGGTGATTAGGAAGAGTCAATAAGGATTCATCAAAAGCAGATCATGCCTTACCAACCTCATTTCCTTCTCTGACAAAGTGATGGGCTCTGTGGATGGAGAGGAGATCAGTAAATGCAATATTCATTGAATTTAGAAAGACTTTTGATACTGTCATCCAGGATATCATGAAGCTAAGGAAATACAGTCTAAATGAAAATACTGTTATTGTGTTCAAAGAATAGCCATTAATGGTTCAATGCCCATATTGAATGGGGTTCCCTATGGGTCTGTCTTTCTGGTATTGCTTAATATCCCCCAGTAACAAATTAGAGAATGGGAGTAACTGCAGGGTTAGTAAATTTGCAGATAACACCAAAATGGGTTTGGCATTAGACACTTTAGAGGACAGGATTAGGATTCAGAATGGCTTTGGATAACTGGGAAAATGATCAAAGGACACTAAACGAACGGTCTGGTTAATTGAATGAAATTTAACGAGGACAAATGCAGAGTCCTACACCTGTGACAGAACAGTCACATGAACAAATATGGACTGAGGAATGGCCTATTAGTCTGCAGTACTCATGAAAAGGCCCTGCAAGTTTTATTGAACCATAAGCTGATTGTGTACCAGTAGTTTGCTCTTGTCCCAAAAAAGCCAATAGCACATTGGGCTGCATTAACAGGAACATTGCTTGAACGTTAAAGTGATTTGTCCCCACTATTTAGCTCTGATGACGTTTCACATCGGGTACTGGGTCCCACACTTTAAGAAGGATGTGGACAGATTAGAGAGTTCAGTACAAAGCAACAAAATTATGCGGGACCTTGGAAAAAAGATTTAGGAAGAAAGGCTGAAAGAACTAGGGTTATTTTGTCTGCAGATTTACAAGTGACACTTCTTTCAGCATCCAGGATATGGTTTGTGGGTTTTTGTGGTTTTTTTTACAGCAAGAGTGCACTATTGGCTCATATTAAATCAATGGCTGACTGTAACTCCCAGGCCCTTCTCCGCAGTATTGCAGCCTAGCCAGTCATTCCCCAGTCTATAATTTTGCATGCAAGTATTCCCAAGGGCAAGACTTCACACTTGTTCTTGAATGTCATCTAATTGATTGCCCACCATTTTTTTCAGTCTGGTCAAGATCATTGTGGATCCTAGCCCTCCCTTCCAGAGTGTGACTCCACGCAACTTGGATGATTCTGGCTTGAGCAGAGGGGTTGGACTAGATGATCTTCTGAGGTCCCTTCTTGCCCTGTTTTTCTACATTTCTTAATTCTAAACAATTTGCAAAATACAGGGCATGTCTACACGTTATTAACACTGTAAAATATTGTTCAGTAAGTCTTTCCTGGGAGCACCTCTACACGTACTTCCTGTCAGGAGCAAATCTGCTCCCAGTGGCCACATCTGGATAAGTGCGGCTATTTCGTTCCCCAGGGACAAGTAGCAGTGCCGCTGCCTCTCGTCCCTGGGGAATGTCTGTGCCACGTGCACTCTGGTGCGTGGCGGGTTAACCTGGGTGGGGTAGGGGAGGCTGGGGCCAGGAACTGTGCTGGCCCCAGCAACTGTGCTGGCCGCCGGAGCCTTACATAGGGTCCCAGGGAGCAGGGAAGTTGCAGTTGCAAGGATATTGCAGCTAGGAGCTCCAGCTGGCCAAGATCTGGTTTAGGGTGGCATGTACTGCTGCCACATGCACTGCCCCACTTTTTTCCACATGGGGTTTTTTGATCTCAGGATCCCCTATGGTCAATCCCCACCGCACTGCAAGGTAACAGTGCAGGGAATGACTGAATGTGTGGTACCTCAGATGAGTCTGCAGTGCCACATATCTCATGCCCATGCTCATCTGGATGCAGCCAATAGGAGCAGCCTGGTACAGGGCTGCTCCTACCCTGCTCTGGCCCCCTGCAGCAGCAGCTAGCGGGGGCTCCAGGCTCCCCCAGGGTGCTAGCCCAGAGGCTGGCAGGGAGCACAGGGCTGGTCCCCATGCACACGGGGACAGGAGAGCTCTGCCAGCTGGCTCCTTGCCTTGTACACATCAGGGGAAGGGCCTGATGTGCATGGGACCGGGGGACACTGTTGCTGCAGAGCTCTCTTGTCCCATGCACATGGGGACAAGCCCCATGCTCAGTGAGACTTCCCTGTGCAGCTAGGGGTTGGCTGGGAGCTGTCCTGCTTCTGGGGCAGCTCCCAGCCAGCTGTGAACTGGGTGGGGATTTCTCCGAGCAGCCAGAGGCTGGCCTAGGTGCCGTGCTGCTTCTGGGACTGCTCCTGGCCAGTCCCCAGCTGCATGGGAAAATCACCCAGCCAGGAGCTGGCTAGGAGCTGCCCTAGAAGCAGGAGCTGGGGGGAAGCTGGGAGCTGTGTAGTGTCAGCACCAGGGGAGTTCCCTAGCATTGGAGCTGACAGGGAGCAAATTTGTCTTGGTCAGCATCTACATATATGCTATTGTGCTGTATGTACTATGCAGTTAGTTTACAGGTAGTAGTTAACTACGCAGTAAGCTAATTTACTGTGCAGTAAATGGTGTGCACGTGTAGACAGTGATGCTTTACTGCACAGTAGATTAATCTACCCAGTAAAACGTCTTGTGTAGACCCACCTACAAAACATGAAAGTAAGAATTAGGATCCCCCAAATTTACGAGGGGGTTGGAGCTCAGTCCTGCACAACAGGCTGAAGCCTCAAGGTCACTACGTCACTATAGATGTGGGTAGAAATGCTGCCTATTGAATGACCAACTAATATTTTCTGTAACACCTCATGCTGAAGGAATCATTCCATCTGCTTAGAAACCTAGCCAAGTGATATGTCTGTGCTGGAGGTGTTATGTTTGTTCTCGTGCTTAGTAGCGTGATGCTTGTTCTCTTCTGCTTTCCTGTCCCTAAAAAATAACTTCTGTATACAGGACAGTAACTGTGGATGGACACAGATTTGGATGAAAGTTGGTCATCATAAATAATAAATTAACAAACAAGCCTATACACAACCTGCACATAAATTTGTATCAGTGGTCTCTTGTGTCTATCCAAGGGCAAGAAAGAAAATCTGCATAGATGACTTGCATCTAAATCTTTTCTGTCCTGTCAGAGATTTGTTAGGGCACAAATAAGGTTGTGCTCTCCATGTCTGTCCCAGGGCGCTCTTTTCATGTTTCCTTTCTTAACGGCCATAGCTCTTCATTTTGAAGCGTTGCCTCAGTTAAACCTCTTTGTGCATTTCTTGCCATCCAAAGAAATACTCCTTTACAGACATGGGATGCCCTCCCCTAGTGCCTGCAAGGTCACTGTATTGCTCTGTTTCAGCTCCTGTGACTGACCCACAGGCACCATTAACTGACTAGTAATAGTAGTAAATAATAAGCCAAAGGTTGATTGGGCTAGAAGATATCTAACATACACTCCCCACAAATGATTATAGTTGTTATCTGTCCTATTTATCCCTTTCTTTTGTCATTTATCTTCTTGATTGCAAGCTCTTCAGAGCTGGGACAGTGCTTAATGCATGTTAAATGCTACTGTGATCAAAAAAATCAGCTGCTTTCAACCAAATGTTTACTACTTTGAACCAATAGCTTAAACCTAGTAAGAGATGTTACAGGACTTTGAGACATTGGGATGTGTAATTTTAGAGTGTTCTATTCATGGGGAAAATGTAGCACTTGGCTTGCGGAGGTGCTCATTTTGTAAAATAATTTATAATTTATTTGTACAGCTTTGGGTGGAAACTTTAAAAACAACTGTCAAAACAAAACAAAACAGTGGGAAAAATGTAACCTATTTAGATCATCTTTTCACTTGGACTTTGACAACTTTCCCTGAGATCTCTTTATGTAATGTATAGGGAACATATGTAAGAAAAATACAGCATTTCTTCGTAGATAGAAACTGACACAAATCAGTGAGACTTAATCTGAAACTAAACTAGTAGCTGGTCAAAAGTCAACTATTCTGAACTTGCCAGTCTACAATTTTTAAAAAGTATACATATTAGTCCAAGTGTCAATAGACTTCAAAAGTGTTTTAGAAATAGGATTTCAAACTGTTTCTCAGCACACACTGGCTTGTGGGCAAAATTGAATTGATTTATTGCAAGCATTTTACCAAAAAAAAATCATGCTGAGATATTTCTTCAACGGTGTCTTGTGATACGGATTCCAAGAGTGCTCATTATCAGGTGTAGTCATTATAAACCTGGCATTGCCTTCTGATAAATGAAGTTATAGAAGCAATTTATTACGAGCAAATGTTCAAAGCATAAATCAAATCTCAGTCAAATACTTAAAGATCAAGGTTTGAATGGAGTTTTTATAAATGTCTTTGAAGTGCTAAGAAAATAAAGGAATTGTGTCAAGTATCCTTACAATGGTGCAAGCAGCTATTTTTCTCACAAGAATTTAACGCCTTCTTCCCCAAACAAAGCCTACAAGCCAATTGAGGCTGCCAGGAGTTTGAGGGTAAAACTCTATACACATTTTTCAGCAGCTGGAGCACTTTACCTTTCAGTCTCCTGGTTCAGTCACACATCATGAACAGATATGCTCCTTCAAACCTTGTTCATCGCCAGACACTAGGATAATTGTTTTTGTTAAGCTAATTGAGAAACATGAAATTGTCCTTCATTTTAAGAACATTTTTTAAAGAAAATTTTAAGGATAAAGCTGGTACAAAGATATATGGGTAAAAGGTCATATAGGCATGCTCGGGGCAGAGATACTCTGAGAGAGAAGCTCAAAGGTAAGATGTCTTTTAAGAGATACTGCTCCTGTAATAAATATCAGCAGATACCTGCTCCCGTATAGACCACTGAAACAAACAGGCTCCCTGCAGGAACCACAGTCTGTCTGTGCGCTATGCTCTTCCCCAGCACCTAGAATGGGGTGGATTTAGATGTCACGTTAGTGCTTTTGTCAATTCTTGCAATATTTGCAAGAATATAGCCAGCTTCTAGAATCAGGTAATCAGGGAATCTTGGCTGTTCATCTTCATTTTACAGAAAAAAAAATGTAAGTACTAAGACTTAGGAGCTAAAAGGTAAGTCAGAACAACCTCTAACATAATTATTTAAATAAATATTTTGCTTTAGTGTAAATCAAGAATAATTTTACTGAGCCCCCTGGATTTGCCCTGCTGTAAAATGAGTGTAAGATCAGAACCAGGTTCAGTAGGTTCAGTGCAATACTCCATCCTGAAGTTGGATTGCTGTTATAGATGGATTGCTCTGTTTTGCTTCCCATCCCATAGGTTACAGATCTTGTGTCTCAGAGTAACAGAAGAAACTATACCAGTGGGGGTTTGCATGGTAGTACCAGACAAATAGGTAAGCTAGATCAAGCCACACCAGTGACATCTGCTGCCCAATGCAGTGACTGACAATCATAATGGCATCAAGCAACTGGTGGTAGTCTTTCTGCTGGTTAAAGATGGTCATTTCAGTAGTGAGGGCCGATGATGCCAAATATGTAAGATGTTACTGGCAGACGTGGCTGATAAACCAATGCTAGTCAATGGCTGAACTTCAAGTGCCATAGGGTACAGATCCCTCCAATAGGAAGATGTGATGTTACCAAACTGCATGAGCAGTGTCATTGGAGTAGCTCATTGGCAAATTTGAGCTACTCAAATGAGCAAATTTTTAGAAACTACCTCCCTAGCCCTTTCCAGTTGTAGCTGCTTTTGCTATTCCACTGACCTAAAGGGCGCTGGAAAAGTACCTGTGCAAGCTGCTGCCATTTCAATCCATTCACTTGTTGTCACATCTATGACATCTTCTGAAGGTGAGGATGTGTGACAGGCAGTGATGCTGAAAGTCACAGTCATGAACCTGCATGGTGGCAGCACATATCACAATCACTGAATGTCTGAGGTGGAGGTTGTCAGCACCTCTCATAATCTGCTGGGTGACCGAGCATCTCCTTTTGGAAATGCCACTGCTCACCCTGAAAGGAGTGGATCTAGAATACGTGCTCTTCAAGAAGCTCATCCTTCTTACGGGCCTGACCAGATAGCCGTGGCTGGTGAGCTGTCTTTTTCATATATTAACACCAAGGAAGAAATATTGTTCTCTTAATGTAGCACTTGGGAAAGCCTTCAAATTGGTGGGTAGATCTGAAGCAAATTGGCCTGCTTGGAGGACAGCACTTATCATAGGAAAACTGGACAGCTATAATATTGATGTTATTGCATGACATTTGGCTGATGACTAAAAATTTTTTGGTGAGGACAACTAGCTGAGGAACTGTGTTTTGGTGGCATTGGTTTAGCTCTTTAGTCTAACCTTGTCAGGCAGGCAGTGGTTATGCAATCCAGAAGATACCAGTGGTAGACTGATGTACATGCATGCCCCTCCAATGCAGGGATGAAACACTGTGTTCATAATATTCATGCACCAGCACTGTTTAGTGGAGAAGAGGAGAATCCTACCTGGATGCAACTATCTCCATCACTCCCAATTCAGACAGGCTGGTTTTCCAGAGAGACTTCAATACATATGTCAGGATAGATTTTTTTCCACCTGGCATTTTATACTGGACAGGCAAAGCATTGGGTCTGCTAATGCTAGTGGCCATATGCTTTTGTAGCAGTGTCAGACATAAGCTGTTTATTACAAATATGGTTTTTGGCAAGCAGAAAATAGAAAGGCTTCATAGATGCATTTGCAGTCCCATCAGTGCCTCATTGACTACATTATTGTGAAGCAAAGAGACCTTAATAATGTCAAGGCCATTCAAGTCAAGTCATTCAAAGATCTGACTGCAGAACAGATTGTCAGATGATTTGTTTAAAGCTAGCTGAAAATTCAGTCAAAATGTTACATAATTACAGAAAAGTTTCCAAAAAAGACTAAAGATGGACTGGCTGAAAAGTGAACAGAATTCTATGAGCCCCCCAGACCGAGAAGGGTGACTCGTCAGTGGCAGCAAGCTCCCCTTGGATCCAGGGCAGCCTGTGCTGCTGCAGAACCTGTACCTGAGGTGCCACTTGGGAACAGGTATGTGACCCTGGCCACCCTGGAGGAGACTGCTGAGGAGCACCCCCTTCTCAGTGCTGATCGTTCACCCTCATTGTGAGTGGAGAGGAAGAAGCGGTCCCATAGGAGCAAGCGTCAAGATCTGGTCATCGGGGACTCCATCCTGAGGGGCACGGAGGGTCCCATTTGCTGTCCTGACCCCTTGGTCAGAGAGGTCCTCTTCCTGCCTGGAGTGCGGGTTCAGGACGTCACGGAGTGCATCCAGAAGATTGTTAGGCCCACAGATTACCATCCGTAAGTGGTAGTCCACGTGAGGACCAATGACACTTCGAGAGGCCAGCCGGAGGACATCATTGAAGACTTCAAGGCTCTTGGAAGACAGCTCAAGGCGTTTGGATTGCAGGTGGTGTTTTCTTCCATTCTGCCGGTGAGTCAATGGGGAAGGCGACATGAGGCCTGTATCGCAGATGTAAACCAGCGCCTTCGGGTTGGTGTTATGATGTGGGCTTTGGATTCTTCGATCATAGCCTGCATTTCTCTACGCAGAGCATGCTGGCTGATGATGGACTTCACCTAACGCCTAAAGGTAAGCGTTTCTTTTCTTCTAGGTTGGCTGATCTCATGCGGCGGGCTTTGAACTAGCTTTGCTGAGGTACGGGCCTGCCGGGAGAGGAGAGGATGCTCTGCCGCTGAGCCAGGTAAGTCGGGTGACCGTATGTGGTTGTAGCTTGGGGGAAACAAGTGCAGAGGGGGAGGCGGCATTGGAATCCTTAAATGCCTCTATACAAATGCTAGCAGTATGGGAGGTAAGCAGGAGGAGCTGTCTCTCCTGGCAGCTGTGGAAGACCCAGATTTGGTTGGGCTCACGGAAACCTGGTGGGACCCGACCCATGACTGGGCCGTAGGCATCAATGGCTATGCCCTTTTCAGGAAG
>JAGPOW010003316.1:181282834-181304681 GCA_030014935.1 Caiman crocodilus
TGGTGGTTGGTGCTCACCCCCCCCCCCCCCGCTGCCAACACCACTGCGGCCACCTGTGGGAGCTCCCTGCTCCCCGCCACCATGTCCCTGCTGCTGCCACCGCTGCCACCACCTGTGGGCAGTCACCGTGCCCTCCAGCCTCCAGGGGCACGCATTGTTCATAGTTTCAAGGATGTTAATGGTGGATAAATTGTGGACTTAGACATCTAAGAAACAGACAGATGCCTAAGTGTTAGGGCTGTGTGAAGCTTTGGGTGCTGATTTAATTCGGAGGGGACTCGGCCCGATTCATTGGCCGAATCTCTTAATCCAAATCAGATCAGGGGACTAATTAAAAGGTCCGAATTGATTTGAAGCTCCCTGAATCAATTCGGAAAAGATTCAGCAATTCGGGCAGTCCCCACTGGCTGCAGCAGGGAGCTGGTACCAGAATCCATGCTGGTAAGTAGGGGTTGGGGAAGGGGAGGCTGGAGGAGGGGGGAGGAGACCATGGGGGGACCCCCAGGAGGCCTGCTCCCCCAGCCCTTCTGAGTGCCTCCCAACTCCTGCCCGCTGTCCCAGCTCTCTGCCTTCACAGGCAACCATTGACTCTAGGGTTCCACAAATTGCCACTGCAAATCCTCATAGAGATGTCTATACAGCAGAAAAACAGAAATGCCAAAAACACCCTACAACATGCCAAAAATAAAACAGGGGACGTGAGGGCATTGTCAGTTATTTCAATGGCAGAGAAGTAATTGGTGCTCAAAGAACCCTATGAAGTGGTGTCCCATGCTACAGGAAAAGGTAAAAGTCTTACTGTTTTTGCCAATATGACCTAAAGGAAAAAATTCCTTCCTGACACCAAGTTTGGTGATTGATAGGATCCTAATTGGAAAAGTCAGATGCTCTAGCCTGGAACCTATGAGTTTTCTGAATGCTGGCAGTGTGCCTCAGTCAAAAATCTCAGTTTCAGCTGGCAAATATCCAGGGCTTCATCTGAAAGAAGACAGACCCAGAATCCAGTAGCATTTATGAGAGGAAAAAAATTCCTTCCTGGTCTGTGGTGGCATCCCTGAAGCATGGGATTACTAGGTACTTACAAGTTTTGGTCAGTGCACCAGACAAGATTAAATTCATCACTATTTACAGAGCTTACCTTTGGAACACATCGTGTTTGGAACTCTTTGAAAAAGACTTATTTTACTTAAATACATTTTAATGTAATTTTATTGTCAAGATAATATTTAATTTGCAGGCCCAGAGGGAGCAGTATTCCTAGCTGGTGACAACTTCCTATAGCTGACCTTTGGGACACACAGACTTACAATTTATGGATCACCTGAGAAAATGGAGGCCCCCAGAACTAACTTGTATCTGGCTGTGTGACTTTCCCTGCTGATGACATGAAGGATAAGGTGGGACAGACTACTAAAGAAGAGAAAATGTAAATGAGAAAACAGTATGGAGACAGGCAGAATAGGTCAGACTGGAATCTTTGCCCGGTCCTGCATCCCTGTGAGGAAGTTAAGGAAAAGAAGAGGTTAAGACATAAAAGAAAGGAAAAAAACAAAATATGCTCATATAAGTGATTTTAATATATTTATTTCCATTTCTTGTTGTTTCACCGACAGTCATCTTTATCAGTGCAAGTCTTGGGAAGGAGATGGGATGGGTAATCAAAATTATCCTTTGATAAAACAGCTGGCAACTGTGCACAGCTGGTCTACGTTTCTCCAGCAGCAAAGGAAGCTGGCTGCTGCCTGAACCAGCCCTTTGATTTAAAATGAGGCTTTCAATTTGTGTACCAAAAATGTTTTTTGGGAGGCTTTTGAAAAGTCAGTCCTGCTGCTTACCAGTCTTTTTCAGTGCTCAACTGCTTGTGCTTAAGTTTTTCCTAATATCTACACTAAATCTTAGCTCCAGGTCATTGCACCTTGTTCAATGTACTTTTAAATGAACTCATGAATAACTCCCTTTCTAATTTCTGTTGTTACCTTCGGGTGTTTATAGCCTCTGATCACATCCTCCCTTGATTATTCTTTTCTTGACTATATAGATGCAGTTCCTGCAGTGGCTTACCATGTATATTCTCTCTCCATCTTTATATTTTTTGCTGCCTACCATATAATTTTCTAGTTTTCCCACTAACCTGCGTAGAAAGTGGCAACAAAAGAATAACATATTTTAAGTATACTAATATGAGACAGCATATTCTCCTGTAATAGTAGTGCCCAATCCATCAGCATGGTCGAGTTTACACATTTTCCTATATACTTAAAGAAAATATTAATTTGATTTTTTAAAAATGTACCATCTACTTTGGCTTGGAGGCTAAGCAGCTCAGTTTTGTCTCCCTCCCACCCCCTTCTCACCCCATAAATATTAAATAAATCACAAATTCCTTACACATCCAAAATTAATTATCCATACTCACCTTACCACCCCGATGCCTTCCTCAAAAACCTGAAAGACATGCTTTATAACATACCTGAAATGTCAATGGATCTGGGTTCTAGCAAATCTCAATGTATCAGTTTCAGTCAAGTATCTTTTGAATAAAATGTTCTCCCAATGGCACCCTTCAATTTAAATTAGAACGCTGTCAGCTCAGCAACCTCCACTACTTTTATGTGGCAAAATACTGCAACAAGAGAGTGGTTGCCTTTCAGATAAGTGAACCGGTATTTTGAACCCTGAGGAAGTGTAGATTGGATGTGATGTGTTTTGGGTAGGAAACAAAAGTAAGTAAATAGATTGTCATGTACACTACTTGAAGTTCTCAAGTGGATTTTTCATGCATTATTTATTTATCTATCACAAGTATTTATTATATGGCATCAGGGCTCTGGAACTTGCTGGCTGTACCCACAGCTGATGCCACTGCCTGCTTGCTGCGGTGGAAGTCCCTGCCTGGGTCCACTGCTGAGCTTCTGGCCTCCTGGCTAACTACAGCTTCAGCTGAGTTCTGGAGGAAGGGAGGGGAAGAGAAGAGAAGAGAAAAGGACATAGCCTTTTATGGGTCCCCAAAACACATTAAGTGTTGAAATAATTGCCCACCCTGTCATAGATGATTGGAAAAGAGTGTATATAGTGCTCCCCTTAAAAAAAAAAGAAAAGGAGGAAGATCTGGGGAATATGACAGATTGGTCAGCCTGACTCCAACACCTGGAAAGATCATATAGAAGGTTCTCAAGGTATCTATGATGAAGCATGCAGAGGAGAACAATAATCAGGAACAGCCAGCATCGATTCACCAACAGCAAGCCATGTCTGGCCAACCTGGTTTTCTTCTATGAGGTTACAGGTTCTGGATGAGGGGAGACCAGTGGATGTGATATACCTTGACTTTAGCAAGGTTTTTGCATACTATTTCTCAATCTGATTGACAAGCTAAGGAAATAGAGGCTAGATATGGGGTAAGCAACCCCTGGCATGGGTGCCAGAGTTTGGCACTCAAAAACATTTTGCTTGGCATGCACATCATGGGGCTAATGGGGCTGCACTGCCACAATAAGGATTGGGCCCCTTGTGGCTCTCCCACCATCTATCCTTGGCATGCCAGTATCTTACAAGTCGAGGTCACAGGTGTTTTTGGCACTCTGCCCAAAAATGTGGCTGACCCCTGGACTAGATGAAAGTACTGGAAGGTAGATTTATAACTAATTGGATCATTGTGCTCAGCGAGTAGTCATCAGTGCACATGTCTACACGAGTCACTTAATGCAGCAGCATAGTTTACTGTGCAGTATGCATGTGTGTCTACACATGCAAATGCAAGTAGCAAATTTACTTATGATTAGTAACAGCGCAGTAGCGCTCATGTAGATGCCTGACTGGGAGCAAATCTGCTCCCAGTCAGTCATCCACCAGGGGGTGGGAGATTGCTCCCTGCCCCCAGGAACTGCATGCTCGCCAAGCCTCCCCAGTCTGAGATCCCGATCAGGGAGTCGGGGCTGGGGAGCCTATTCCCTGCCTAGCTCTGTGAGCATACAGCTGGTTGGGGAACAGGCTGGGAAGCTTGTTCCCTGCTCAGCTCCATGAGAATGGACCTGGGCGGGGACCAAGATTGGGAGCTTTCTCCTGCTCAGCTCCATGCTCGGAGGGCTGAGCACGGAACAAGCTTCCCAACTTGTTCACCACCCAGCTCTGTGCTCAGGGAGTTGAGCAGGGAACAAGCTCCTCAGCTTGTTTCCCACCCAGCTCCATGCTCAGAGAGCTCTCCAACTTGTTCCCCAACCACAGCTGAGCAGGGAACAGGCTCCCCAGCCTCTGCCCTGCATGCAGGATGGGGGCTGAGAACTGTCCTAGTCAGGGGCAGGTTCCAGCCCTGTGCTCCAATTGGGTGACTGAAGCATGGGGCTTGGAAAGAGCTGCAGGGGAGGGGTAGGTCCCAGCTCCCTGCCCTGATCTGCCAGTGGGGCAGTTAGCAGTGAGGTAGTTGCTAGCTGCCCCACCTGCAGATTAGGGTAGGGGCTGGGACCTACCCCTCCTCTGCAGCTCTTTCCATGTCTCCTGCTCCTACTGGGGGAGCTGAGGCCAGGAGCTCCTTGGTGCCAGGGCAGGGGGACATTTCTGCCCTGCCAGCAGGCAGCACCTAAGGGCAAGGCATAATGTCCCAGGTGTCTCCTGGCCCAGTGCTACCTGCCAGCCCCTGAGCCAGCATCCAGGTGAAGCATAGATGTCCTTCTGGGGATTCATAGATTCATAGATTTTAGGGTCGGAAGTGAGGGTAGCAGGGCCCATTGCAGCGACCTAGGAAGCAGGAACAGTTTGCTGCTGTTAGCAGCAAATCTACTCCTGCTTACCTGCATGTGTAGATACCTGCCCTGGAGTGTTTACTCATGAGTAGTTTACGCATAAATAAACTGATCCTGAAACAAATGCATGTGTAGATGTGCCCAGTGGCTCAGTCTAGTTCAGATGAGGGATCAAGTGGGGTTTCTTAAGGGTCTGTCTTGGGTCCAGTATTGTTTAATATCTTTATCAGTAATTTGGACAATGGACTCATGGTCAGCAAATTTGTGGATGACACCAAGATGGGTGGAAGTGTGGACTTTCAGAGGGCAGGGCTAGGATCCAGAACGACCTGGATAGACTGGAGAACTGATCTGTAATCAACCAGGTAAAATTCAACAGGGAATAGTGCAAAGTCCTACACTTAGAATGGAATAATTACATGGGGATACAGTGGACCATAAGCTGAATATGAGCCAGCAGTGTGCTCAATGCAAAAGGCCAACAGCACCCTGGATTGTATTAAGAGAAGCGTCACTGGCAAATCAGCACTCATGAGGCCTTACCTGGAGTACTGTGTCCAATTTTGGGCCCCAGACTTCAAGAAGGATTTGGACAGTTTGGAAACAGTCCAGCACAGAGTAACAAAAATGAATTAGAGGCCTGAAAAACGTGACATATGAGGAAAGGCTGGAAGAACAAGAGTTATTTAGCCTGAAGAAAAGATAGGAGTGGGATTTGATGACAGTCTTCAAATACCTGAAGGGTGATTATAGACAGGATGGAGAGGGGCTCAGTGGTCAGAGGGGCTAGGACTAGGAGCAAAGGGTTCAAACTGCAGCAGAGGAAATTTAGGTTGGCTATTAGGAAGAACTTTTTGACTACGAGGGTGGTCAAGCATTGGAGCAAGCTACCTGGACAAATTGTGCAATCTCTGTCCTTGGACATTTTCAAAAGCAAGATGGACAGACACTTGACTGGGATAATTTAGTCAGGGAAGATCATATATTGAGCAGGGGGCTGGATTAGATGTCCTACTTTTCTATAATCTTAAAATAAGGATTTTCAGATATTTAAGTATTAATCTATAGTATTAGGAACATTATAAACCAGATTCTGTGCCTCCTGTTTTATTTTGTTCTGTTCTACCTAAACTTTATTTGGATAGAAACACTATATAGAAGATTAGATGGGACTGCATGGCCCTCAGCATAAATTAGACCAGGTTCAGTGCCATTCTAATCTTGTTCATCTGCAAAGCTCCCAGAGGTTATTCTTATAGCCTTGAATAACAAGACCATGCTATACAATCTGTGCTAGAAGCTGCTAGAAGGATAGCCTATTCCAATTCTATGCAATCAGAAATATCCCCTTTGTTCTAGTTTATTTTCAAGTATCTAGGTCCCCTGACTAGACAACCCTGCTTCCCAAAAGACTTGTAAGCATCTTAACTTACAGTGCTCCAAATGGATCTCTGGTACATGAAATTCAAGTAGATGAAAACAAATAACATATTCAATTTCTAGATGTTTTTAGACAGATGAATTTCTGCAATACATTATATTCAAAAGTTTTTTTGTCACAAAATCCATAGCAGAAGAAAATAATGGTAAAACAGGACTTCCAAAGAGCCCTAATGTTACAATAAACCTATTATTTCAGATGAGCCTTGTCAGTAAATACTTTAAAAAGATGGTAGTGGAGTTTAGTTTTAGGAATCAAAGTAGTAGGCACTTTGTCATAATTCTATTTTTTTTAATTGGATATAAAAAGCTGGAAGGCTCATACATGTTTGTTGTGCATTAGCCAGGCATATTTTTTCAGGGTATTTTCAGAATGTCTTTGCAGTTCTTCAATATGTGAGCTTAAAAGTTCTTCAAATTCTTTTGCTCGATTCTCTTCTTCTTCAAAGAACTTTTCTGCTGCAGTTGTAGGGAAGGACATCTCAGGGGGAGACTTCACAACACAGAGAGCAGGCACAGTTAGTATGGATTTGCAAGTACAGCAGTCTTTTTACATTACTGAAGCTTAAAACAATTTCTTATCTTGAGTGATACAACTGGTAACTCTATGCATCTTTTTCTCTCTTTTCAGTAAAAGATAGATCAAGGCTATGCCTATGCTGCGGAAGCGGCTGCTGCTGCTTGAAATGCAGCAGGAGGGCTGAGGTAAGCAGACCTGCTGGTGTGGGCACAGCTCTGCTGGCAGAGGGAGTTTTTCTGTTGCTGAAGTTGCACCAGCTTCCCCTCACCTGTGACAGAAATTGTGCCACCAGGAACCACTGCCGGCAGAGTAACATCTGTGGGGTGAGACCTTTTTACACTCCTACTTGACTTAGCTTTGCCAATATAACTCGGTAATGTAGATAGGGGTTTAGACCCAGCTCCTGCATGGGTTGCGTTAGGCATGTAACTCCTATGGCAGTTAGACACCCAAATACGTTTGAGGATCTGGGCCTTCAGCTTTTGGCATGTCGTTGCAGATAATATTACCTTTTATTCTTTAATTTGGCTTTCTGACAACCCTCCATATCCTTTGGCTAGCCAAGGACCATTTGAGTCTCTGGTATAATTAAGGGAAGACTCAGCAAAAATCCATTTTTTGGAATTAACAGCATATATTGCAGCAAACTGGCTGCGTCCACATGAGATGCTGACTTGTTTATACAAGTACTAAATGACTGTGCAATAGCCCAATTTACTGTGGGGTAGCACTGACAAATGTCTTTTTCTTGATGCTACTACACAGTAGCCTAATACTACTGCACAGAAGTGTTGGGTCACGGTTGTTGCCATGCAACACTACTGCGCAGTGATAAGAGGCTACTGCGCACTCAGCAGCTCATGGAGACACAGCCACTGACTCTCATGCATATTAAAACTATTAAGTCCATACAATACCAATAACCAGTAATCTCTATGAAAACCTTTACTTAAAACTTTAATATGGTATGGGTTACACCTCGTTCACTACTGCTAAGTGAAGACTGAAAATAAAGGGGATTTTTTTGCCAGTTTCTGAGCCAGTCCTGAACACTGTTGCATCTTCCCTATAATTTTTTTGTTCTCATTACAGTACTATGGGATGTTTCCTGATATCACACTAACAACATCTACAATTTCATTGCAATGGGTCTTTTCTAGTTGGAACTCTTTTGTCTGAAGTTGTATACTTGCTCTTGCTGGATGTTATGTATTTTAAGTAGCCCCTTTAAAATTTCCATTATTTGATGCTTATTTAGCAGCAGTGATTAGTATGTAACAAACCAGGTTTTGGCTGAAAAAGAAATGGGTTGAACTTATAGTTGTGTAAAGAAAAGCAGAGACAAAATTTTTTGCTGGACTTGGTTTTAAGGAATTTCCCTGAGGTTTTTGTATCAGTAACACAGTGAATTTTTAGAATGCACAAAATATCAGAGACTAAATTAAATGATAACATTTTCCCTAAAGATCTGTTTGTTTAACTATTTATATAAATCCATTTTCAAACTATAAAGCATAAGGAAAATCTACTGTAGCAATGAAGCCACAGAGAAATATAGTTTTCTGTGCCAGCTGCATTAGGAAGGGTTCTTAAACTGTTTGCTGTAAAGGGTCTTAAAATAAGAATTCCGATGTAAAATAGGATTTCAAAGATTTTAACTTAAATGATGATAACTTAAATACTATAAATTTGTGTGCATTGTCACTGGTTTTTTCTTCAATGCTAATCTAATAATATCTTTTAGTTATGGCTGCTGGGCTATACCTAACATTATGAGAAGACTGCAGACACGACGGTAGACAATGTATCTTTGTTACTTGAAACAGTATATTGTGAACACCCTGTATACTAGGCCTGTGTGGCTGATTTGGAGGACAGTGATTTGATCTGGAGTTTCAGATCACTGTCCTGAATTGATTTGGCTGAATCAGATTCAAAGATTTGGCACTGATTTGGAGAGATTAGGATCAGCTGGGGAAAGGCAGGCATAGCTAGGCACCAACAAGTTCTCTTGCGGCTCCTCTGGCTGTGCCTGCCTCTCCCTGGGTGGGGGGAGCTGTGGGAGAAGCCCCTAGGGCTGCCCTGCCTAGCCTTAGCTAAGTCCCAGCACTTAAAAAAAAAAAAAAAAAAGAAAAAGAAAAAAAAGCCCCACACTGACTGGCAGCAGGAGCAGCAACTGGGACTTCTGGGAGCTCATGGCAGAGCCCCCCATGCAGGTCGGGGCAGTGGAGACAGCAGGGATCGCCCCCCCTCACCTGGCACCTATGTGGCAATTGTCCCATGGCATAGGTTCAGCGTGGCTCAGCAGAGCACTGCGCACTGTCTGGGACCTGGGGCCACTAGGGCTGAGCGGTGCCAGGCTCCGGCTGACATGGAGCTGCCCCAGCTCCCAGGAGAATTAAACCAGGGGCTGGGGAATCAAACAGGGGGCTCAGGAATTGAGTCAGAGGCTGAGGGAATATTCAAGTCCCTGAACATTTCTCCAGTACCCAGTTTGATTCCCCAGCTCCCCGATCTTTCCTCCAGGGCACAGGCCCCTGGAAGATGCATGATGGCAGTAGGCTGCCAATGCCAGCTGGTGGTGGCTCTGGGCTATTTCCCCAGCGGGCAGCAGCAGCCTGCTGAAACCCCATGCAGATCCAGGGGCTGTGCCCCCTGGGAAGAGCTAGGGGAATGAATGGAGAGCTGGGGAATCAAACCAGGAGCTCCGGCTGCCAAGCCACACTGCACCCACGCCATAGGGCAGGTGCCAGGTGGGGAAGTGGGGGAATCCTCACTGCCCTGTGCTGCATGGGGGGCTCTGCCATGAGTGCCCAGAGGCCCCAGTCACCACTTCTGCAGCCAGTGAGTGCAGGGCATTTTTTTTTTTTAAGTGCTGGAAAGCTGGGAATGGGGTCAGGCAGGGCAGCCCTGGGGGCTTCTCCTGCAGCTCCTCTGGCTGTGCCTACCTCTACCCCCATGCAGGGAGCCATAGCCCACAGGGGCTCTGCCTTGCTGCTGCTTGCCAAGCTGGTGTGGGGGTGGGGACAGCGCAATGCTGGCACAGTTAGCTCTAGGCAGCAGCAGGGCATAGCGCCTACTCCCATTGCTACGGCACCCACATCAGCAGGGGCTCTGCCCTGCCACTGCTTCCAGGTGAGGTGGGGGGGTGGGATTTGGGCGTGGTAGCACTGGGAGTGGGGGCTATGCCCTGCTGCCGCTTGCCCCTTTCTGCTTGGAACAAGGCGTACCCAAATCCTGCCTGCCCTCTCCCTGCCCCAGCTGGGCAAACAGCAGCAGAGCAGAGCCCCCACTCCCAGAGCTGCTGTGCCTGCATTCTGCACCCCCTAGTGCCCCCCCCAAGTAATGAATCCCCCCCACCCCAGCTGGGCAGCTTGTCCCAGGCCCAGCCCCAATCCCTCTCTCTCCCATACTCTTCTCCTTCCCCCTCCCCCAACAGACTTACCAGCATGACAGCCAACAGACTTACTAGCTGGAGGCAGCTGTCAGCTGCCTGTTTACTCTATGGCTGAATCTCCAAATCAGCTGAATCTTTTTCCAAGCTTTCCGAATCAATTTGGATGCTTTGAATTGATTTGGAGCTTTTACTTGGTCTCCCGATTTGATTCGGATTTGGAGATTTTGTCCCTGAATCGGTCTGAATCTCCTCCAAATCAAATCAGCTACTGAAGCTTCATACAGTCCTACTGTATACCTTTGTAGGGACTACAAGTTCAAAAAGAGGATGTGCTGTATTGAAAAATGCTATCTGTAGCAGATGTTAACCTATCAATATGTGATTTACTCCTGCCAGAAAGTCTGCAGGAGGTTTATTTTCATATTCTGAAGTTTTGGGGAGAAAATACTGTATTGATCTCATGGAGGAATTCTTCAGAGGCCTGAGGTCCAAAATGGCCAGCATGTCATTATTTCTCTTTATAAAATATGAATCTTATGTCCTTTCCAAAATCTCTTTCTCTCTTTGGAATTGTTTCTATGGCTCTATTGTGTACAAGATAAGAGTATTGTATTTGTCATCTGCTGATGTTACAAAGGATCTTATTGATAGTATTGGTTTATTTTATTTTACTCTGAAGAAAAGATAAACTTGTCCCAAGGACAACAGATTCTACTTAATATCTTATCCTGACCATTTTAATTACACATTTGATGAGGAGGCTTCCTCCTAGATAAGGGCTCACCCTCAAATACTGCCCCGCTTTGGGAATCCCCAAAACAAGAAACACTTTTAAGACTTGACAGTTTTCCAGATATCCAAGCCTGAATCTCCAGAACATGTAGCTAAGGCCTCTGAATTCCTGGAGCTTGGAGGAGGTGGGTCTTCATAGAAATACCTTTGTCTCCACTCCCTCTAAAATGCTCACTAACAAAATATTTGAAGGATATGAAAAATGCTTCAACTGAAACTAGAGATGCTTTTGGGACACCTCTTTGTAAATTTGAATCTACAACAAATCTGATTCAAATGAAACATCAGTCCTGAAAAGCCCTTATGGAAATCTAATCTGAAGTAGATTTTATATTATGTTTATTCCCATCTCACTGTTGTTTGCATGATAGCGTCAGTTGAACACAGTCCTCCACAGTAAGAAACTGCCATTGATAATCTCAGCATTGTGGCTGCTGTATCCATATTTAATCTGAATGATGTGTTCAGCAAGAATAATCCTTTAGCTAGTATAAATGTGGCTTTTTCTAATGAGGTTTAGCTTTAGCTAGAGTAATGAAGAGTTTTTAGTCCTTGGATATAATCAGATTTTGAGAGGGATTTCCTGCTCCACATTAATCCACCTCTTAGAAACCAGGTAAGGAATCACATAGCTCTTTTCAACATTGCAACTTTTTTGATGTTTAATTTCTTAAAAAAAACACAGCACCTATGAAGTTAGGCTCAATTTTTGTGGTTAATTTGATGAAGTTGAGCTAAGAATCTGAGTTAGCTCACTCAAACCTCCTGCTTTATAGATTTTTTTCTTTTTATGGGAGACTCTTTCATGAGAGGCTAAGAGACTGTGCTGTTTTTAAAGAGCTGACTGTGAGCAGTATACTTCACCATTCCCTGTGTAAAACTACTAGGAGGGGGCGTAAACCTTTGAAGGGGAGATGACAGTATGTGGGAGATTCCAAGGACAGTCTGCTGGCATGGATCCTCTGTAAGGAAAAGAGTACCACTATGTGGCTTTCTATAGGACATCAGGGGCACTTGTACATGTCACATTTTTGTCCTCTCTTGAACTGCAGTGGCATGACTGTTTGCATGAGTAGGTTTTCTGGATGCTTTAAAAGTCTTTCTGGTGCATTAAACTAAAACTCCTTGGACATAGTTTAGTTTGGCTTACCACAAATTAAAGTTTTGCGCCCATGGATTTATTGCGTGCAAACACAAGGGCATCCAACGATGTGTAATAAGCCTCTTTGTCCACCAGATGGTGATGAGACTTTTTTGTAGTTCACTCCTTTGTTCACCCCCTGCTGCTTTCCCCACCCCCCATGTGACATGTGCTGGCTCCCTGCTCCCATAGCTGTGTGGAGGGGCCCTGGGCAGGCCTGGGAAGCAGTGCATCCCACTCTGCTATGGCACCAGCCAGGGATGGAGCTCACAGCTGCAGGGCAGGGCATGGTATCAGGGTCCCTGGGCTGGAGGGGCAGTGCAGGACTGTTCGACTCTCCTTCAGTGTCAGTCGGGGATTGGGCTTAACTTGTTCGAAAACCTAGTATGTACAAACACTAATGCAACGCTCCAAAATAAACAAGTTTAAATTTTATAAACCTATTTAATTTAACAAGGATTAAAACCTTTGATGTTTATAGGCACCCCAGCACCTGAAAAGGGAGAAGAGGGAAGTCTATTTTTTAGAAAAGAGGAATTGCTTCACCCCATGTTTTCACATTGAGTGGAGAATGAATACTGAGACTGTGGTGGAACAGTTGGAGAAGAATTACTGTGGTATCAGAAAGACCATAAGAATTGGTCCTTCATGGCTCTGTACTTGATACAGGGGAAGATTTGACTAGAGCGGGTGGGAGACTGAAAAATTTACACCTAGTTCCATGCTACAGCTTCTGACCTGGTTTTAGTGGTGGGAGCTCTCATCTCACCTACCCCACTGTCTCAGTTTAAGTCTTGCCTTGGGGTTGTCAATGTCTATAAATTTATGGACAGTCCATAAAATGAAGGTTTAAAATCCTTGTACATGAAGTCAATAAAAGATTGAACTATCCATTAAAACTTAAACTCCGAGCTTGACTGAAGATTTGTCATCATAATGAGGCCGGATGGAAGCATTCATGGATAGACAGAGTACAGCAGCAACACCTTGTGTCTGAGTGGGAGCGCAGTTTGGTATCCTGCAGGAAGCTCTGTCTCAGAGATTTGTGGCCCATGGGAGCCTTCATAGTCTCTACCCTCCCCTAGCCACATACTGCCACTGTGTCCCATCAGCTGTTTGCTTGGATGGTAGACAGGACCACGAGGCCCTGGGCAGTCAGACACCAGACAGGCATAGAGGCAGTGCATCTAAGACAGAGCTGCAAGGCAGGGAATGGGGAGAGGTAGTAGTTGGGGGTCCATGCTTGGATTGGGGGGGAAAGGGAAATTGAGGCCAGTGGAGGTAAGGTTTGGGGGTGGGCTGGGGTGAGGGCAGGGCATCATGGTGTGGGAAAATCAAGGTATGGGGCAATTAGGGAACTCTTGGGATGGAGAGGCAGGTATAAAACCACTGCTGCAGGCATGTAAGACTTTAGTTGGTGTTAAACCCCTCAATTTGAATCTGACCCTTGTTATTGCTATTTAGGGCTTGGCATGTAAAATATCCATCAGTAAAAAGTATGGTTGTAAGTAAAAAGTTTGCAGATTGTCCTTAACATTGTTTTGAGAGTTGGCAACCTTGTCTTGCCTACCTAGAGTTGAGGACAGGTTAGTTGAGCAGGCAGCAATGATCTCAATATAGGTCTTGCCTACCCAGAGCTCAGAGATTAATTTCCCTGCAGCCTGCATAACTGCCCTTGTGTAGGTGAGGGCTGCCAAATTCACCTTGTGGGCTGAATGAGTGGTGTAAAGCTAGTGAGTAGGCTGGGAAAGTCCCACTTCTCCCTTCCTGTCCCACTCTCCCTTCCATCCTCCCCTAGCACAGTGGATCTCGTGCCTACTCCAGCCAGTCTGAGATCTGTGCTGCGTGCAGCACAGATCCTAGAGTGGCTAGAATGGGTGCTGCATGTGGCACAGCTGGGCCAGGGGCATGTATCATGGATCCCAGACTGGCCAGAGTGAGTGCTGAGTTTCATGCAGTACCCTCACCAAAGGCAATGACCACTCTGGGAAAAGGCCACACATAGTGTCCTCTAGCCAGGCCAGGGTCCATACTGCATGCATTGCTCTTAGGTGCCACATCAGTGTGGGTCCCAGGTGCCATGTATGCTGTAGTGTGGCACCTGCTCCTGACAGTCTGGTGTCTACAACACACACCCCTGGCTGGATGACATTACATGCAGCACCTGTTCCAGCTACTCTGGGATCTGCACTATGTGCGTACCTGTGCAGAGCAGTCCTGGAGCATTTGGGCTGGGTACTACACATGGCATGAATCATAAGCCTTGCCTGCAGGGCTGCTTCAGTGTGTGCTGTGCCCTGAGTGGGTCTGTTTAGAATCAGTGGCTACACTAGGGGCCAGATGGTAGGGCTGTGCAGGCCAGATCCAGCCTGTGGGCAATATGTTTGACACCCCTGGAGTAGACTTTGCTCCCAGTGCTTTTCTGCAGCCTGCACCTCTGTCTCAATGAGGACATTGGCCAGATGCTGCCTGGGAGTTGTGTTCTTGTGGCCTGCTGTTTCTCATGTCTGAACATGGAATGGTGATGAGTTGCTGTCAATCAAATACTTCTCAAAAAGGAAGGAGAATTATTTATGAGAACAGCAATGTTGAGGAGGAGAAACCCCAAACCAATGAAGAAACCAAGAGATCTTGAGTTAAAAATCCTATGAAGCTTCTGCTATTAAGGGAGAGCTGGAGCCTGCTCTATATGTAGCCTGAAGGCAGTATCATTGAAAGCTTTTTCCCTAGTATTAAGTGTAGGCTCAGAGCAAAGATCTGGTCTACTCCCACTTGCACTGGCAGGAACTGAGAATTCCCCTTTTCAAAAACAGGGATTACAACTTTCAGCAGCATTTTCTTTCTTTTTTAGTTGCAATGGTTTACAGCTAGAATAACAGGTACGTCAGATGTTCCTTAAATTTATCTATCAGTCTGCTCTACAGAAAATGTATTTGTTAAAAGAACATGTTATTTAATGTAATACATTTGTTCTTTTTATGTGAGAATTGTTACAACAGGGTGCCCCAGTTGAAAGCTAAATTGGGAACTTGCTAAAAGTTCTAAATCCACACCTCTTTAGCACAAAGTTCTTTAGACCTGAAGTTTTTGCTGGACCATTGCTGTATGATGAACACAAATATCCTACCTTTTATGATCCCATGGGATGCATTTGGTTCAGAAATCAAATTTTTTTACATGTGTGGCAAAGAAACATAAATACTCACCAGTGCGTTTTCTTCAGTGCTATATATATGGCTCAGTAAAACATCAATCCTCTCCTTTCCAGGAAACGGCTTGTCAACATTTGAAGTGTATGCCATGGGTGGTGATGGAGATTCACCATCTAGATTCTGTTCCTGATCACTGCCAAGTCTATGAGAAGGTAAACTACTGCCGCTTTCAGATCCAATAATATCACCTTGGCCATGTGAGGTAGGACTAGGGTTTTGGAAACATGTAAAGGTTTTGAACATAGCTGTAGCTGTCTGTGTCTGTTTCATTTGCCATTCATTTTCATTCTGATAATTTCTAAAACAACAAGAAAAAGATTTAATGTTAGCAAACTATGAGGACTGACTGATTGATTAGGTCCTGCTCGTAGGATGGAACAATCTTGTGCTCAAATACAGACTGGCGGGGAAGGGAGGAGTGCATCTATACATGCATTTAATGCGAAGAAATAAACTCAGGAGCAGTTTGAACCACAGTCAGTTGCTCCTAGGCACAGCACATGCACCTGGGACAGCAGCAATTTGAGCTGGGGTGGAGCAGGCCCCTGGGTGGCTGGGTTGACCAGGTGAAATGTATGCCCATGGTCAGTATCTACACATGCATTTTGGTGCAGTAAAGTACTCTGCCATAAAACAGTACTGTCCCCAACAGTACCATCCTATGGTGGAGTTAATTAGTTGACTGTGCCCTAATACCGGTGCATGTATAGACTGACACTTTACTGCAGAGCTAATTAGTTTATTCCACAGCAAAGTGCATGTGTAGATACACCCAGGAATGACTAACAATGTGCTCTTGTGCAAGAAAAAGAAGTCAACATCATATTGGGCAGTATTATCAGGAGTGTCACTTGAAAGTTAATGGAAGTGATTCTGCTGCTCTGTTTAGTAATGGTGAGGTCTTACCTAGAGTACTGTACAGTACTCACCCAGGAAAATTAGAAAGAGTCCAATAGAGAACAACCAAACTGATTAGAGGTCTGGGAAACTAGACTTATGAGAAAAAGTTGAATGCATTGGGATTATTTAGTTTTGGAAAGGCTAGGGTGGATAGCCCTTCAGTCTCATTGACAGTCAGATGGATGTAAAATCAAATATTTTTATCTGCTTAAAGCTCCACCAAGTAAGAGATACTGCAGTTAACTGCAGTTTGTGAAAGAAAAGTTACTACCCACGGCAAACAACCTCCAGGCAGCTGTCTGAGGAACTGCTAAAAAGATATTGGTGAAGTTTTGCAGTTCTGACTTCCACTAACTTAATTAGATAATAATTTCAAAATGAATGCTATTTGTACAGTAGAATATGAAGCAGAATCTGATAACTTCACTAAACCTGCAAAACAGGTTTTTCTTTACATTTTTCTTGTAGTGGAGAGAGGCTCTGATGCATAAAACTCTGTGCTTATGACAGAGTAAAGATTCTGTTCTTGAAGGTAGTATATTCAATACCCAATACTTACTTTACTTAATATCCATAGTAACTTTAATTCCAAATGATCTCAAAGCACTTTATTAACATAAAATGCAGGTATGCAAATCCTACTAAAGATCAGTTCATCTGCCAGTGAACTATAATCACATTAATGGAGAAACATGACAGGTGTTCCAGAATGCACAGTGATACTACTTAGGAAAGGGAAATTGGCTTAATAATTCTCCAGGCATGGAACGACAGTCTCTGCTCCCATAAAAGAAGGGACTGAAGCAGTAGGAACTATGAGCCATTTTATAATCTCAACTTGAATGTTTGGGAAAGGAAGCCTCTGTAATGCTAGTGGTTGCTGCTTTTCTAGAAGCTCCCTAACAAAAGCAGCAGAGATTCAGAAACCACCTTGAAGTAATAGAGAATATATTTTCCAATTGCATATGAAATGGTGATAAAAATAGGCATGATGCGTACTCTGGATGCAATATATCCAGTAATTATTATCCACTCCAAGATAAGACTCCCTGAGAATATTCACAAAACACTCCAGCATTCAGATTAATTATATATATATATTTAGTATTTCTTTAAAAGAATTTTCCTTTTTACTCTTTACTTCTCATTGAATAGATACACTTTGCTTTTTTGAGCCAAAACAAATCCTTCTTTTTTCTGTTTTAAAGCCCAATCTGTCTGCTGTGGAGTAAGGGCATTGTGAAGAAGCTGCCATAAGTGAAAAGAGCTGGCGTGAATAATAAAAACATGGAATTGTTCGTCTTGTGTTCTGACCTTTTGGAAAGTAATTTTCTTTAAAAGCCCACAGCAAAGGTCTCTGATCTGTTTTTTTCAAAACTGATTCTCTATATATTTAATAATAGTTATTACTGTTATGTTGTAACTTACTTCACTAAGGCCAAGATTTCCAAACCCTGCTGCCTGCAGTTATGATTTCTTTAGATAGTAAAAATAGAAAAAAAAGGAAACAAAACAATACATGGAGATGCTTAAATAAGTGGCCTGGCTTTTCAAAGCAACCCCAGTTCCCATCAATGTTCCTGGAGCTCAGCTGCTGCTCAATGGGTGCGTCTACAAATTAATTAATGCACTATAGTTACTGTGCATTAAGTTTAGTGCTTGACAATCAAGAACTAAATCAATGCACAGTAACCAGTGTTACTGTGTAGTAGTGCCAGTGCATACCTTTTTAGTGATGTTACTGCACAGTAGCATATTAGCACCGTTTTTGCTGTAATATGATGCTGTCACAATAATACATGAGTATTATTAGGCTACTCATGTAGATGCACCCATTGTTTTGAAAAACATTTAAGCTTTTCTTAGGTGCTGCAATATGGATTTTGTGCCTTGTCTTTAGGCACAAATTTCACAATTTTGGCTTCTATTTCTGTCAATATAATATCATAGAATCATAAAAAAATAGGGCTGGAAGGGATTTCAAGGGAGGTCATCAAGTTCAACTCCCTGCTCAAAGCAGAACTTTCCCAACTAGATCATCCCAGAAAAGGCTTTGTCTAGCCAGGTCTTAAAAACCTCCAAGGATGGAGATTCTACCACTTCTCTAGGTAACCTGTTCCAGTGCTTCACCTCCCTCCTTATGAGAAAGTTTTTGCTAACCTAAACTTCCCCTGCTGCAACTTGAGACCATTGTTCCTTGTTCTGTCATCTGCCACCACTGAGAACAGTCTAGCTCAGGTAATTATTTCAGGCGGAGGGTCGCTTACTGAGTTTTGGCAAGCCATCGAGGGCCACATGACAGGCAGTCAGGGGCAGATAAATATTAATTTTCTAAATTTTTCAGGGGCCCTGCAGGCTGGATAAAATGGCCTGGTGGGCCACATCCGGGCCATGGGCTGCATTTTGCACACCCCTGGTCTAGCTCCATCCTCTTTGGACCCCCCCTCCCCACTTCAGGTAGTTGAAGATTGTTATTAAATCCCCTCTGTTTTCTCTTCTTCAGATTAAATAAACCAAGTTCCCTCCTTATACGTCCTATTCCCCAGCCGCTTAACTATTTTCATTGTCCTCTGCTGGACTCTCTTCTTCTCCAATTTGTTTACATCCTTTCTGTAGCAGGGGGCCCAAAACTGGACAGAGTACCCCAGATATGGCATCACTAGTGCCAAATAGGGAAATAATCACTTCCCTTGATCTGCTGGTAACACTTCTACCAATGCAGCCCGGTATGCTGTTAGTCTCCTTCACAACAAGGACGCACTGGGCGCATCTGTATGAGATGTTACTGAACAACAAGCTACTGCACAGTAGCTCATGGCTACCATACAGTAGCGTTGCTGGGCAGTAACTGTGAGATGACACTACTGTGCAGTAGCTTGTTGCTACCGTGCAGTAATGTTGGGAAAGAACCATGTGGCAACGGTACTGCTCAATAATGCCATTACTGCGCAGTCATTTAGTACTTGCTTGTGCACAGCAATTTGCAACTGCACAGTCTGCCACACATATAAACGCTGCCATGGTTGTGGTAATTTGTAGTGTGAACCTGGGTTAACTGAAATCAATGGGAAAACTCTTAGGTGTGGAGCCTTAGACAACGAACCAGGGATAACATTCCTACTATAAATAAACACAGACAAGGGATCTTTATGACTACAAGGTTTAGAAGCTTATCTTTACGTCTCATTTGATCTTTACTACCATCGGCACATGCCATAGCATTCAGAAACTGGATTCTGACAGCGCAAATGCTATCTTTTAAATGGTATCCTGGATTTTCCCTGGATGTTTTCCATCTAGTTACAGGTACAGAACCTCTCAGATTCTGGTGCAAACACAGACCATAGAGACATGCCTGAAGGACATTAAAGAATATACTAGCATGCAAGCTTTTTTTCTATTGTGAAAACATTACCAGGTTTATAAATACAGGGGGGAAAAAACTTGGCATCTGGAAATTACCACTTAAAAAACCCATCAGCACCACATGTTTTCTATTTTTTCTATCTAAAAAATATCTTTTCACCCTTTCTCCAATGCTATAATTACCATGGAAACAGAATAGCAAATTAAAACAGAAATAACATGGTTTATGTTCACAATAAAATAAAATATACCCTAGAGTCAAAATGAACCAGCAACAATTGCCTGGTTCATCTGCATATCTGATGGTTGAAAATGTAGCTCTCGTTTTCTGGGAAAATGTTGCTGTAGTTCCTTGCTTGGAAATTGAAAACTAGCAGGTACAACAGACTTAATTTTTACAAAGTCTGGTATGTTAATATGTGTACAAATTGCACATGGAATTTATGCATTGAATTTATTTTAATTATGACATTTTTAGGCATGAATACCCAGTTTGTACATACATTTCTGGTGACTGAATATATGTAAAGTGTGTGCTTTACTTTCTGAAAATCAGGCCCAGAAAGTATATATTGCTAACCTTTGGGCCACCACTTATTTTAGCTTCATGACCTACTCAAAGAAACATTTGGCAAGTCACAAAAGCTCAAATCTCTTAGTGGGTTCATAAGTTCAAGAACTATAGGTTTGGCTCCTTCAACCTAACATGTACACAAGTAAGCAGAAGTTAATACAGGATTTTTTTCACTTTGATTTTGAAAACTAAACTGACCCTAGTTACAGACTTATCAGGGAAAGGAGCTCATATTATACATTGGCTGCTTCCCTTGCATTTCGAATTTTAGTGAATATGAGAGCCAAACAGTAATCAAAACTATTCTAAAATGTCAAAATTCATTTTATTTTGCTTACTTTGAAGTGCTTAATATTGTGAGTTAGAATTTCAGTGGGTACATCTACACATGCATTTATGTATTTTTCCTGATGCGCATTAAATTTAGTACTTCCAATGTGAGGTACTAAATTATTGTGCATTACACTGTCCTAGCCGTGCAAAGGCATGTGTTTTTAGTGACACTTGATATGCAGTAGCTTATTTTACTGTGCAGTACTGTAACAGCACATTTTTTTACACGCCACTTTCAAGAGCAGTAAAATAGGCTACTACACATTAAAGTGCATGTTTAGATATGCCCTGTTAAATTTTATTCCCTTGCATTGCTTTAGCCTTCACATATGAGGCTTGAGCTTTTGTGACTCTCCAGATTCACGCTAGATGCATCTACATATGCAATTAATGCTCATTAAGGTTTTTGCACATTACCTTAAGGTTCTGCATAGGTAACATGTGGCTGGGAACAAAACTACACATGATCCTGTTGAGAGCAAGCTTGATCCCAAAGGAAGCAGTTTAGTGCAGGGCTCCTGCTCTGCCTCCCTGCTCTGCCTGTGGGAAGCTCCAGACTCCCCAGGGTGCCAGCCCCGGGCTGACAGGAGGCATGGGGGTCAGTCCTGGGCTTGAGGCAGGAAGGCAAGGGCTGTCCCACTTCTGGGGCAGCTCCCTGCCAGCCCCATAGAGATTGGGGCTTGCCCTGATCTGCACGGGGTGGGTGAGAACTGTTCTGCTTGTAGGGCAGCTCCTGGCCAGCCCTGCGCCTAGCCAGGCGAGCAAAACTCAGCATCGGGTTTGCAAGGATATGCCCCACAAGTGAGACAGTTCCTGCCTACCCCCTGCTGTTTTGGCTGACTGGGAACAAACTGCTCCTGGTCAGCTGTCTACATGCACACTACTGCACTTATCCTTGTTGAATTCCATCTAATTGATATTTCAAAACCTGTTCCAAAGACCCCCTCATCCCGAACCACAAAAGTAACATCATCCATGTACATCAAAAGTTTCACCTGGTACTGGCCAAAGGGGATGATCTAGTCAGTGACTTGAACATTGAAGGGGATCAAGGAGACAGTGAACATGAGTTGATCACTATCTCTATTCACTGCAAAGCTGGAAAGTTGGTCCTTGACTTTAGAAAGGCCAGCTTCCTCAAGTGTAGGAGGCTAGTTGTTCAGGCCCTGAGAAACTATAATCTGTCAGGGAGGAATGTCCATGATGAATGGTTGCTCCTCAAGGATGCGATCCTTGAAGCACAAGGGAATTCCATTCCTGTTGCACTTTCCTGTTACTGAGTGCAAGGCGGGACGAGCTGGCTGGGTTAACCACGCGTACCGGTTGCGAAGAATGGTACTTACTCTGCAGTTGATTTTAGCAGGGTGAAGTTTTATTATGAGGAACCATGAATGCAGGTTATGATGAACGGCTGCAGGAACACGGAGTTACAG
>JAGPOW010003316.1:181304781-181318112 GCA_030014935.1 Caiman crocodilus
TTTTAGCAGGGTGAAGTTTTATTATGAGGAACCATGAATGCAGGTTATGATGAACGGCTGCAGGAACACGGAGTTACAGAAACCACGTTACGGCAAGCTGCCGCAAACGCATAAAGGCCTTTTTATGAGACAAGGAAGTGACTGGATTGTCACTCGGAGGGTTTCTCTGCCTTCCTGTTCCACGGTGGGATACATATACCTGGGTTCGCAGTATGTTATACTGCGGCAAATTTTAACCTATGGCAGCGCATATTGAGTTTACCCAGAGACAAGCTCCTAGCCTATGACTGTTAGCCAAGCACTGGCCATCTCTGTCCAATTACATCGTGCTGAAAATTCCCCTTGCTCAGCTCTGCGGTATTCCTTGTCTGGGACAACGAGGAAACACACGGCCTACGTCTTCCTGTGTTGCTTAAGCACTGCGACCCTCTCTCTCTAATCTGTGAGCCACGGTCTGCTTCCTTAATTTTGTGGTCATGAGTTCGTTAGTAGCTGAGCTTTGCTTTAAGCTGTCTGTGAGTTATGCAATCCCTCTCAAGCTGTCTGTTAGTACTGTGTCTGATTTCTGTGTCATGAGCATCTCACACTTCTACCTGACAATTCCAACCCACAGAAAAAATAGCAAAAGGGCTGGACGACCCCCTTTGGCTCAGTAGGGAACTCAAGGACCTCCTGCACCTAAAAAAAACCAAACCAAACCAAACCAACAAACACAAGCTTAAGGGATGGAAGATGGGAGACATCACTAAGGAGAAGTACTTGACACTAGTCCACACCTGTAGGGAGCAAACTAGGAAAGCCAAGGCTGAAATGTCTATGAAATCTATCTGGGGTTGGACTCGATGATCCTTCAGGGTCCCTTCCAGCCCCAAGGTCTATGAATGAATGTCCATGAACCATTTTTTCAGTCTATTCAGGCCATTCTAGGTCCTAGCCCTACCCTCCAGGGTGTCTGGAACGCCAGTCAACTTGGTGTCATCAACAAATTTGCTAAGTGTGGCCTCAGTCCCATTGTCCAAATCATTTATAAAAATATTAAACTACACTGGACCCAAAACAGACCATTGGGGAACCCCACTTGATACCTCCTCCCCATTAGATATTGAGCGTTTGATGACTACAGTATAAAATGCTTTAAAACTAAAATTCTTCTATCGTCTTCAACAGCAAGATTCTTATGAGCCACAAGAATAACAGTAATTCCTAGTAAAATAACGCAACTAATAATTATTTTTTTCTTCCCTTAAGAATAATGCTCGTATTGTATGAGAAATCATGTGTGACAAATTGGACTGATTTTTGATCAAATGACAAGATCAATAGACACATGAACATGGTAGATATTCTACATGTATCTGGGGCTTAGTGAAATTTGTGGTCTTACAAAATCTAAAGGTATTAAAGCTCCTTAAGAAAATATCCTTTATATTTGTAAAGCACCTAGCATAGTATGGATAACCAAGAAAGAATAAAATACTACGTTTAATGATAGCATTATCAAAACATTTATTTTAAAGGAATTTTTAAGTTAAGAATATCAGCAGATAATTAGATAAATTTGCTGGTATAAAGAACTGGAATCATCCTGTAAGATTAGAAATGACAAAGCACTAATAGTGCAGGTTCTAAAAACTTTATCCTTCTGAAATCTTTGCATTCAAGTTATTAAAATCTTTGCTGCAAAAAATGATTTAACATTATGGTTGAAAAACAAGTTTTTCATATTAGTAAGCAAAATATTTAACTTTTCACTATATTTTACTGTTCTCCACTGTGCTTCTGAGGTGTCAGGGGCCCTATCCTGTGTGCCCAGGAAACTCCCTGGCAGGGTTGGGCCCCTGAAGCCCTTGGAGGACCTGCGTGGGAGCACTTGCTTTGGGCTCCCTGAACTCTTCTGCCTACAGCAACCAGACCTCTGCTGCAAAACAGCAGCACAAATTCATACCACCTACGTTGCAGCCACAAATTTGGTCATTTTTTGTGCAAAAAGGGGTATGGATATCTGTTTGTTTGGCTTTTTGCTGCCACTACGTCACTTCATATCTTCATTATAGACATGGCTGCTTAGATGGAGTTGCCCCAGTAGAGGTAAAGCATGATTGAATACATTGTAAGACCTCCAGTGACATTTCTATGTAGAAAAAAACTCAGGGTGGGAGTAGTATACAGCTTTCCTAGCTGCACAGATCAAATGAAGGGAAGTTTTGTACCTCTATAGTTCTTTGCAATATACTGTCCTTATGCAAAAGCATCCCTTGTGCCTAAGACTGAAGATATTTTTGCTAGCAGTATTTGCATGATCTGTGTACACATCCTAGTTATATCACTCTGCTTCTTTCTCAACTGAAAATCCCATCTGTGTTCCATTCTGGCAGTAATTTATACATAATGGTGGATGCTTGGTCTCCTACCTATGACCAACAGACTGCCCTACCAAAAAGAGGCATCTAATCTAGAAGCCTGTACTAAGCATTATGTCTGGAGGAAGTTTGTATGGAACTCTGAGAAAGACAAAAGGCTAAATCCTCTTTCCCTTTCTGTGCTAAATTGTATGCATGTAGTCACATCACTTTTGGCACTTATGCCCAGGTTATGATTCTGCTCAGCATATGCAAGCCTATAATTGTCTACTGAGGAAGCTGAGTAGAGCTGTGCTCCAGCTGGATAGCTGTTCAGCAAGGTAGAGTGGCTCAGGTAGGTATGCAAGACTATGTAAGTCTTGAAATTATAGTCACAGAAATGATAGCTGGAGACTACAAGCTGCCTCTCCCTCCTCCAGCTGCTGCTTCCTACCTCTGCCCCTGTCCTAGGGAGCAGTGTGACAAAGCACAGGGACTGAGAATGAGTCTGGGCTGTGTGTTGGGGGGCAGATGGGAGATTGTGCTTGCATGGGGTAACAGTGAAAATGGTGCCCAAGTGCAGTGGTGGGGAAGTGGTGTGCCCGAGAGTTTGGGCTGCAGTGGGAGGTGGGGAATCACATTCATGAAGTGTAGTAGGGGGTGGGAGTGTATAGTGCAGCAATTGGCAGGGTATATGGAACAGCTTGTGGGGGTTGAGAGGAAGTGTCTGTGCAGACCAGGGGCTTAGAAGTTGGACAGCTCTGATTTAAAATCATGAAATCATGGTGCTGGAAACAGATCTAAAGAAATCACCTAGTACAATCGCCTGCATTGATGCAGAATCAAATAGACCTAACCTAGCCCTGACATTTGCCTTACCTGTTCTTAAAGACCTCCAGTAAAGGATATCTCACAACATGCTTATGTAGTCTGTTACATGGCTTCATCAGCCTAACAATTAAATGTTTTTTTCTAATATCCAACCTAAATATTCTTTGTTTCAAATTAAACTGATTTCTTCTTGCTCTCCCTTCAGGAGCAATGGAGAAAAAATGATCACTATCATCTATAAAATCACTTTTTACATATTTTCAGAATGGTATCCTCAGCCCTTCTTGCTAGACAAAACTTTTCTTTCAACCTTCCCCAATTGGTCCTGTTTTCTAAATCTCTTGTCTTTATTGTTGCTCTCCTCTGGGGTATCTCCGGTTAGTATTTCAGTATCTCCAGAATTTTTCTTGTGTGTGGTACCCAGCAGAGAACTCATTCTACTCTACTCCACGTGTACAACTATTTCCCATTGCTTATATATGCCACTTCTGTTAATATCGTAGCCTTTTTTAGAACAGTATATAGTTGTGATCCATTACAACCCCCAGATACTTTCCTGCCATACCATTGCCTAGCCACCTATCTGCCATTCTGTATTTGTGCATATGATTTCTATTTCCCTAGCATAGCACTTTGCACACATCTCCATTGAATTTTAACATTGATTTTAAACATCTTTCCCTTATCAGTATCAATTTGAAATCTGATGCAGTCATCAAATTATTGCCCATTGGCAACAATCCCTCTCAGCTTTATCACATGAAAATTTTTATAGGTGTACTTTCTGTTTCATCTTTCAGGTTGTTAATAAAACAGTGGATAGGACCAAGCTCAACACCCTGCTCCACCTGCAGGAACTCACTGGGAGTGATTTTGCATTTGACAGTGAACCGTTGATAATTACTTGTTGAGAGCGATTTTTCAACCATCTGTGCATACACCTCATCATGATAAGGTTCACGGTGATTATTTCTGGACTACCTTTTCTTACTTTTTTATGACAATTTCTCCCAAGACAGTGTCAAAAGCCTTACTAAGTTAAGACATGTGATACCTACTAATTCCCTTTTCACAAGCCTAGTCACCCCGTCAAAGAAGAAAATGAGATACGTTTGTCAACAACACATCATGTCAAAACCAATGTTGTGTGTTTTATTATCTTACTGTCTCCTAGGTATTTTATAATTTGTGTAACCTTTAATATACTATAACCATTATATTTTTTAAATACTTTTGGATCTTCATCATAGTAAAAATTAATAAAATAAAATGGAGAATCATATGAAATCCAATCACATTTTACAATGTCATGTTACATTTGTATTTAAAACATATATGATTTTAATTAACTCCTATTATTAGTCTGATTCCAAGCTTTCTCAGGCTGTTTTTAAGACACTCTGTTCACCATAGACTTCTAGGGAGTATCACCTTGTTTCCAGTGCTATTACAAGTATCAGAATAGACCAGGGGTGGGCAAAGTGCAGGCGGGGGGCTGGATGCGGCCCACCAGGTCATTCTATCTGATCCACAGGGCCCCTCAAAAATTTAGAACATTAATATTTATCTGCCCTGTTCTGCCCGTCAGACAGCCTTCGATGGCTTGTCAAAACTCAATAAGTGGCCCTCTGCCCAAAATAATCTGCCCTGGAATAGACCTATTGGGCATGTACCCATAAGCGGAAACATGCATTTTCCCAGGGACAGATAACAGCGGCACATATTTGAGCCAAAAGTTGTTCCTGGGCATACCCATACACATGTGCACTGGCATGTAGCAAATTGGCCTGAGTGGGGTAGGGGAGGCTGAGGCCTGTACCTGGGCTGGTCCCAGCAGCCTTACCTAGGGGCCTCCCAGGGTTGCAGCAACAGTGATCCAGCTGCTTGGAGCCTGGCTAGCAGCCAGAGCATGGCTCTGGCCAGCCAGTCTCTGGTTTCTGGCAGTGCCTGCTGCAGTCATGTGTGCCACCCTGCTTTTTTTTGGCATTTTTTTTTTTTAGATACTAGGATTTCTGTATCAGATTAATGTGCATTTTTCAGAGCTTCAAAAGGCTTTGAGGTACCACAAACCATGTTTCCACTTATGGGGACACAGCCACCACGTTTCTATAGAATACCTACTCTCTGGGAAAGAGCTAATATGATTTCCTATTTCTAAACTACATTTACACTACATTGCATGTGTAGAAAACTGTCTTTCAGAAAAATATAAGAAATTAGAAAAAATGTTTCAGGTAAAAGTTACTTGCATATTCATATTGTAGAATAAATATAGAAGTAATTTAGCAGCTTGAATACTTCCCAATCTATGTCTCTAATTAGCAGTATATGAGTAAAAAGCTAGTAAAATATAGCATAGGATATAAAAAGCATCTTAGAATAGCTTTCTAAATGTTTGGAAAGACAGGGAACAGGTAAGATATTTTCAGATAGGAGCAGGTTGTTAGTCTGACCTTCATTTTATTGGTAAAAATAGCTATTTTTCAGTTTAAGAGTTATAAGTGAGTTTAATATTTTATATTCAGATGGTGCATTATTCTGCAAACCACTTAGTGCAGTAATGTATGTTGACATATGAATCATCTAGTATACTAAGAAAGTCTTTCTTTAGTATCTTTTGAAAAAGCTCATTTAGTTAATATAAGAGTATTGTTTATCCCTATGCATTTCAAGATAAAATACACCTTTTAATTAAAAATAGTCAATGGCAACTAAAGATGTTAAGAGCAAATCAAGGTAAAACCAAGCTAAACTTGAAACAAGTTCATAGTCATTCATTTCAGAGGTTATTGGATTAAATCCAGCCACACATTTGAAGAAAAAGCCAGAGATATAACAAGCAGTTTTGGTGGCCAGGGTGGTGGCAGCAGCTGGGCTGATGGTGGTGACTGCGGTAGCAGCTGGGCTGGGAACAGTGGCTGCTGTAATTCTTGTGCCCCTTTAAAATCAGCACCTGAGGCTGGAGCGTCTGTTACCCACTCTTATGCTGCTGGAAAAAAACTATCAACAAAAAGCCCTTACAGATGCAGGGAAAACAAAGGACAGATGAATGTATAATGCTGTTACATAATCTGATGAGAAATGTTACTGAGAGTGACAGAGAAGAGTGAATAATATGTATATTCAAATTTGAATCTGCTCTCGTAGGTAGAGGTTAGGTTAGATATCCAAGCCAGTTCTCCCTGAAAAACTAAGCAAGAAACAGTGGTTCCCCCCTGGTCCTTTTAGTCAGTTGTCCAGTTTTTGGGACAGTCATCTGATTGCTGAAAGACCTGTTTCTCAAATCTCTTCTTTCCCTCATTTAGATCAGGGACTTGACTCCATATCTCCTTCATCCCAGAAAATTGCCCTAACAAGGCAATCTTTTGCAGAAGCTTTTCCACGGCATATAAATTATTATTAAATATCAGTGTGTGTATCTATCAGCTATAGAGACATATGCTTCTGTAACCCAGTGGTTAGAATACTCACCTAGGATTTGTCAGAATTATGTTCAAATCCCTGTTCTAGTTAATATTAAATTATTTATACAAAGTAGAATAGTGAAATCAATGGGAGTTAAGTGCCTAAATACCTTTAAAGACATGGGCAAACTGCATAGTTACTGAACTTTTAATGTTTAAAAGACTTCAAAGTTACATACAAATTTGTTTCAAATTGTAGGGCTACTTACACAATATATGCATTTCTCTCCTACTTGTCAATCCATCAAGGTGAGATATATACTGGCACTTTTCTAGCAAACCATTTTAGAACTTGCTTAACACATAACATGCGAGTAATCCTACTGGCTTAAATTTGAGCATATAGATAAAAGAGACAATAATTCTTCATCTGATTCCTCTAGGGCCCCTAGGGGTACTATAAGGATTACAATCATCATCATTCCTTTTAAAACCTGCAAAATTCTTTAATCCAGTTCAAAGACATAATATGCTTCTAAGCTTCTAGTTAGAAGTAACTAGACTCAGTAGGGACATCTGCCTAATTAGCTCTGCAGTAAAGCATCACTGTCTATACGTATGGAGCTGTTAGGCCAGAATAAACCAAGTAACTGTGCTGTAGTTTAGTTCTGCCTGATACAAGTACTACCCTATGCTGGAATTATTTACTCCGCCACAACACATGTGTAGACAGTGACTGGGGCTGGCTGGGGCATGAGGTGCTACAGTGTTGGGGCTGCCTGCTGGAGCCGGACCCTGAGCCTGGCTATTACCAGGGAGCAAGCTGTCAGTGGACCAAGTGGCTCCTGAGCTGCGGAGAGCCCTGGTCCTTCCCTCTGCAGTGGTGGCACCCCTTGTGGCTGCCTGGCCAGCCTGCTAGTGGGCCAGGTACTGACCCAGCTTGGAGGCAGCACCAGCCCCAATCCAACTCTTCCTCAAACTCAAGCTGGGGCAGCACCCAGCCTGCTAGCAGCCTGTCCAGATGGCCCTGGGGTGCTGCTACCATGGAGGGAAGGACTGGAGCCTCCCATAGCTCACGGACCACTTGGCCCACTGACAGCTTGCCCTCTGGCCACAGGAGAGGTGGGGAGGCTCCACTGAAGAAAAGAAAAAACATAAAAGGATCAGGCCCCTCACTGCTTCTGCCTTCAGCAGGATCCTGCAGTTGACAGGACATCTGGGGCTGCCTGGGAACATCTGGGGCTGCCTGGGGACATCTGGGGCTTGCCCCTGGGGCCATTTGGGAAGGAGGCAGGAGGGTAGCTGAGTTTGATGGTGGCTGGAGACGGTGGTGGGGACAGTGCACAGGGCGTGGGGCTGCCTGGGCAGGCTAGTAGCTGGTTGGGTGCTGCCCTAGCTCAGAGGCATCCATTCCAATGCTTCCTCAAGCCCATCCATGCTTCTAGGGTCTCATGCACCATCCCTGTCACTTTCTTTGGCCAGTGTGACACCATTAAGCCACAAAAAGTGGCATTTTCATCACGTGTACATGGTGATAGCATCACGTGTACAAGAGCCCAGAGATTTCAAATAGGAATTTATAGTTTTAAAAACATTCTGACTTGTCATGATCTTCCTCTATTCTCTGCAACAGAATTGCTCTATTATTTGTTTGCAGCCAAAAAGCAAGTGAAAACTAAAAGCTAGTGTTTTCTGAGGGGTGCCTTGATAATAATAGTTAAATTAATAGGAATATATATGAAATACAATTATTTTTAAAAGTACTGGAAACATAAAAAATTAATAGCAAAGTTAATAGGAATATATATATATTCCTATATATATATAATGGGAATTTGGTATTGTTCTGTATCTGCTGAGCTCTTTGAGAGTTTTAAGTGGATAGAAGCTGAGTAAGGATCCTTGGGTTTGGCCTCTTTGTAAAACATTTAAAACATTTACAGAAAAATTAATTTGTCTGTGGGACCCTAATTTTTACCTCTCTTCCTTTTCTTCCATTTGGGTTTGGTTGGTATACTCTGTTTCTTCATATGTATCCACCCTAGGCAGTAATGATGTTTCAGTATCATTTTGTAATTTAACAATTTTACTTTGTAACCTTTCATTCTCACTTTCCAGCTGGTGAATAGAAGTTGTGTAATTCTCATTTTCTTTGTTAGGTAAATCTATATTCTGTGGAAGGAAATAAAAGTAATCATTGATTGGGTATTTTTTCACAGTAACAAAAATTAACTTTTTAATAAGCAAACACAAACCAATATTGTTTGCTAAACACATAGTTACTATCTGTAGTCATAAAGCACTTACAAAAAAATGAAACACCAACAGAATTTGCCTTTGGAAACAAAGTTCTATTTAAATGGGATAAAGGGGATAATAGTGTTTGTGGCAATAAAAATCTAATACGAATTTTTCAACAAATCATATATCCAATGTTTTTTCAGTGTGTCTGAATTAGTAGCATTACAAAACTTATGACAAAAAAGCAACTATTAGCTCCCAAAGCTGTAATTGTTTTAGTTATATTTCTCCTTCAAGTAATGATTCTACTAAAGTATAACAAGAGAAAATGCACACACTCATTTTCACACTTCTTCTACACTATGTACAATAGCAATGTTGGTCTCAAGGGCAAAATATCCAAAATGTTGTCAAACAACTCATACAAAAGAATTTTTTGGATAATTTTTTAAAAGATATTGCTTATAAACAAGCAGATTTCCCTGGAATACAAAAAGATGCAGTGGGGAAAATGGTAAATGAATATAGGGAAGGACACGCAATTTTAACTCCACCCAAATAAGTAACTTTGTAAGAGTGCTGTTACAAAAGCTGTAAAATGACTTTACTGGCAGTGTTAGAGCTCATTTATTCCATCACCAAGAGGTATTATCATGAGGAAGAAAACCAAAAAGATCCTGTTAGATTGTCGGGATTAGAAGAGTCAAGATGGCTAAGGACAAGGCCAAAATCTGCAGTGCTACATATTCCTGAACATAAACAACGGCATATTGACTCAGATCACAAGTCTACCTAGCCCAGTACCCAGTGGGCGCGTCTCTATGTGCCCCTGACTGTGCAGTTGTTACTGCACAATTATTTAGTACTTGCTAAATGCTAAAGCAATTACTAAATGACTAAGCAGTAACAGCCATTACTGCACAGTCCTGGCAGCGTAGGGGTCATTTACAACCCTACTGTGCAGTAGCTCTTTGCTACTGCACAGTAGCATCAGCATCGCGGTTCATGCCTGCTGATGCTATGTTGTTGTAATGATGAGCTACATTACCATAGCTTATTGCTACAGTGACACAGTATCTCGTGTAGACATGCCCAGTATGTCACACTGGTACAGAGCAAATGCTAACTAGAAGAGTATTTGTGCATGGCCTATCTAGACTGATCTGTTCCATTTCCCTCTTCCCTTACAGCTTTCAGCATTTTCATTTTCCATCAACTCCACAGATGCTGAAGAAGCTCTGCAGCCAAGAAGAGGTGCTCAACACTTTAGATAACTGGGCTTTGTGTTAATGATCAGAGATCAAATTCCATGAACGAAACATTTTTAAAAATTACAGATTCCTACATAGTTTGTTTCATAACTTTAGCTGCAAAAGATGTTTGCCTTCCACTAATTAATACACCCACCTGCTGCTTAATAGGAAGTGGGTTGTAATAAAATGAACTGATGCATGCATATAAAATATACAGGCATCACCACACTTATTGTGATAATGGTCAGGAAGCTCTTTTATTTATTTGAATTAGAGCAACTCAGACTTCTTCTCTTTCTGCAGAGAAATCTTTGCACAACTTTTCAGATCACCTCAACATTTGTCCCATACTCTTTCTGAAGCCATTCTGAGAGAAGGTTCTATCATGAGAGTTAAAGTGTATGAACATCTAAGCAGAGCTGGATTAATGCACAGGCCAACTAGGCACATGCCTAAGGCTCTAAGTGAAGAAGGGGCCCAATTGTGCTTATTCTACATATTATAATTATTGAGTGCAAAAAGTAATATAAATATATAGTATTAAGTAGGGGCCCATGAGTTTGTTTGCCTAGGGCCCACTAAAGGGTTGATCTGGCTCTGCTTCTAAGACATCAAAACTTAATCAGGACTATAAATGAAAACACATTTAAGCTTCACTCTTCACAGACAAGCTTACAATATTTTAGATGTCAGTGAAGTGAAAGAGATGGGAGGGGAGGCATGAAAGAGAGAGAGAGAGAGACAATGATGGATGTAACACTTCGGAGTGTTTTTGACAACTCTGTGTGTGTCCACACATACAGACGAGTGCTTTTCCATCAGCTCAAATAGAAGTGAGGTAAATTTGAGCTGGGACTTTTTGCCTCAGTGCGTGTGTCCAGACATGCACTTTGGTCTGGGGCAAAAATAACCCTTCCTGGCTCTATCTGGTTGTGCAGCCAGGGGGAGCTATAGGCTGGGGCCAGCACCTGGGCTGGCCCCAGCAGTACAACAACCTGCCCTGGTGTAGAGGGATGAGAAGGTCAGTGTGTGGGAACTGTGGGTATGGGGGGGCCCTGTGTAGCAGAGGCTGCTTAGAAGGGGTGGGTCCCCTGCTCCCCACAGGGCAGAGCCCCCACTTACAGCACATGGACTGCCTTTCCTGAAGGGCCCCAGCTCCCTCCAGGGGCTATACCACTCCCCCTAGAAGCCCCCTCACCCAGCCCTAGTCCCGCCTGCTGCCCCCCCTGGTTTCTAGCCCCCTGCTCATTCCAGAAGGCTGGAGATGAGCGGGAGGCTGAAGACAATCAGGAGAATGATTGGGGGGGTGGAGAGGAGCTGGAGATATTCTCTTGCTTGTCTCCAGCCTCCTACTTGTTCCCCTGCTCCTCTCCAGTTCCTTGCTCATTCCCCTGCTCTCTCCAGCCCCCTGCTTGATCTCTTGCTCATCTCCAGCCTCCCAAGGCTATCGATGAGCAAGAAAATGAGCAGGGGAATGAGCAGGAGGCTGTAGATGAGCAGGAGAACATCTCCCACTTGTCTCCAGGGGCTCATCTCCATCCTCCTCCTCCAGAGGCTTGTCTGCAGCTGCTCCCCAGCCTGCACCACCCACCATCGCTGCCCTGCTTGGCCCCAGCCTCCCAACACACACACAAAAAAGAAGCCTTGCACTCACTGGTTGTAGCAGTGGTCATTGGGCCATAGCAGACACATGGCAAAGGCCCCCACCTGGTGTGGTGCAGGGACTGGCCCCAGCTACCTGGCACCCGCATTGCCGCTGCCCCATCCCATGGATACAGCACAGCTTGGTAGGGCACCGCACACTGTCTGGGAGGTGGGGCAGCAACCTCAGCTTCCAGACAGTGTGGGGAGCCATGCTGCACCTGTGCAATGGGGAAGCGGCAGTGCGGGTGCCAGGTGGCTGAGGCCAGTCCCCACTGCCCCCCACCTCCCTGTGGGAGGGCTCTGCCATAAGTTTCCAGTGGCCCTGAGAGTGGCTGCAACAGTTGGTGAATGTGGGGCTTTTTTTTTTTTTGAGTTCCAGAAGGTTGGGGCTGGGCAGGGCAGCCAATGGGAATCTGAGAGCAGGTGGGCAGTGATCAGTGTGCTGGAGGAGCGAGCATGGCCTAGGGTTGGGCAGGGGTCCCCTTCCCACTTCTTCAATTCCCTCCACCTCCTACTTACCTGGCACAGAGCCCAGGTCCCAGTCGCTGCAGCCTGCACTGCTGCTTGCCCTGCACAGGCAGGCAGCATGCTTCAGCACTGGGCAAGGGCCAGCCATAGAGACGTGTCTCTATGGAGGACCTGAGCCTCCAGTTGCCTCAGGACATGGTCTGGGACCATGCCTTGCCTTGCTGTTTTGTAGTGCGTTTTTTTTTTGACCCCTGGATATCCAGGGGTCTAATTTTGCCCAAAGGGGCAAACCTTGAGAGGTTTGAGACGCTGCAGGAAGCACATGTGCGCTCATCTGGATATGCCCTGTGAGGTCCTGCAAGATATATATTCTTAGTGGGTCTTGTGGAGCTTGTAGAGACTCCCCTGACAGAATCTAAAAGCTTGCTAAGCCCCACAAAAACTTAGGAACTCTACAGAACTTCTCATGGAGCTCAATAAACAGCTACGGTCTATATAACTTTGAAAGTTCATAGATTCAATGGTTAAAGCTTCATTACAGTTTTTGGTATTTAAAAGCTCTGCAAATGAAGCTAGCTTCTAAAATCTGTAACTCAAAAAGCTTCTGTTCAAGGAATGTGCAACTCTACTATGAAACTAATAGAGCTTTGCAGACTCTGTGAATAAAACAGCTGTCTTTCCATAATTGGTGCACAGATTTTTTTTTAATATAATACAGAAATTCTGCAGATGAGCAGGCACTAGATTGTGTCAATGACTCTTTTCCCCCCTCCAACTTCAGGTCCTGCATTCATAATCAGCATGGAACAGAAGTGCATTTTTATTCACTGCTTGCTATCATAATACTTGACTTGCAATTTCAAAAGAAAAAAAAGTGAATGAGGCAAACAATCTTAATCTTGTGATCCTGTTTTCCTGACCACTCTACCTATATCCCTGAAAGCACTCTTATATAGCATACCTTTTCTACATACCCCTAAAGCATTCATACTCAAAATTATAACAAGGCCACAGCTCTGCATGGAGAGTATTGGCTGCTGTGCTGCTCCCCAGCTCACGTCAGTTCTTAGCCAAGGTACAGGACCTCCATCTAACCCAGGAGGTGCACAGCCCCACCAGGGGAGATGCCTTGTTGGACCTGGTGCTGGCCA